>CM022954.1:49625459-50156912 GCA_012931725.1 Litsea cubeba
GCAAGCCCTAAGCAAGGGGTGCAGAGGAAATCTGACCCCGCCCTCGATCACGGAGATCAGAGGGAACGGCATCCAGCCGCAAGACCAGCGCATCGTGACACCATCGACGGGGTCCGCCGGCTTGAGTAGGACTCGCTCCGGAATATCGAAAGCGGCCCTAAATCTAGCTATGCCCTCTTCGGTATCTAAATTGAACCTAGGGGTGCCCATGTCTAGAAAAGGGGACAGCAAAAGATAAACCCTAAAGGTTGCGAAACCCTAAGAAAAAGCTACACAGAGGCGCGAAGCAACTTACAGAGACAGAAGGGGCGACTCGAGTACAGGTCCAGACACGCCCTATGGTCGTCCTCGCTAGAAGAAATCTCGAACAGCAGAGCAGAAATCACAGATGAAGGCGAAGGCGAAGGCGAAAAGAAATCAGAAACAAGAAGGGAAGGAAACGACCCTCTTTATGGAAAACAAACTCTCGGCGCGCGCTGCTTTCGAAATTCGAAAGGGCGGATTTCGCGATCTGCGCCCATTCCATCAATAAGACAGCGCAATCAGTGAAGAGGCGACGCGTGTAGCCGTCGACTCACTTCCCAATACAGACAGGACAGAACATTCATTGCTTCAGAACAGTTGAAGCGACACCAGGCAATGATCGCTGCATCCCCAGACGAGTCTTCTAGCTTTCGACCACTAAAGGCTAGGGCGCTTAAGAGGTCAAAAGCTAGGGGGCAATTGTGTGGGGAGATTTCCAGAGCCACAGGATTACGCTAATCACAACCATCAGATGAGGCTAAGCACTCTCACGTGCCATCCGCGTGCCATCCACGTGGCACCAGGCTCACCCCGGCTGCCAGAACAGGAGGTCCGGCCGAAGTCAAGCAGCTCCGGGTCACTAGCGCCGAGCTCGGCCACCATGTGCGCCCATCTCGGCAGAGAGCTCCACCTCGGCTGAAAGAGCCGGGACGGAAGCCGAAGTGAGAAAGAGCCTCCATTTGCGCCCCTCATCCCCCCACGTCATCACGCACGTGGAGGAATAGGGGCGTGAGCTAGTAAGACAGATGCGACATCCAGCCGCTCACAATCTTCGCCAGATCCCTGACAGAACGGCATCCAGCGGCTGAGGCCACATCAGGGCAGGGCCCGAGGGCAGATCCGATGGTACCCCTACCGCCAAAGGCGTCTAACACGATCTGGCCCAACAAGACGCGCATTAAATGCGACGTGGGCTGATCCGACGCGCATTTAATGCAGAGTGGGCTGGATTGGACCGCATTTATTGCTTCATGGGCTGATCATGACTTCCCAGTCGAATCATGGGATCCACGCCAAAATATCCTCCAAAGATACGACCCAAGCCTCTATAAATAGAGCCTCAAACCACCATCAAGGTACGCACAACCCAACTAAAAGAGCTGTTACTCTGCCTCTCTTCTTCCTCTCCTTCCATTGTTCCAGTTCCTTCACTGACTTTGGCATCGGAGAGCCTTGCGCCGCCCAGGCCAGGGTCCTCTGACTGTGTGTTCTTCTCTTTCAGGCTTTCGGACGGTACCCAGTCATCACCATTGTTGGATAAGTCCTCTAAGGCTCCCCAGTTATTGTGGGTCATTATTTTCTGCACCTACAGAGGCTATTTAAACAGACACCTCAATTGCGCATACATGTGTAAATGAGTGCAAACAAACATGATTGATGCTTAACCATTATGTATTTTTTTTATTACATATGTAAATGAGCGCAAACAAATAATCGCTTTAGCATCTTTTGAATATTCACAAATTTTAATCCAATAAGAAAAAATTCTCACGACCATGTGCTAGTTGTGGCTCCAATCGCATAAGCAATGGAAAAATCTAACGTTACAGCTTGAGTTGCAAATCAATTGGGTAGGGCTTCTAAAGTGGGCGTATTCAAAAATAGGTCCAAGCAGTTTTGCATTGAATATATAGGGATTGAATATGTAAAAAAACATGATCAAATTAGGTCCACCAAAGATTATTAAAGAGATGAGGGGTGAATGATATAAGGCATTAAAGTAGACTAGATGGGACATTGACTTTCTTAAGACTTGAATTACTATAGGGTGATGGTTGGGTACGTATTCATCTTTTCTTGATTCAATTTTCATTAGAAGGGAGATTACTTGATGATCCTTCTTGGATATTCACCTTTTTTGAGTCTTCATGTTTTCATGGCAACTAATAGAACTACGAAGAGGGCTTGCTTCTTTACTGGAATTCTCATAGTTTCAATTTGTAGAATTTAAAATTCTCCACCATGATAAAATTCCTGAATGGCCTGTTATACTTGAGCATTCAGAAATTCCATTAAAAAATAAAGGGGGTTGAAATTCCACATTCAATTACACAAGACCAACAAGCCCTTCGATTTTCCCATGTCAAAGCTTGTCCATTCACAGCCCAGGGACATGCCCGTGCAGTGACATTTAATTACAAGAAAATTCTTTAGCATATGAAGGCCATATGAAGGCACTAAGCATTTGTCAGACGAACTCTATGGTTAAGAATATTGGATGGACACATTTGATCCATACGTAGTTCACTGAGTATTCCGATCAATCCATAGTCAATTTGCATATGATAAGCATATTATACTATCTACATGAATTTGTCAGCTTTATATCCAACCTGTACTCTTCATCTTTCATAAGATAGAGATCAAAAGTAGGCAATTTTTTTAATGAGATCTTTTCTAAAAAAATTATTTAAATGGACAAATCATACAATATAATATTTTTTTAAATTAAAAAAAAGCTTCATATGAAAATAATTTTTATATGATTAATTTTAAAAATAATGTAGAATATCTTGCACAAAATAAACTTCAACTTACAAATCCCCTCTCACCTATAAAACAGTAATATTTAAAATTGGCCATATTTAGAATAATTGACATGCTGTTAAGTTGGATAAGTGTCACGCCCCGAAACCGGGCCCTGCAGTGATCCGACCTCGGGGTGTGAAATTTTGGGATAAAATTGAAACTTTTTGTTATAGTTCCCAAGATCCGCGTGAATGAGGATAATCACATTCCAACACAATTAGAGTATATTTTTCGCGGAAGCTAAACATGGTGTTACGACTCGGAATCCGTGGCCATCGGGTTCCGTGTCGCACGCCACCAATGTCATAAAGCCATCTCATAAAAAGACTGGCACAAGCCATAAATCACAACACACTGAGCTGGTAGTAACAAATCTATTATTTCCCATATTCCAATTACAATTAACAAGTGTCTTAATTACAAACCCAATAAAAAGGCTAATGAAGCCATACAACAATATCCAACTAGACAGAATACTACCCTCAATATTAGATGCGAACTCCGGTGCCATACTTGACATCTAAATGATATCAACGGGCAGCCTCTCACGTCAGACCAGCGGTCCCACCGCCTCCTCTGATCAAACACCTAGAAACAAAAAGAGCGGAATCTGGCACCAAACAAATAAGGGTCAGACACGACGGTCTGGCAAGCAAATAAACAAATAATATGAAACAAAAGAACATAAAAAACCTGATGAAATCATCGTAAAACCGAATAAAGAGCCTAACCAATAATAACAATAAATCACGATAAAACGATCGAAAGACCGAACATAAATATCAAAGCAATAAAAGAACAATCTCAGAAGTACGGATGTCTCGAAAAGATAACCACCTAAGCAAAACATTTAATAATTGGAAATACATTTAAAACTGAATAGTAGGAACAATACAATAAAGATCGATATCGTAAACATTAAACAAATCAAAGCATAAAAAGTATAACCGACAAGAATCATAAACTAAAGTAATGTGCAGATAAAACCTTGGCGACCACAAATAGCTAAATCCTCCTATTACCGAAGTAATAAGAGCAGACAGAGCGTAGCCACTGAACGTGGTACTAAAAATGGGATCAGAACCGTAGCCATACAAATGGGACCGACAGATCAGAAATCAGAACCGTAGCCATACAAATGGGACCGGCAGATCAGAAATCAGAACCGTAGCCATACAAATGAGACCGGCAGATCAGAAATCAGAACCGTAGCCATACAAATGGGACCGGCAGATAAAACCGTTGCCATGGTCGGTACAGACAGAATCCAAGCTGCAGCTGGCGGACAAATTAAAGATCCCAAGCCGGGTGATCAGCCCGACAAGGTGACCTAAGCCTAGTGGTGCCTTTAGTTTTCAAAACTCAAACCGATACAAATCTAACATAATACTAATCCCTTTGGCTCAGGGGCTCACACCACATAGCTCTGGCCTCGTCTTGCCTCGGGGTTTTGTTTTCGAAGTCATAACCTCTTTGGCTCATGGGCTCGCACCACATAGCTCTGGCCCCGTCTTGCCTCGAGGTTTTTATTTCCAAATACTAGTGTTGTCAAAACAATAGTTTTATCAAAACAATAATCTCATCGAAGAAATCCCGAATGTGACAAACATACTCCAATCTCTCTTCAAATCGAATCGGAGAAAACATACGGATATCTATGGTAAACCGTTCAAATACGCATCAAGGTGATTTGTATAAAATCATACGGTCAACCCTTTCGAACATGGGAAAACACATGATTTTATAACAAATCATCGATGCTATTTAAATTAGTTCACCAAAGAAAACAAATACAAATACAAATACATTTTTCTGACTTGAAATGGAATGGATAGTGGAGAATGACTTAATGACTTACCAAGGAGCCATCCCAATACACATTTAACCTTTAAACATCGATTAGTAAAGAGTGTGTTTGATGCCAATGAAAATCCATAATGTTTAAATGATAAAGTGCGTATTGAGACACGAAAGGTTCCCGGATAATTTCACATATGTACATTCTCGCATCATTCCCATTTCACCAATTTCCAAGTATCAAAGTAATGGCAAAACTCTTAAAAACAGGCCCATAGCTGGCCTTAAACCAAGTCCAAAATAGCCTACTCATTTAACCCAAAACAGCCCCTTTAAACAAGGCCCAAACAATTCTTAAAACAGTCCAAAAACTAAGCTTGAATGGACCACAAAACAAACCTTAAAAACAGCCCAAAACAAATCCTTTAATGGACAAGAAACAAGTTTTAAAACAAACCCAAAACTAACTTGGAACAGGCCCACAAACAGACCTTAAATCAGCTCTTAAAAACTAGCTTTGAATGGCCCATAAAACAAACCTTAAAACAGCCCAAAACTGATCCTTAACCAAGCCCACGAAACAAGTTTCAAATCAGTCCAATATCAGGCCCTAAGATGACCCAATAGCAGATTTTTAAAATGGCTCAAAACTATCTTGAATCAGGCCCAAAAAGTCCCTCAAAATTCCCCTCAAACCAGGCCCTGAAAAGGGCCCAGAACTGGGCTGGGTCCGCTCGAGCGACCCAGGGTCCGCTCGAGCGGACCCCTTCCAGAACCTGGGTCGCTCGAGCGGACCTAGTTCTGGCTGGGTCCGGAATGAGTGCAGAATTGCACTCTTTGCCCCTCTTTTCATTCTTTTTTTCTTCCCTTCTTTCATACTAAATCTCAAGGTCATTTGGACCCTCCTTTGGCCTTCCAAACTCATCAAATCCCCATTCATTAATCTATCCAATTGATCAAACACAACCCTTTTTAAAATCAAAGTTTTTCCCATACTTAGAACACAACACCATTAATACAAAAAAAAGCAAATTATCAAAGTGACTAAAATGAAACCAAACTTCCAATACATCATAAGAAAATAGCATAAGTGGAAATCAACATACATTAGTTCATTCATTCAAAGTAAATCCATAAATCATAAAGGATTAGAACATAATGAAGAAAAAGCCATGAAACCAAACAAGAAACATGAAAACATCATATTAATTGAAAATTCTACTTGCCTCTAGCCAAGATGGAAGCAAAATCACTCTTCAAACAAAGCTCTAGTGTCTCAAGCTTCCAATCTACAAAACCCCAAAATTTTCCAAAGAAAACCCTAAAAATCCATTTTTCTCAAATCTCCAAGGAAAGCTCTTGCATAAGGGATTAAAACACTCTAAATGGAAAGGAGAACAAGATCTAAGGTTTGGAAAGCCATTGCAAACCTTGAAAAACCCAAACGAAGAAGAGAAGCTTGGATGAGGGATCTCTCCTAGCTCAAAATCCTTGAAAATAGGTTCTTTGGAAAGCCAAGAGGGAGGAGAAGAACTTTAGGAGATCATTCCTCCAAGAAAACTCCAAGAAATGAGGGTTTCAGAAGAGAGAGAGTGGCTGGATGAGAGGGAAAGAGCCAAGCTCCAAACCCTTGCTGAAACCGAAATGGAGGAGAAGAAGAGGGGGGTTCCCCTCTTATAAGATGGGTTTTGTGGGCCCCAATCTTCACAAGGCTGAAACTCACATTTGCGGGCCCCGAACGAAAACGACGAAGAAGACAAAAATGATCAGCGAAATTTCTACTTTCCAAAAAGTATACTTTCCCCAATTTCTGAAATTTTCGAAATTCATGGACAGATTTAGTGAAAATGTCATTTTTGCCCATTTTCCTCGAAAAACGTGATTTCTGAGTATCAAACCAAAATGATCAAAACATGAAAGTTGTTAAACTTCATAAAATGAGTCAAAATACACCAAATCCAGAATTTTTGAAATCAAAAGTAATTTCCCATAAAAATACATATCATAAAGACCGGGTCAAACCAAGGTCAACGGTCTTCAAGGCTATGGAAAAATCCAATCAAACTCGAAAACAAGGTCAAACTGAATCAAATCTCACTTAAAAAGCTAAACCACGATTAAAACAATGCTAAACA
Organism: Litsea cubeba; assembly: GCA_012931725.1. NCBI lineage: Eukaryota > Viridiplantae > Streptophyta > Magnoliopsida > Laurales > Lauraceae > Litsea > Litsea cubeba. Next base: position 49,632,224 of record CM022954.1, read on the forward strand.
AAAGGATTGGGGTCGGGATCTTACATCATCCCCCCCTTAGAATCCATTTGGTCCTCCGAATGGCTTAAACCAAATCGAAATCAAAAACCCCAAAAGACAAACGAAAACACTGACACCCTATGCTAGACCTCGGCAACTGAGAGACCTCTGATCAAACCTGACGTTGCGATACACGGTCAACAACATTCTAATCCGGTTGAAGGCTTCACACTGTTTCACATATCTGTTCAAAAACATACTCCTCTGGCCAAACTGGTGTGCAACAATTCTTCTAAGCATCCTTGGTGTCATCTGTCGTTCCTGTACTGGATCGGTTCTTTTACTTATCTCATCAGTCACTATCAGTCCAAGAAACTGCAAATTCTGCCTCTTTCTATCACTTGGAATCCTGTGCCTTAAGTCCTTCAAAACTGTACATGGTGTTCCAGACGCTTGTACGAAGATGTGATCGTAGACATGCCTTTACTGAAAAATCTTCACCCCGAAAAATTCTGAAATTCCATATACCTACTTACACTGTACCATTCAACTCCTGGCTTCCAAGAATATCGTCATTCCTTCTCATTCTGAAATCACAAATTCCAAATTCTATAGATCTCCTGCCACTGGCTTGGTCTGCTACGACCCAGATGTCACACTACCATAAACCAGATATCAAACTGCCACAACCTATTGAGTTGTTCTGTGTCGAAACTTCGCATGGCTTGCTTCTTCAGATTTCACTATTCAAGTCTTCTACTTTTGACAAGCATAACTGATCTTAGAAATCCAACTTTGTTTCCAACTGAACCCGTACACGTCCTGACATCCATCAACCCTTAATTCCGTACATTTCCTAACTCCAACCACAAGCCAATACAACTCATTCCATTCGATGCAAAACAAATCTTGAAATCTTAAACACGATGACTAACATAATTACTTAGCTAACTCTCATCATTTTAAAACATAGTAGAGACTAAACTTCCAAATTAGCAAATAAAGCTTAAATAAATAAAGTTTATCAAAATTTGAATATGAAACCACATTATTCGTTTTGAAATTCATATTTTCACAACCCAACAAATCATTGAAATACTCAACAAATTTTTAAATCAGGATTTCAAAAATAAATCAGATTAATATAGTATAGCTATACATTAGACTTGTTGAAATCTGCATATAATCTAAACACAAAAACCCTTAGGAAATTCATTTTGCATAGCCAAGAAAATGAATCAATGAAATAGAATTTCACATCATACTTTGAAAAAGAAACACAATTTTTTTGTTACTTGCTTTTAAAGATCAGTTTATCCACGAGTCTCCACAATCCATTTTTAAAAATATCCATCCATTTCCAGCCAAACATATACAAAATCTTGAAATCATTAAGGTTTGGAAAAGTAGATATCAACATTTAAGAAAATTAATACAAGAGCAAAATTTCAAGATCATTGTAAAATAATATCTTAAGAAGATTAAACAAAAATCCGAAACACAAAACCTTATGGAAACAACATCATGTGACTCATGAAAAGAGTATAATAACATAGTTTATTTCAAAATAAGCCTTAAAGAAGAAACATAAATCCATTGTTTAAACACTACATGGATAAATCATAGACATTAAGGAAAACATAACAAAGATGAAAATATCATGAAAATCATTCTCACCAAGAAAAGGGACATAACCAAAACTGGGGTATACACTTGCATCTGCATGTTGTCCAATCCAATATCTTGTAAGTCGGTAAAGCCCTCAACGTTCCCTTTGCTGCCAAAAATTTATCTTGACTACAACTAACCATCCACTTGGTATTACCGCCGAATCAACTACACTGGCTAAGCTGCACGTCACGGAAATTCTCAACCAAAACTGCGACAAGGCTCATTAAATCTGAGAAATCCCTGAGTTTCTTGTACAAACTTCTAGTCTTACTAACTAAGAGTCACTTCTCCCTTCATAAAATCAATAGCTGATATGCCTTTTACAGTCCTTCATCTTGGAAAGATGGTCGGAGTCCACCAAAAAAAATCCACATTTACTTGCCTTAGTACGCTCCATGATGATCTTTGATTAGCTGAAAGGGGGTCTTCGAATAATGCTCAAGCTCAACTCTGGCGGGCAAACGCACATGTCTTCTCTCATTAACCACAATGAAGATGCTGAAGACTGGAAGTCTGCTGATGTTCTCCGAAAACAACATACTAAATCCAAGAGGTTCTCAGTCTCCGACGCAAGCACAGACAAAAGACACTGAACAAGAGTATGGAGACTTTAAATTCTCCACCACTAAGGAGGAAATTTGGTCATCCAAATATCCTAACAACAGAACTAAAAGAAAAGACAAGCAAAATCTCCCGAACTGAAAGAAAAGCCAACTCAAATCCAAAGAAACAAGGACACGAGAAAACAAATCGACACAATCTAACGAATCCTCACCACACGTCTTAATATCTCTAGAGTATTTTATTTCCTAGAAACTAACCAGCTTTGATACCAAACCTGTCACGCCCCGAAACCGGGCCCTGCAGTGATCCGACCTCGGGGTGCGAAATTTTGGGATAAATTTGAAACTTTTTGTTATAGTTCCCAAGATCCGCGTGAATGAGGATAATCACATTCCAACACAATCAGAGTATATTTTTCGCGGAAGCTAAACATGGTGTTACGACTCGGAATCCGTGGCCATCGGGTTCCGTGTCGCACGCCACCAATGTCATAAAGCCATCTCATAAAAAGACTGGCACAAGCCATAAATCACAACACACTGAGCTGGTAGTAACAAATCTATTATTTCCCATATTCAAATTACAATTAACAAGTGTCTTAATTACAAACCCAATAAAAAGGCTAATGAAGCCATACAACAATATCCAACTAGACAGAATACTACCCTCAATATTAGATGCGAACTCCGGTGCCATACTTGACATCTAAATGATATCAACGGGCAGCCTCTCACGTCAGACCAGCGGTCCCATCGCCTCCTCTGATCAAACACCTAGAAACAAAAAGAGCGGAATCTGGCACCAAACAAATAAGGGTCAGACACGACGGTCTGGCAAGCAAATAAACAAATAATATGAAACAAAAGAACATATAAAACCTGATGAAATCATCGTAAAACCGAATAAAGAGCCTAACCAATAATAACAATAAATCACGATAAAACGATCGAAAGACCGAACATAAATATCAAAGCAATAAAAGAACAATCTCAGAAGTACGGATGTCTCGAAAAGATAACCACCTAAGCAAAATATTTAATAATTGGAAATACATTTAAAACTGAATAGTAGGGACAATACAATAAAGATCGATATCGTAAACATTAAACAAATCAAAGCATAAAAAGTATAACCGACAAGAATCATAAACTAAAGTAATGTGCAGATAAAACCTTGGCGACCACAAATAGCTAAATCCTCCTATTACCGAAGTAATAAGAGCAGACAGAGCGTAGCCACTGAACGTGGTACTAAAAATGGGATCAGAACCGTAGCCATACAAATGGGACCGGCAGATCAGAAATCAGAACCGTAGCCATACAAATGGGACCGGCAGATCAGAAATCAGAACCGTAGCCATACAAATGGGACCGGCAGATCAGAAATCAGAACCGTAGCCATACAAATGGGACCGGCAGATAAAACCGTTGCCATGGTCGGTACAGACAGAATCCAAGCTGCAGCTGGCGGACAAATTAAAGATCCCAAGCCGGGTGATCAGCCCGACAAGGTGACCTAAGCCTAGTGGTGCCTTTAGTTTTCAAAACTCAAACCGATACAAATCTAACATAATACTAATCCCTTTGGCTCAGGGGCTCACACCACATAGCTCTGGCCCCGTCTTGCCTCGGGGTTTTGTTTTCGAAGTCATAGCCTCTTTGGCTCATGGGCTCGCACCACATAGCTCTGGCCCCGTCTTGCCTCGAGGTTTTTATTTCCAAATACTAGTGTTGTCAAAACAATAGTTTTATCAAAACAATAATCTCATCGAAGAAATCCCGAATGTGACAAACATACTCCAATCTCTCTTCAAATCGAATCGGAGAAAACATACGGATATCTATGGTAAACCGTTCAAATACGCATCAAGGTGATTTGTATAAAATCATACGGTCAATCCTTTCGAACGTGGAAAACCACATGATTTTATAACAAATCATCGATGCTATTTAAATTAGTTCACCAAAGAAAACAAATACAAATACAAATACATTTTTCTGACTTGAAATGGAATGGATAGTGGAGAATGACTTAATGACTTACCAAGGAGCCATCCCAATACACATTTAACCTTTAAACATCGATTAGTAAAGAGTGTGTTTGATGCCAATGAAAATCCATAATGTTTAAATGATAAAGTGCGTATTGAGACACGAAAGGTTCCCGGATAATTTCACATATGTACATTCTCGCATCATTCCCATTTCACCAATTTCCAAGTATCAAAGTAATGGCAAAACTCTTAAAAACAGGCCCATAGCTGGCCTTAAACCAAGTCCAAAATAGCCTACTCATTTAACCCAAAACAGCCCCTTTAAACAAGGCCTAAACAATTCTTAAAACAGTCCAAAAACTAAGCTTGAATGGACCACAAAACCAACTTTAAAGACAGCCCAAAACAAATCTTTTAATGGACAAGAAACAAGTTCTTAAAACAAACCCAAAACTAACTTGGAACAGGCCCACAAACAGACCTTAAATCAGCTCTTAAAAACTAGCTTTGAATGGCCCACAACACAGATTTTATAACAGCCCAAAACTGATCCTTAACCAAGCCCACGAAACAAGTTTCAAATCAGTCCAATATCAGGCCCTAAGATGACCCAATATCAGATTTTAAAATGGCTCAAAACTATCTTGAATCAGGCCCAAAAAGTCCCTCAAAATTCCCCTCAAACCAGGCCCTGAAAAGGGCCCAGAACTGGGCTGGGTCCGCTCGAGCGACCCAGGGTCCGCTCGAGCGGACCCCTTCCAGAACCTGGGTCGCTCGAGCGGACCCAGTTCTGGCTGGGTCCGGAATGAGTGCAGAATTGCACTCTTTGCCCCTCTTTTCATTCTTTTTTTCTTCCCTTCTTTCATACTAAATCTCAAGGTCATTTGGACCCTCCTTTGGCCTTCCAAACTCATCAAATCCCCATTCATTAATCTATCCAATTGATCAAACACAACCCTTTTTAAAATCAAAGTTTTTTCCCATACTTAGAACACAACACCATTAATACAAAAAAAAGCAAATTATCAAAGTGACTAAAATGAAACCAAACTTCCAATACATCATAAGAAAATAGCATAAGTGGAAATCAACATACATTAGTTCATTCATTCAAAGTAAATCCATAAATCATAAAGGATTAGAACATAATGAAGAAAAAGCCATGAAACCAAACAAGAAACATGAAAACATCATATTAATTGAAAATTCTACTTGCCTCTAGCCAAGATGGAAGCAAAATCACTCTTCAAACAAAGCTCTAGTGTCTCAAGCTTCCAATCTACAAAACCCCAAAATTTTCCAAAGAAAACCCTAAAAATCCATTTTTCTCAAATCTCCAAGGAAAGCTCTTGCATAAGGGATTAAAACACTCTAAATGGAAAGGAGAACAAAGATCTAAGGTTTGGAAAGCCATTGCAAACCTTGAAAAACCCAAACGAAGAAGAGAAGCTTGGATGAGGGATCTCTCCTAGCTCAAAATCCTTGAAAATAGGTTCTTTGGAAAGCCAAGAGGGAGGAGAAGAACTTTAGGAGATCATTCCTCCAAGAAAACTCCAAGAAATGAGGGTTTCAGAAGAGAGAGAGTGGCTGGATGAGAGGGAAAGAGCCAAGCTCCAAACCCTTGCTGAAACCGAAATGGAGGAGAAGAAGAGGGGGTTCCCTTCTTATAAGATGGGTCTTGTGGGCCCCAATCTTCACAAGGCTGAAACTCACATTTGCGGGCCCCGAACGAAAACGACGAAGAAGACAAAAATGATCAGCGAAATTTCTACTTTCCAAAAAGTATACTTTCCCCAATTTCTGAAATTTTCGAAATTCATGGACAGATTTAGTGAAAATGTCATTTTTGCCCATTTTCCTCGAAAAACGTGATTTCTGAGTATCAAACCAAAATGATCAAAACATGAAAGTTGTTAAACTTCATAAAATGAGTCAAAATACATCAAATCCAGAACTTTAGAAATCAAAAGTAATTTCCCATAAAAATACATATCATAAAGACCGGGTCAAACCAAGGTCAACGGTCTTCAAGGCTATGGAAAAACCCAATCAAACTCGAAAACAAGGTCAAACTGAATCAAATCTCACTTAAAAAGCTAAACCACGATTAAAACAATGCTAAACAAAAGGATTGGGGTCGGGATCTTACAATAAGCTTGGCCATATTTAGAATAATTGAAATGTTATTAAGTTGCATAAACTAAGCCGACTCAACAGACAAACAAAAAACTAATTATACTATATTAAAGCCAAAAGTTTTGAAGTTAGTCAATTGACGGGAAGTTTTTTCCCATGATCTACAATTTACTCACTTTTTCCCCCACTTCCAACATGTAATTGTATTTTAACCACTCAAGTCTTCTTCCCACTTTTCCCTCTCTACAATAACTTCATTTTCATCCCAAATCTTATTCTCCTCTTTTCTTCGTACTCCACTACTCCTTCCCCATCTCGATTGTACGGACTTTAGGATTGAGAAAAAAGATACTCTCACAATCATCTCTAATTTTATTCTCTTTTTAAAATCTTATTCTCTATCTAAACAAAATCGCTGTAGTAAGTGTTTGAGGATGATTTTGCATGATCCAATTTTCTTCTAATGGTTCAGAGAATATATTTTGCATGTATTGGTGAACATGCCCGTGCTTAGCACGGGCTATGGTGCTAGTGCTATTTAAAGGACATTATCTTTTTTATAGTTAGAATACAATTAATCACACCTAGCCAATCCACTAGTAGCTCAGTTGGTGAAGCACATGCCTTCCATAGAAACAACAATCCATAGGAACAATAAGGGATCAATCTCCGGTTGTAGCACGGATTGTGAGGGACTTGGAGCATGTGGGCGGATGCGTGTACTTAACTTTCAAAATAAATAAACAAACAAAATAAAATTAACAATAATCACCCCCAACAACTAATTGTTAAATATTAATACATAGGGGTTTATTCATCATGTAGCTTGTGAAAAACTATGTTGATTCGTATGCAAATGCAATTCCCGTTAGAGAATATTGAGTTGTTGGATTATGAAAAGAGTTAGTTTGAATTTGAAATATCTTTGTGTATAAATTGGGAGGAGTTCCTGTTATGAAACTTACGGTGAAATTTATGGAAAGAAGTGAGTCTTGAAATTCTTTATGGTACCAGAGCGTGGGCCCAACGATGATCTTGCAATCAAGCTAGGTACGATCCTGCATCGTCAATTTTTTATTTTATTTTTCAATAAAGAAAATCAGCATCTTCTCCCCTCTAGTCATCCTTTCACCTCAAGCCTTACGATCTTCAAAACTTCTGAAAGAGACATACTCAAGATGAGCGAGTTGCGATAGAGATGGATCAACAAACAGACGGTGATCCCCAAGAAGAAGATATGATCATTTATGCAAAATATGTCATTTATATATATTTTTTTTGAGATCAATGGATTTTATTTTTAATGTCAACAATCACATATCATTTTCCTTGAAATGACCATGTGATTGAGGGGAGATGTTAGAGAATATTGAGTTGTTGGATTATGATAAGAGTTAGTTTGAATTTGAAGTATCTTTGTGTATAAATTGAGAGGAGTTCTTCTCATGAAACTTACGGTGAAATTTATGGAAAGAAGTGAGTCTTGAAATTCTTTAATTCCATCTTACCATTTCCAATTGCAAAACTCACCACCAAATTTCATTTTACACAGATCATTTCCACTACTTTAATCTTGATATTGCTTCTAACATGAATATAATACAAGTTTGGTTGGCAACTAGAAATTGCCTACAACAGTTGCAGTGAAACAAGTGAGAACTCCAGTTTATAATATTGGAGTTCCACTGTGCAGCATATTCTCATATATACAAGACCAATTTCATCACAAGTATCCTTCTTTTGTACTTCTCTCAGTTCTCCTTCAACCTGTAGAAGGAACCTACATACCTTTCCACATCCCAAAGGAACGACCCAAATGCAACAGCCTCCAAAACCAAGCTCTTGAGGCTTGAATATGTGATGGAAATCACCTCCTCGCTGGTGAGGGAACCCGACTCGTTTCCATCTCCAAACAGCGCCCAGCTGTGTTTCTCAATAAGATTTACTGCTTCCTGTGAATTCAACTTTGCGCATCTCTGCAGGGTATCAGAATCAAAACCCAATAAATACCTTTTCAGCTTCCCACTTCTCCTGGTCCTTCCTGATCCTTCATACAGTGAGGATGTCGTTTCAGTTGAGCAGTCCACAGCAGCAACATTTTCCAGTGCACAGGGCCTGCTTTGTGCAAGTGGGTGTTGGATCCTATGGCCTACCGGAAGTTCCTTGTGTGTTGGAGTGAGATTTTGCTCCAGCTGGTGCCGCAGGCAAGCAGATTTTAGAAAGTACCCATACATGATAGAAGCAGCATAAATTCGGCCGAGCTGCAGCCTGCTCATTTGAGTTGTCATCCAATTATCTGTGACCTTGGATTTTCCTCTCCAGCCAAGAACAGTGGAGAGATGCTCCCTGACCAGTTCCAGAACATCAAAGCTGTGGATGGACTCCAGTTCTCTGTCCTTCAGTGTCCATATCTCTAATCTCCCATTGTTCGCACATTCTGATAATCTGGGAACCATCGGGACCTTGATCTCAGAGAACTTGTGAACAACTAGCATATACATGACCTCTTCAATGGCAAGTTGGCATTCATAGTCCTTCATTTCAGCAATCCTCCTGGTGCACAATATTACTAATTTGTCAATGACAACTGACAAGTTCTAGATGCTCTGACAACTAGCATGAGATGTGAATAAAAATCTCTTAAGGGCCCCTTCGTTTCAACATAAATAAGTTCCAATACAGGATTATTAAAGAGGTGAGGGGTGAAGGATATAAAGTGGAGATGACCTTGACTTCCCTAGGAATTTGAATTCCTAGGCCAATGGATAGATATCAATTTTCCATCTTCCCTAAATTCGTTAAAGTGGAGATTAGGTCATAGCAATTCATGGATCTCCGCCTTGGTTTTATCATTTATTATAGCCACTTTTAGGAGTATGAATCTTAGAATTACAAGGAATTCAATTCCATGCAATCAAATGTGCCTACCTGAGATAATTTATCAGCCTTGACCCAAAGATATGCATGAAATATGGTCCTATGGTTTGGAATCCAGATTCAAGATCATTGATCAATGGGTTCCATTGTCAATTAGCTGTATCCTAGTACCAGATTGTTAATTAGCATGTACAAGCTCATTGCTAGATACTTTGGTCACAGATCATACATTTCCTTCCAAACCATGCATCTGAACAGTACCATAACCAACAACACAATCATTCTGAAAATGTGCATTTGTCATCTACTATATATAGTCTCTCCTAATTCCTAAACATCTTCAGATTTTCAAGAACGCAGAGTTTGGTAATGATATAAGAATTAATTGAATCTGGCTACTTTTAAGGCATGTCAGTGGGCTCACAAGATCAAAGGTAATGATCACCACAGCATGGATTCCACATGAAAAATCCATTGATATTCAGCTTGGACATCATTAGAAAAAAAAAGAAAAAGAAAGAAAAAAAGGACCACATACACAAAACATAGAGAGAGACTCACAGGCATTGTGAAAAATTAGTTTTTTTTTTTTTTTTTTCTATTTTCACAAGTAGAAATATCTATCAGACGCCTTTTCGCCTGGCAAATATCTTAAGCATAGCATCCAACACGTACTTTGGGCATTTAAATGTTTTTATTTAATGCAACGGTCCCCACACATGTTTACTCGACATGAATAAACATGAGAAATAATACGCGATTGTTTTTTAGCAGTAACACGACTCAAACCTACAACATCAAGATTGCAATAATGAGCACCTTCCAACTGTGCTACTGTCTCTAATCATATAATACCAACCTTAAATGGGATAGACAAAAAATTAATCTAAGACTCTAAGTACATAATAGCTGAATACAATTAGACCTGCAAGTCTTATCAATTGAGCATAACACCCAAAAACAAAATAAAAAATAAAAATGCCAATGACAGAAAATATGGGCAAACAAGAAGAACAAATTGGCCATGGCATAAAACAGAGCATGCATAACAATTTAGATATAGAATCCAAAATTAATGAGTAATGGAGCATTCCCTCATTTCAAAATAGTGCTAGAGAAAGAACAAATCAAGAACTTGTGCTAAAACTATTGAAACTGATCAATCATTAGATCAGGTTATCGGGCAACTAACCCATGAAGGCATGATTCAGTTGAACCCAAGCTCTGCTCTCGTCGAGCGAATGCATCATTCCTCTCTGCAGCCAATTCCTCTAGTTGTTCTGCAGCAGCCACATTGAAAATGTGTGGATGGTTCTTCAATATGCCACTCAGGAATTTTCCAGCTGATGACCTTGGCTCAAGGGGTGTTTCCACACTTCTAGAATAGCATTTACTGAAGTCCGCGCTGGCAACGGTAACAAATGGACTCCTCCAACTACCACATCCAACCTTCCCACCAAAACGTTGGCTTCCACAGAAGTTGACCAAACCCTATATCATTAGTCATAAAGAAGAAACAATTAGAGATATCCAACGGCCTCCTTCCTAACCAAAAGCCACAAGACCTAGTCAGGTTCTCCTTAGCTAATCATGTGAGAGTTAAAATATATACACATACTGTATTCCCCACTAGTCATTTTCAGGAACAGCAGGCTATCACTTGGCATGGAACAGCCTGGCCCGTGGGCGCCACAGTGGGTATGAAAGGTCTCCTCATGACCGACCTCTATGTAAAAATCAATGTCCATTTGAACAAAAGAGGTAAACTTTTGAGGGCTCTAAGGCTGTCCAAATTCTAGTCATTTCATAATCAGATGGGTGCCAAATCTGCATGATCAACCCCCAAGGGCTTAAAATTATCAAATAAGTTTGGTGGGAGCTAATTCCTAGGTGGTAAGGGGTCTTGGGGTTATTGGTGATAATGATGATGATGATATCAATGTTCCTATTGCATCCATAGATTTAGAAAATAAATCATTCATATTCCTGTCAAAGAACATCTGGGTCAGATACAAGGGTGGGTAAGGGTTCATTGTTCATGTGCTCCCAACAAAACCTGGGAGAACCCCACCAGAGATCTGGCCGTTCATTATGTTGGTCACCCCACGTTTTTAAGCATGCCCAAGATCCAGGCACTTGGCATCAGGCGCTTGGTGAATCAAAACCTTTGGCTATGAATTCTTATCGGACCAGATCTTGTAACACAGCCCCGCCAAATATGCACAGGCCTGAGAAGTGATAAGAGGGTGGGTGAAGAAGAAGAGACCTGAGAAGCGAGGGAGATGCGAGCGATATTGCGAGACCGGACGGCCCCAATCCCAATCGCAGCTGAGAAAATCCTAGAAACGCCTTCTGACTTCACCGCAGCGGGCAAAGCTTCAACGGCAGGGACTCTACCGCAGCAAACGCCACTTTCCATCAACAACCCAACACTAGAAATAGAGAGATAGTTAATAAGATAAAGCCCTACAAATCAACACAGAAGAGATAGAGAGAGAGAGAGAGAGAGGGGTAAAGAGGAAGTCTGGATCTATAGAGAAGTTGTGGATGGAAAAGAGTTTTCTATATTCTATATAGTGTGGAATCAGACGAATGGTTTGGCAGCAAATACCAAAAAAGATGAAACAGACCTGTTGTTGCAAGTGTGCGAGTGCTACTTTTGACTTTGTCCGTTCTTTGTACGAGTGGTTGAGGAGAGGACGTGTAGACGTCCGGACTACATGGAATAATCATCCTTTTGGGGTAATATTTTTTTTTTTTTCGTATTTTATTGAAAAAATTCCATTAGACTCACGACATGGCAAAAAAAAATTGTTAGGACGTGTTTGACAATTAACTGGTTAAATTAAAGAGAATTTAATAAAAAAATACTTAATATGTACTTATTACATAATTAAATATTTTAGCAAGTGGTTGTACCAATTATAGTAATTGGGTCTAATTTTTTTTTTTACCTATTTAGCACATCACGGCGCCGACCTTATTTACACTGCATAATGTCGGTGCCGACCCTATTTACATTGCATAAGGTCAGTGCCGACCCTGTCCGCGAATCCTATTAGGGCTCGAAACCCTGTTTCTTATCATTTTTTTCTTTTCTCTCCCAGACTACCGCCAAGACTTTCTTTGGACGAGTGCTCTTGCGTGGTTGCTACCATTTCCACTTACACTATGCTTCAAACTTCCTCCTCAACTACATCTCTTTGCTTTCGATCGGTTTTTCCATCATCTATTTTTTCTATCTTGACTGCAGATGTATCTATCTCCTTTCATTTTTTAGTCTTTATCTATGCTTTTTGTATTTTCCTTCCTTTTGGTTCTCTTGCCATCCCGCATATGATATCGAAGTGCATGGTACGTGGGCTTCAACGTCGTTGCGGAATTTATAGATTATTCGTTTGAATGGACTAGAGTTTGTAAGATTCTAAATTTGGGGTTTTCTGAGTTGAGAAGGACGATGGTTCCAGAGCAGTTACCATCTTTGGCAGTTAGAATGAATTTGTTCTCCTTACTCATTTTTCTTGTTTTGTGAAATGGATTGAGTTGATTTTGGTCCCAAAGCTTTAAGATAACAGATTCATTCTGTTTTTTGGTGTTCAGTTGGATCTGTAATTAAATTAAGATTATGGTTTATTAGTTTACTTTTATTTGATTGGTCTTTTTGTCTGTTGTCAAAACCTGCCTCATTGATGCAGCCCAAATGCATGAGATCCATATGGAAAACGTGTCTTAGTCAAGTGACAAAAAACTAGGCAATTTCGTGTTCCAAAAATGGTCACTAGTTTCTTTATGAAACCACATTTTAGTTGAACCACGTCTGAAACTATTATCAGGGAACCACCATGGAACAATAATGAAACTCTTTTTAATTAGACCATTTATCAAAGGAATGGTTCATATACAAAGAAAAGGTTATAAAATAAAAATGATAGGGTAATTTAACTAGAATGATAGTGGTCTCATACTTTACTAGCGAAGATAAATTCTTGTTGAGCACAGGTTAGCAACCAACTAAATTTGTATACGAAAATTATAAAGAGAGTAAAAAATGGAGATGCACCAGTTTTTTAGTGCATATTTTTTTTATACAATGCAATTAATAAGTAATATTAACAATATTAACAAATGTAGTTGGTTGCAAATAACCGATAATACATCCTATACTTCCTTGCAAAGTCAATAATTCACCCTACATGAACTTTAACTATAGTGGTGTTAGACAAAACTGTTTATCTCTTACTTCAAGTGGGCGTAATCTATCTCTAATATTGGATTGTTATGAAATGTACATTCTTAGTGTTCACTATTCCATATAAGCATGAAATTTTTAGTGTTCATTATTTCCGTCTTGTGAACATTTTTTTATGTATGCTTGCCTTCATTACATTCATTGCTATCATGTATAACTTGGATATACACAGATGTCTAAAGAGAATACAAGCAAGAACGAATTACCCCGCAACGAGGCTAGTTCCTCAAATGCACAACCAGGCCAACTTTTGTGAGAGCAAGAGTATCACATTTCCGTCACTATCGAACGTGGTTTAGTATACTCTCTTCCACACAATCACTAATAAATTGAATTTCCTTTCGATCTATGGCTAACATTATTCAAACTGTCATTTTTCGCAGGAGTGGTTATGTTTGAGTGCTTTATCTTAACCTCCCTCTACTCTCGGTATTGCCTCCTGGCTTACAGTGAACCTCCCCCTACATTTATTGTGCTATATGTGTTCTTGAATATTGATCATAATGTAACTTATAATTGAAGTATAATTATGTTGTGGATGTTGTCAATTTGTAAAACTTAGGAGATGTGCAGGCAATTTAAGTAAATGTATAATGGATGTTGATGGATTGATTGAATGTCAATTGAATACATAAAATGTTTTTGTTTGTATTTAAAATGTTGTATTTGAAGCACATAGTGACCTTTTTGATGTAAATGTATTGGTCCCCTTCCTTAGGATTTCTTCTTTCCAAATTTATATATCGTCATCACCGATGCTGTATCACTTATTTTAGACTGCTATGGTTATCACCGACCCGGACTTAGAATCTTTTCTAGAGAATGCCTGAAAAAAGTTATAACTTTTAGTAAAAAAAATAAGAAACCTGCATCGGTGATGACCTTATTTTACACTGTTAAGGTCATCATCGACCCTAACTTAGAATTTTTTTTTTCGAAAATGCCTAAAAAAAGTTACATCTTTTGGTCAAAAAAATAGAAAACCTGTGTCGGTGATGACCTTATTTTACACTGCTAGGTCATCACCGACCCTGACTTAGAAATTTTTTTTCTGAAAAATTACAACTTTTAGTGTAAATAAGGTCGGCGCCGACCTTATGCAGTGTAAATAAGGTCGGCGTCGATGATGTACCAAATAAGTAAAAATAAATAAATAAAAATTGGGCCCAATATCTCTAATTGGTGCACCACTTGCTAAAGTGTTTGATTGCGTAACACGTACACATTAAGTGTTTTTTCTGGTTAAATCCTTTAAATTAAAATAAAGTGAATCCAGATAAGAAATGACAAGGGGTTAAATCAAAATTATATAATTTCAAAACTCCTTCCGAATTTTTTCAAAAAAAGTCAAAAAATAATATCCTTTCTCCACTAAAAGATAAAAAAAACATCAACTTTTCTATAAAAAAGTAAAAAAGATTTCATACCAAACAACTAAAAATAAAACATCATCATAACACATTATATTTTATTCTCTCTTGATTTGATATTTCACCTCACTATACTTCAATTCACCATGCCTCCAAACAGGCATTTAGAATATATGAAATGACCTTAGTAGTCCCAAGGGCCTTTTTCGATTCATTTTTTTTTTTGTTGTTTTGCCAGCGGCGATATCCCCGCTCACCTGCATATATGAGCGGGGCGAGAGCGGAGATATCGCCGCTCGTTTTTTTCTTCTTCTTCACAATCAAGTGGTTTCTCTTCTTCATAGTTAAGTGGTGATATCCCCACTCACTCGTTTATTCTTCTTCTTCCTCTTCCTCTTTCTCCTTCCTCCAACTCCTTCCACCTCTACCAACTAATCAATTACCCCTTGTATCCAACTTTGATAGGAATGACCAAAATGGGCTGATGCAAATCATTTTAGAGTCTACCAAATATTTGGTACCTCTACCTAAACCAATATGCAATGACCAAATCCTCATTTAATTGATAACCATGTCTCTTCTTGTCTCCATCCTACAGCTGAAGCTTTTGTTATCTAGGACCAATCATAGGGAGCAACTGCTCAAGCAGAAGTAGGTGAGAACAATGCAAACCTAGAAGTTCTTTCCAAACGACGGAGAACCAGAATGTTAGTTTTATGGACTCAATCCAGTAGATGATATAATAAATTGATTAATTTCTTTATTTATCAGTATATTCATGTTTTCCTTTCATGAGATGAATGGTGATTTATTATATACTTGCATATAACCAATACGAATGACATGATGGTTCATGAGATGAACCGGAGTCCATAAGTATATTAGATGTAATACATGTGTATGGATGAGATCTATATACGGGAGAATTGTTTAACAAATCTTATACTTAAATATCTTCACAACCAGTGATGAGACTGGACATCTCATATTGACAAGATTGCAGCACTTTAATCACTATGAGATAGTATGATTTGTCTCGATCATCAGAATGTAAGATTCTGGATCATAGTGCTGGTACATTGGATGTATTGAAGGACCATGAGAAGCACCTTATAAACACTGTCTTTACTTTAAGGTCTGCTCTCATAATTCCCTAGCAATAGGCTCTCAATCTTGAGACATTAATGAACTCAAGTTTCTATCTATTCATTTGCTTTGAGTCACCAATGAGTGAGGCCAACTGTAGGTCAACACCTCGGTGATTTGGGTACGTGGTAGTAGAGCTGTGGGAACATTCAATGGTCAAGATGGAATCTATCTCTAATATCCCCTTGTGCCAATTAATGGATTTATCATTGGTAAGTGCGCACCCATTCTGATTAAGAGTTAATTGGAAAGGTACCTATGATCATTATAATTAATTGGGGCTCAAGGATAATAAGATATGGATCTAGTTTGGAAGACAGGTCCAATTGATCCATGGATATTGATAGAGGGGCCTACTTGTGGTAATGTGGAAGTTTAGGGTCTTCTATGTAATATTCCTAAGATTGGAGTTCAATTGCATTTATATAGTTGTGTTATTTGCAATTAACCGTGGGCCCGGATTACACATGAGATGTGGGGTCGCGAGTCCCAGTTGGAGCCAGCTTTCTAAGGAATCCTTAGTGGTCCCCACGCTAGCCCAATTATTAGAAAGTATCTAATTCTAGTTGAACTCTAAAAGGAAAGTTATTATTTCTGTTTGAAATGAGACTTCTAATAGTGGTAATAGTAGACTTACTAATTTTAGTAGAAGTGAGACTTCTATTTTAATTACAAAGGAATTGGAAAGTTACTAATCATATTTGAAGTGAGACTTCTAATTATGATATGGTAAGTTACTAATTAATTAATGGAAGTAAGACTTTTATTTTAATTAAGAAGAGATAGTTACTAATTATTTTGGAAGTAAGACTTCTAATGAAAATTAGTAAGTGGGGCTTGCAAAAGCTATAAATAGAGGAGAGGAGGGCTGGACGTCCAAGTATGCTCCATAGCATTGGGATTCACGCCCAAGGCCCCCTTGTGCAAGAGTTGCACATGGTCTTTCTCCTCTCCCTCTTCTAGTTCTCTTTCTAGTTCCTCCCTAGAGTTCCTAGTAGTTTTCTCTTAGAGATCCCACCATCTTCTTGAGAAAAAGGAGAATCTGAGACGGGTCATAGCGTGGAAGATCAAGAGGTCTTGGAGATCCCTATTTGATTAGTGAAAGCGTTTCATCATCAAAGAAAGACGCAACTTCTCCATTAGAGCACAACCAAGTTCCAAAGGTATAATCCACTTCCTTGCATATTGTAGATTATTATGGATGCTTATTAGTTGCTATTTCTATCTTCTAGATAGATTGTATTTACTGATCATGATGACTGAGATTGAGGGTTTACTTCCTAAATTGGATTTTATAGCCTTCTGGATATATAGTTAATCCCTGCATCAAGTGGATCAAAAGTTTTTGAAACCTATCCTAGAGGCCCACCCTATTTCCAACACAGAAATCCTTCCCAATTGTCACTGTGTAACTTCATGTTTCTTTTAGATACATTTAAGAACCTTGGAGATCCAAGCAAAAATCCTTCCCAGTATGCCACAATGTGACTTATTGTTCAGGTTTCTTTTTCCTCTAACAAAGATCTTTGGATACCTAAGCATCAATGGCCACAACACTAATAAAGATGCAGCCAAGCCATGACAGAATGAAGGTCACCGAACACACTTGTTAGAGTGCTTACCTTGAGATCTCTTGCTGAGTGCCGATAGATCTGTATCCCTTCAGTGCATGAGAAGCAATCTTTCCACCCCAGGTCATTAGAGTTTTTGCTTGCAAACAATGCCAGTCACCGCCTTGGTGGGCTTCATCTCCATTTTCACCTATAAAACTGCATTAGAAGTAGGCTGTCACAGATGCTATCAAAGTTGGATATAAGGGGTAATTGATTAGTTGGTAGAGGTGGAAGGAGTTAGAGGAAGGAGGAGGAGGACGAGAAAGAAGAAGAATAAACGAGTGAGTGGGGATATCGCCACTTAACTATGAAGAAGAAAAAAGCATTTAACTGTGAAGAAGAAGAAAAAACGAGCGGGGATCCCCACTCATTTATACAGGTGAGCGGGGATTTCGCAGCTCGACGAAAAAATAAAAAAATAAATCAAAAAGTGCCCCTGTGACTACTACGGCCATTTCATATCTTCTAAAGCCTTTTTGCTCTACAGTGAGTCTAATGGGTTTTTTCCGATAAAATTCCCTTGTTTTTTCCTTTTTAAGAATTTCCTACCATAAATCACAATCCAAACTGTTTGAATAGTTAAGAAGATCAAACAAAGGGACTCCGAGGGCCTGTTTCTTTATCAGAATTCCAAAGTTTCTGACATTGGTTCATCTTTGACTTTGATATATTTGCAAAAACCTTTAAACACTTGTATTTACTTATTTTATTTTATTTTTGTTTGCCCTAAATTCGGACCATTAAATCGACTGAACAAGACTATGGGGTCAGATTTAAAAACTTGGTTCCTCGTGGATCTTGAGAGACTTGCGAAAAAATGTAAACCCTTGATGTACTATGGTTGGTTCTGTATTAGTCCATAAGTTGTCTGATTTTTCTTTTCTTCTTTTTTGCTTATGTTTCTAGGATAATAAATCACGATTAAAACCGCTAAAACTGTTTAGAAGGTCAAACATTGCTATCGGTCCAAATTTCAGCTATTAGATGATCACTAATCTCAAGACATTTACAGAAAATATGAACCATTTGACATTATTTTTTTGGATTCTGTAGGTCCCAAATAAAAGATTCAAACTGTTAAATAAATCTGTGAATTACCAAACACGTTTTATTTATTTATTTATTTATTATTCTAGCATCTTTTTTACAGCTTTGTTTTTAATAGCTCTATTTGGATGGATCTGCCGGAAAAGAGTAGAGATACCAAAGAAGGCTTTAGTTCGTGTCACTAACCAATTGAGCTGAGCTAAAACTTAAAAACTCTCTTCAGAGCATGATTTCTATTATAATGAAAGCAAAACGAATGCCTATGCACTTGTCCAAGTTGAACCGGTCAACTTTCACAACTTTTGTCTCCTTGCTTTCGTCAATAGCTCTTATTTCAACATCCATCCTCATGGGGATGATTTTCACAGTTCCATCAGTTCCTGTAGCTAAGCGGAGTGCTTGCAGTTTTGTGGTGCTTTGTTTGTGTTGATTTGTTCTTTCTCAAATTTTATTTTTGTATATGTTTCTTTTCCTACTTTGTCTGCTGTATAACCCTTTTGATGTAGTAAAAAAAAAAAGGCCTACTTTTTGTTGTCCGAGTATGTACCGCGAATAGGAAATGAGAAATAAATGCCAAACCCAAATCAAGACTACGAAATCATTGCTCACGAAAAAATGAAAATACTTTAAATTTTGCGAATTTTTGCGAAAAACCGCATCTACTCCAAACATATAAATCTAGTTGTTGCGAGGAAATGCGACAAGATTTACACGGTAGTCTTTATGCACGAACATCTCCTAACTCCTAAGGCCCTATTTCTATACTAAAAGTCACTGAATTCATCATATTTGAAGAATTTGTACATTATTCAAAAGTTGTCCCCTGGCCCTTAGGCGAAGTTCCGAAATCCCCCTTTTACGTGAAGCGTATGCAAATGTTGAGAAAGCCGGAATTCTCGTAATTTTTAAAGTTATTTGAGAATTTTCATATTGCTGCAACTTAAAATTCTAATAAAAAAAAATCTAATTTCAAATGTCAATAGGACAAGCCATTACATGATCACAAATTCCTACTAGGGATTAATTCTAGTAAAAGAAGAAGGGAACAAAATGCTCCACTCTCTCCTCTCTCTCGTAGGAGAATAGTTTCCGCTAAAGAGCAAAATTGTCATTTGTCCCAACTTTCACAAATATTTCGTTAGGAAGGTGGAACTTGAAAATTCCCAAAATCAATAATCACATTTTCAAAGGGTAAATTTTCAAGATTTGCTTATCAAAGTGGGGATTCTAAGTACGCCATGGATAGTTGTAAAATATTCTTGACATATGGAATTTAAATTAGTGATGAGCGGTGTCCCAAACAACAATGAGGTTTTAAAAAAATTCTCTTTATCCTTATCCTTTTTTGTTTTCATTTTGTTATGGCCTCATCATTAAGAGAGTACTATTCCAACTTACAATCCTAGCTGTGAAAATGAGACGTCATTTTAGAGGTATTAGTTGATCGTCAAAAGAAGATTCTCTAAAACCTTTTTCAATGATGTTATTTTGACATTTTCAAATATAGCGAAAAACTAGAATATCACAAAATATTAAGATAAAATTAGATAAATTACAAAGAAAATCTATAAAAAACTTTGTAGTGGTATTTTGCTACTCCGTATGTATAGGTAATTGATATTGGCACTCCTTTTTTTCCCTTTTTTGATGAAGGCACTTGAAAATTTTGTTAAGAAAAAGGAGTGCCTCCATAAAAAAAAGAAGTGCCAATATCACTTCTTTTTGTATATTATATTATGGAAAACTTTCTCGTACGAACTCTTTGCATGAGAATAGTGCATTCTTATGGAGGCAGAGGTAAGACCTACCTTTGAAATGGCCGCTGATGCAATGTGCAATGTGCAATGTGCATTGAAGAATATTTTCTTGGTATAAGAAAATTAACCTCAATGTACATCTAGAATGTGCAAATTATTTTGAAAATATCCCAACATCCTCCGACGAGATAATTTAGTGGAAGAATATTTGTGACAATGATGATTGGCAACGATGGTTCATAATAACAAATTAACATTGAATCCCCACCTAAATCCATGAGCCCCACCTAAATCCATGAGCTGAGCCCACCTTTTTAAAACTCAAATCAGTTGCAAAGGCTGCCGTTTCATATTAGAAATCAAATAAAAGTCAGTGCGTGTAATTTGACGTGATCAATCTTAACAAGTAGAGAAAGTTTTGCTCTTGTATGTCGTTTTTGACTTCAAAATGAATTAGGTGAACAGCTAGACATTATCATAATGCAAGGGCACTGTGCTGTAGTTGCACCAAAGTTATAATACTAAAAGATCAATTCAAGTATTGCTTTTCCTGCATGCTCCCCATATATAGGACCATCAACATAACATACATGCAGTAACTACTCCCTGCAATTGTCAATTGTCCCTATTACATTCACTCTTGGATTGCATCATAGTATAGTATGGAAAAGACTACAATGGATTTAGATTACAATTAGTTAATTTTATGGGCAGTTTTTTTTTTTTTTTTTTTTTTTCTTATGACTATCTTTCCTAGAACTTTTGTCATTGTCCTTTCTTTTTTCTCCACTCTCCACTGTTCAATTCATTTCCATCTATGTGGGTTTCTAAAGGGATTAGGTTGACACTGGTCATATCTAAATGGCTAAATTTGAGGGTGACTCCCTTGCCTAAGTCACCTCCATTTACATGATGTCCACTTTAGAACACTTGCCAAGCTCAGAACGACAGATTCTCATGATGGATTCATATTTTTTGGAACTTCTCTACTTGGTTGTCATCATATGTCATGTAATTGGTCCTACTCGTTTGATGAGGCCCCTGTCTACTAAGCCTCTTTTGTCAACTCATACTTTCCTTTAATAACACTGTTATCACTTATCACCCTTCTAGGAAAAAGAAGACAGGCCAAATTTGTTTTCTAAAGGGTTTTCAAAATTGTCATATCTAAATTAACGATCATTAAACATAATTATAAACTAGCAAAATAGCTGCTGCAAAGTACAGGCATGTCCACACATGATATTTGTGAAAATAAATATTAAAGCGGATTTTACCGGAAATATTACCTTAGATGCGGACTACCAAAAATACCCTCTTTGTTTTTCTTGTGTGTGTGTGCGTGAAATGAGATCTATGTTGATATTAACCATCTTCCGCTAAATCATTTAAAACACGAAAAATCCTAATTTCGTCCTTATTTTCCACCTCCTTTATATGGTGATAATTTTAAAAAATGAGCATCAAATTATACCATCTCATTTGGACTCAATTTTCTTGAAATAAGATGTTACTAGCACAATAATCCGTGCTTAGCACGAGCATGTTTATCAATAATTGTAAAGTATATTTACTGATTTATTAAGACAAACTCAGATTATGCAAAATCAATCCTCAAATAATTTGATGATTATGATAGGGATAGAATTAAAGTTTTTGCAGAAAAATAAAAAGTGCGAAAGAGAGGTGGTTACATGAAGTGGAGGAAATGAGTGGTTACTTATTGAAAGTGGAGAGTAGTTACATATTGGAAGTGGGGAGTTACAACTCTCAAAATCATAAGTCATGGTGAAAATCACCTAAAAAACCCTTCAACTTAATATATTATAATTCGATGTTGATCTTGGAAATTAACCTTTGATCTTTATTTTTAACCACCCTGTGTATTCAATTTCTATGCATTTGAATTGAATATTAAAAATGAAGATCAAAAGATGAATTCCCATGAATGAACATCAAATCCCATCTTATTTTGACTTTATTTTCCTTAAATAAAAAATATTATTTGATATTAATTTTGAAAATTAACCTTTTTATGCTTTATTTTTAACCACCCTTTGTACTCGGTATTCAATTCTTATCCATCTTAATGCAAAAAAACATGCCCTCCGGCGGCCACTTCAACCATGGCTACTGCACCTCCGGCGAGGGAATGGGATTATGCGAGGTTCAGGTCGGTTGCTGATAAGCTTTTTATATGATCATCATCTAGGATTTAGTTGGTTTGTTGGTTCTTTGATTTTTTTATTTTAGTGATCTGGGGTTTCTGTTTGCATGTTTATTTGTGATGGTGATAAAAGATCTGAATGTGGGGTTTGATGGGTTTAATGTTTTTTTTTTTTACTAATATGCTTATGAGTTTTGCAGATCTGGTTGAGTAATTTTTAGGTCTGGCCGGTCTTTTGGTATTTAGAGATCAGGGGACTGTGGTTCAGTGATCCAGGTCTTTCATTCTTGTCGGTCCAAAAGGGGATGGGCAATGGACATAAAATCTCAGTCATCCAACTACCAATTGGATGACTATGATTGCCATATATATATGGTCATCTTTTCATCATTGATGCTTGATGATAGGCCCTCTCAAGAATTACCTGGATTACTAAAGGCATGCTCCCTCCATATGAAATGCTAGGCCAAACATGTTCACCATCATCATCGTTAGAGCCTGTTCCAATTGTATTGGGTTGGCTACATAAGTTCGGTTTCTCCATTTTGGTCTATCATGGGTCAAATCTTTTGATAGGTGAACTTCTTCGGATCTAACCTTACTACTTCCATCCATCCCTTCTCGGGCCTATGCCTAACCACTTTTCCTTGGAAAGTCATCAACTTGCATAGAAAGAATTTTCCTCAAGCACGTTATTTTGCCTTTTACTAGAGGATAATTGGGCTTTTTTTACATCCATGTCCCCTATGATGCACAGATACGGATGTTGGTACAATCCTGGATATGGGGATCGTGGCTATCACTCTGCACTTTTGAAAATCTAGGACAATGATAGGGATATGGGTGTCCTAATATTTTCTTTCGATACCTTTTAATTAATGAAACTATCATTGTTTATGTTCCTTTCTAACATCTTTTATGTTGAGAAGTAAACAAACTAAAGGAACTAAATGAAATAATGGACTTGGTTAGTAGGATTAAAAGTATCAGTGTAGTATCGTGTATCAATACAAGTGTCGTATCGGTCTGATACGGATACGTGGGGCTTGTACAACTATCCGAGTATCATAGTTTTTTTCACCTAATTATATGAACAACGACCCATCTAAGTTTTCTATCAAATAATGTGGCATCAGATCTGGGTTTAGAAGTGTAATGGGACGTCAAATGTTTAGTTTTTCTTCATTTTTTTGTATTCTTTCCAAACAATGCATTGCAAACTTATCTTTATCGTTGATTAGGGGTGTTGATCTAATAGATCCATATCATCTCTTTGTTGCAGACGGTTGTTTTTGCCATATCTTAATGAAACAAAGCCTCTTTGCTTTTGCAGGCAATAAAGTTGAGAAGCTCTGTGATCTGTGCAACATGACAGTAAATAAGAATGCCGCTTTCAGGGACAGCAGTGCACTGGCTCCTGGAGGCGTTCGAATTGGTTTGTGGATGCTTGTTTGCATTGGGTTTGTTTTGCAGTTTAATTTTAATGACACACATGGACCTACAGGCTACAACAGTTCCCTAGTGGTTGAGTATGTTGGCAGAATAGATAGTAGTTGATTTTGCTTGCTTTTTCTGGGGGCATAGAAATATTCATATTCTAAAACTTTCTGGCTTCAAGTCAAAATTGCAAATAATTTTTTTTATTTGGACCGAAAAGGAAGAAAAGTATTTTTTCTAATGGGATTTTTACTTTGTGTGCCATCGTCACATATTTTGATTAGTTGTGGGAACTAGGAAGATCCTTCGATCTCATTGGATTAGGTCTCCACTTTTTTTCACCATCATACTCATCAGTGGAAACAGTAACCACCTGCTCAGCAAGATGCACAAACCATTTACAGTTTGATTTACATATTAAGTGCACTGGTCTTTTTCTGAAAGATAATGTAAGTTCATCTTTTATTTGCATCATCATTTTCTAGGCAAATTGTGACGTTTTGATATTTTATATATTATTTATTTTATTATTATATAATTGATTATATATTAATTAAATATGCGATCAGTCTAAGTGGGAACCACGTTAGACTTAAGTTTGGTGAGTTAGGCTTGTCTTGACCCATAGTTAATCCAGGCCCAATTTAGTGGGTATAATTTTTTTTTAATCCAAACTCTTATCTTTTTAGAAAACAAACTCTATTATTTTTAGACTTTAAGTCAGATGACAATTCCTATTCCTATTCCCTATTTATACACCACACTCTTTTATTTTCACATACAATTCTCTATCTTCCAACTTTTCTTGGGATATCACTTGGGCTTCTAGACCGCCTCCCTCAACCGCGGACCTCAGGCAAGTACTTAATCATAATTTATATATTTAATACTTGTGTTCTTCCTTGATTTGCGTGTTTATACATGTAGAAACCCCTTTGATGCCCCTTTCATATGATAATGTTGGGATGTTAATGTTTTAATAATAGAGATCGGAGATTGGGGACCATCTCATTGATTTTCTTACTTTGAGTATCACTGTTGACCCACTGCCAAACGAGGACCAAACTTGCATAAGAATTCCGGACTCAGAACCGTGAGGAATTGTATCCGTGTTTTGGAATGTGGGGCCCAGGTGGACCTACTGATGTTTGATCAAGACCGTGGATCCGATAGTGGACCCACGGGTGACCCTAGAGGGACTGGTCCCATAGGCAGTGGACACCCCTGGGCCACCATCCATTCGGTTGATCAGAGAGGGCGTGATTGAGGGGAAAAGAATTAGTTTTGGGCAATAGACAGTTGTGAGACCCAATGGACGATCGGATCGTGGATCTGATCCGGGCCTCCATCCGTACATGACTGGGCGTTGTTATTTGTGAGAGTGATCTTTGGTTCATGATTAGTGGGGCCACTATATAAGTGGCCCAGCTTTGCTGGCGTCGAGCACCATCATAGAACACGGTTCTGTGTTCAATGAGGAGAGGATGGACCTAACTTGTATAGGAATAAAGTGAAAAGATGATGATGACCTGATGACCTCACATGTATGGGGATAAAGAATAGAGGGGATTGTTGACCTGGGCACAATTTTTAATGAGGGAGCCCATGTGTCTATGACAGAACTCAAAGTTGTTAGCATCTGGAATTTGAGATTAGGACCCTGATTATGTTATAAACCCAATTAGACCCTTTGGCTTGTTTTATAAGGAATTGAATTTGGAAAATATTATAGGTGGAATCCTCGGGTTTTTCTAAAATTATAAACTAAGATTGTGATTTATCATTATTATTTGAAAATTAAATATTAAATGATATCTTTGGTTTTAATGTGTTAAATTTATACTTTTGGGAACTAATAATTGGATTATTGGACCTGAGTAAATGCCGATTGGGCACGTGGTATCTTACTAACGTGGGGTTTAGTACTTCGTATAACCTCGGAGAAATCCTAGTAGATTCGAACTCAACCAATCTTTATTGAAAAACCCTTAATTGGGTCTATGCACCATTGATTGAGAAGGGATGTGTTGAACTTTTATCTATTTAAAGATTCCTGTGGTTGTTGGGTACGAAACCTTATGTTTGACCTTAGGATTGGCTTGTGAATTATCCTTTGACCTTCGGGTTTGTATACATGACTGTGATTGATGTTGGTTTATTAGCTGCATACCCTATATGGATTGGGTATGGACTGTGATGTGGCTTGGCATTTGATTGAGATATTGTGGAGGTTTATTCGAATGATTTGATTGGTATTCGATTGTGGATTATTGTGCAGCCAGCCCTTCACTTTGACTTAGGTTTCTGTGTCAGAGCTTTACAAGATCATTAGGTCTATTCTACTATTGTATGTATATATATGTATATTGATTGGGTCATATTCGAACGACTGCAGTTGTAATTGGACGGCTGATCACCGATGTGTGCAGACACTGTAATTTTTGAATTTCGAACCGGTTTATCCTCCTACGATTACGAACCGGTTTATGACCGCCGGCCTTCAAACAGGTTTTTCCTCTTTATAGTTAGGGCTGACCACCCAAAGCAGTGGCATTGCTTTTGTGTGATTATTGTATTGCTCTATTGTGTAGATTGGATTTAGGATATTTGTTCTTTTCGTTATTGTCATATTGTTATTTTCTTATGATCATTATCTGTAATTACTCACATTGATCTTGTGTTTGATTTATGAATTATGCTTTCGTGCTTGCTATTTACTTTATTTATTGGTGCATAGATACTGATCCCTACCCTTCTAAGGAGACGGTGGAGGGTCAAACGCTTCAAGCGTTTGAGCCAGTTGATGAACCTGAGTGGAAAGCCGATGATGGCTACAGAGCCATTTAAGTCCGCACGGGAGTGACTTTTATCACAGAGACTATTTTAGTAGAAAATTCTTCATAATGAACCTAATTTTATTTAGTTGTTTTATTTAGGTTATTTTGGAAACTTTAACCTTAAATATTCAGTTAGTTATGTGTTGCTTTGATTTTGAATATTGATACCAATTGATTTAATACTTCTGCAAATGTTTTATTATGTCTCACCATGTTTCGAAATTTTGTGGGTCCATATTTGGGAGCTTGTGTTGCATTAAACACGGGAAATTGAATATTTATTTTTATTTTTCACGTTATCCCTTAGTTGTATTTTGGAGACATGACACAAATCCTCAAAAACTGCCATCTTTACAGCCGCTTTTTCATATATGGGACCAACCTATGATTAGTTCAAACACGCTCCTACTCGTGTATTGGCAACTAGCGTGGACTTGATGCTAATCCAGACATCATTCCCCATTAAATTTGATCATAAAACAATTTCCTGATATACAGCCCTGTACTTTTAGCCCTTAAGTGGGGCCTGAGTTATTTGATTGCAGCTATATTTCACCAACCCTTAGTTCATGCCAGATCTATCCACTTGCCTACTCTTAATTATTATCATGCATCCACAGGACGCCAAAGGAAGAAGCCTGACTGCCCCAGCTCAAGTAATCAGACTCTTCTGTTTCAGTGGTTGGATACCATTCTGCTGATGCAGGAAGAGATTGATAGTCTGCAAGTTCTCTTTGACTGGATTGTGGGAGGTTGCGGGGGGGAGGGGACTTGAAAGTATTGTGTTAACCATATAATGCACGGTTTCCTTAATTGGAAGCCCAGGTACTAATTTTTTGGTTGGTACCATGACTTGAAACTGTAATGTCATGGTTGTGTAAATGAACACTCTCTAACCTTGCTACAGGTTCTCATTGAAGTCAAGTACGACTAACCTGTGGATTTTCAAATATGTCCTCATATACCTCACTTTTTATGTAAAATCCATGTTCCTGCTGATGTGAATTAAATCAATCCATTAAAATTACTGCAAGTGCACAGTTATCTTGTTGAGATAGTGACAATTACAGGTCGATCCCACAGGGAGCACTACTGAGTTAAAATTTAAATCTGATTTTTTTTAATCAAAGATTAATGAATAATTGAGATCTAAGAAAATCTAGAAGAATTCAGAAACAAATTAATCAAATATATAAAAAAAATAGATCGGAGCATCCAGAATCCACTAAGTAAGATAATTAATCCATCATGCAATTATTCTACTATTTGTCTCAAAATAACTCAGATCAGAAACAAATCAATGTTTCGGATCCGGAAGATTTGTCTTTTGCGAAAACCAGATTTTAATAAAAAGAATAAGATTACAACCCAAGACCTCCTTCACCTCATAAAAGAATGAAAAATCATAAGCATGACTTATCAAATTAAGCATAAACTATCAAAGGATCTCAACCCTAAGCATAATCTATCAAAATAAGTATAAATCATCAAACTATTTTTATTAGAAATCAAAATAGAAGCTGCCTAAGGCATGAAGACAGATCTATTATTCTAATAGAGCATGCATTTAAAAGAGACAAGAAAGTAAATAGAAAAATCACATAGATTAAATTAAAGATCTACTTAGCTTCATCTGTGTGCTCCAATCCAGAAATCTAGCCAGCCATTGAAAAGAACTCCATAAGTAATTTCATTAATAGCATCTCCTTGTACAATGGTCTCTCAGAAATCTCTCTTCTAAAAAATCCTAATTTCTGAAACAGGGCTTCAGAATACCCAAAAATAATTCTTAAATTCTATTAATTAGGAAAAGAAAAAAAATGAGAGAGAATAGTGGTGGACGTCCAAGGGAGGGAGTGTCTCGTATGCTTCCTTTTGGTTCCTCTTATAACCCCGGTTATCTTACAGATACATTGAATCTGGACACTTTCTCTGCAAATTTGATTTATCTTCATAGATAAGATACATCTCTTATCTCTTTTGAATTTGAATAAGGTGGAAGCTTCTGGAAACATCTGGATAGCTTGGCTAATCTTCAGATGGGGTCCCACAAGGGATGTGCAGCAATTGATTATCAACGGTGTGGATTTAATTGCAATCCCGTCTAAAAATGAACATGAAAATCTCCAGGCCCGTAACTTTGTCAATTTAGCTCTGATTTGCATATTCTTGGGCTCCACGAATATCTACTCTGAATAAGCTTTCCAACGGTAGGTGAATTTCATCTATCCGACGGTTGGATTGAAAGTTATGGCCATTTAAATGAGTTATCCTGAGAAAAACGGGATTAACTTTTGAAATTTGATTTGCCAAGGATTCTTTCTCTCCACAACTCTTATTTCCAAAGGAGATCAAATGTGGATGATTCAAACTCTTCTTCTTTTATTCCAATCATAATTGTACTATTTGAATTATCCATTAATAATTTCAAATCTGCAACTACTGCGGACCCTGCCATGTAGAACATTTCATCTGCTTGAATAGTGGGCCCTATGAGAAGTCTTCTATTGTAGTTAGGACTCTTCAACTGACATGATGAGTGGACCCCTCCTTTGAGTGATATTCACATGGCTTGTGTGTGGGGTCCATGTGGTGAGTTCTTCTTTTCAAACTTCAATTCAGCAATGCAGGGCCCATGATGACTATATGTGCTTGAAAGTGGGTTCCATGACAGAGGCCTGCAATTCTCGTTTCCTGCACATTTTAATTCAACACATCAATATTGAAGAGCCCATATTGAAGCGGGACCCATCCGGACAGAGTCTTACTTCAACTGAGACTCTTCGAAGAAAATTTGCAAAACATTCTAAATTAATGCAGAAAATATATGAAAAGTATGAAAATTCAAGTTTCTAGGTGAAAATGCATGAAATGATGGAATTAGATGAATAATGATGCAATTCACCTAATCAAACCCCTAATTTATCCTACAATGATGGGTAAATGTGCAAATTCATGAACTCAACACCTGCCTTATCCATGGCATGTTCTTGCCGCGTATCTGGGCATCATAGCTCCATACTCCCTTGTCAAACTTTTCCTTGCTCTTTGATGATCATGAAGTGTGCGCTGAGTTGAATATGACTCTAAAAATCATCTTCTCAAATTTACCTATTTATGACCTGTTCGATGGTCCTATGGGCTTTATATTGCAGGTACTTTTTCGAAAACAGTAGCCAAGATCTCATTAAAAGAAGGAAGAATAGAACACATCAAAACTTAAAGAAAAGATGGAGTTGGAAGGTGCAAGAGAGAAGCACTAGCCACAACCCCAATTACAAGATGACACCCACCCAAGGAATTAACCTATCCACTCCTTGCTTTGCTAGCACATCTGCCATAGATTTGTTGGATCTAATCTCATACAGAAGGAGACATTGATGCGAGCTGATAGGTCCCTATTTTATTGAAGAGGAATTGAAATTTCCATGGATTAGTCTTTTGGTTAGATACCCACGCAATCATTTTTGAAGAATCACTTTCTAACACATTTTACCACTATATCTTCTTGAGAACAATCTAAGACCTTCCAAAATTGCTAGCGCCTCCTCTTCATTAAAGTCACACAATCCAACATGCTTGGAGAACATAAGTTCGACATCACCCTTACTGCTGCGAAGCATTACAATCCCCACCGGGTCCGGCTTACCCCTAGAAGCACCATCCACAAGGAGGGGGGCTATCACGTCCCCAAAATAAGAATTGGGGAAAAACGGAAAAAATTAAATCAAATTCAAATTCCTGTGTTTAATACAACACAAGCTTCCAAAAGTGGACCCACATAACATCACAAACCGTGGGTGAGTCCAAATAAAATTTCATTAAATGCAATGGAAGCTTCATTCAATTGGTATTCAATGATCATAAATAAGATCCAACACGAAAATCAAATAAACATTAATAGTTAAAGTTGCAGATTGAATTAAACAATTACTAAAGAAAGTTTATCATTAAAAAAAATTCATCTATAGAATTGCTAAGATGATGTTCTCTCTCATGCAGGTTCAAACGGCTCAGAATCCGTCTCCGGCATCCCACTTGGGTTCGTCAGTTGGCTCAAACATTTGAAACGTTTGATCCTCCTCCGTCTCCTCGGTAAAGTAGGGCTCGGTACCTATACACCAAATGTAGTAACGTAAATAGCAAGAACATGATCATAATTCGAAATTAAGATATGATATCAAGACGAGTAAAGACAAGTGAGATCATTTGAAACAATGATAAAGATAAAGACAAGAAAGAACGTATGATATAAATCCAAAAGTCACCAAAAGGAGCAATATATAATTCACACAGAGACAAGTGTCCCTGTTTTGGGGGTCAACCCTACATAATCGGGAGAGCCCGTCCATAACGTCGGTGGTCATAAACCGATCAAATTCAGGGTAACCTGTTCACATTCAAAGCGGATTATAAGTGATCCGGTCACATCGGTGATCAACCATCCACATACGATCTGCAGTCGTTCATAAATGACCCACATAAAAGGAAACATATAAGCACGATAGACCTGATTAATAAAGCTCCGACACAAGAATCCTAAGTCAAAATGAAGGGCTGGCCAATCCATAATCCATATCATAGTCACATCCATATCTCATATCATAGTCAAATCACATATAGATAATTTGTCAAGCCACCTCATAATCCATAATACAAAATAGGGTATGCATCTAAAGCAATACATAACCTAAACCGACATATGCATGCAAATACAATGGTTAAGATATAGTGTAAATCAATCCTAAGGTTAGACGTATATTTATATACCCGTCAACACATAATAATAACGCTAGTAAGTTAAGGACGTTACAACTCTCGAAATTCATGGTGCATAGATCCAATGAAGGATTTTCAATAGAGATGTATTGACCATTTCTCGCTAGAGTTCATTAAAATCATAACAGCTAATTGAATCCTACGTCCATAAGATACCATATGTCCAAAGACGGTTCTTATGTCAAGTCCAGGTAGATAATTTAAGGTTATTAAATCCATATAAAGTCCCATACACGATATCATAAATCCCCAAAATAATCAGAGTTAAAACAATGAAAAATAAATACAAAATGCCCAAGTACACTGAACGTCCGAACGTACGAGACCAACGTTCAGGGTCTTGGGTTTTTGGCTTAGACATGAGGGAAATCAGACGTTCGAACGTTCATGAGGCACGTTCAAACGTTTGATGTCTCGGGTTTTTGGCTTAGGGGCGAGCAGACTCGAACGTTCGACATATCTGCCATTTGGCTCAGACGATTCTGAACTCAAGCATTTGAACGTTCCAATGCAACGTTCAAATGTTTGACGTTCAGAATGTTGTCCGAGTTCGTAAAGTCACAGAAATTAGGGTTTTTCCCCGTTTTATCCATTTTTCTCCCTTTTTCCAAAAGAGAGTACAGTCCATCCAAATCCACACGAATCACATCCATTAGAAAAGAAATGGAATCCAGATTTCCATTACCCAAACCACCAATTAACCCAAACATCCATTTTTAAATCCCTAATCTATCATTATCATTTAGAAAAAGGGGGGAAATAAACAAACCTATATGCATTAGATAGGAATCAAAGATCAAATAACGTACTCAATAATAAATTATAATAATGTACTTGCCTTAGATCTGAAGTTGAAGAAGAGTGCAATAGGTTTCCTAACCAAAACCCAAACCGAGATTACCGGGGCGCTCGATCACAATCCTAACACCAATCTGACATAAAAGATGGGATATAAATGCTCAGATAAACAGATCTATGGTATTCATACCCAAAACCTAAGAGAATAAATCTACTCCTAATGGTTTGAGGAGAGTGTTACCTGTGATAAAAATATTAAACCAAGAATGATGATATCCTCTGATCTTGATTCTGATGGCTGGATCTTAAAGCTGGAATGGCTTGGGAAGTAAAAAGAGGAAGAAGATGAACGAGGAAACACAAGGAGTTGCAGAGATTAGTGGGAAGGGATAAGACGTGCGTTCGTTAAAAGAGGGATTAGGTTAAGAGAATATTCTATGGGCTTAAGTCATTGGGTTGGGTCAAACTACGGGTCAAGTCATCTACCCATTAACCCAACTCACCAATCTACGCATCTAATCTAACGTGTGCCCCACTTAATCCTAACAACTTAAATAACTAAAATACATTCAATTAAAATAATAATAATAATATCTAATTAAAATATAATAAAATATTAATAGTGGAACCGGGATCTTACAGGGGCTCCAAGGAATAGATCTTCTCTCCTTCCGTGGGCAACATCCCATGCAAGCTCCCCAATTAGAATGAATATCGTCAAAAATAAACTTGAAGAACTCCTTTCTAATCAATGCCCCATTTCGAAATTCTGAAAGAAATTTTAGAGATCAAATCTTCTGATGAGGAAGAAGAGCTCCTGAATATCCTATCGTTCCTTTCCTTCCAGAGGTCTGATTGAGAAGGATTTTGAGCAGATTACATAATTCCTTCCCCAGGCAGTGACCATCACTCTAAGCATCCAAAAGGAACATGGGAAGCTCTTGAATGACTTCAACAAGGGCCTGGTTAACAACAAGGACATCGAAAACCTTAAGGATACTGTTGAGAAGTTTGCAGCTTCGTTTGAGATGCCTGGCTTCCAAATGTCGAGGATGAAGTAAAAGGATTAAAAGAAGCAAGTGATTATATACCTTTTCTTAGCTCTCTTGTACGGCCTAATTTTTTTTAACCACATGTTTTACTAATGTGATTTTTTGAACAAGTCCATTCTCATTACGTAAATGGAGCTCCGGGTCACATATTTTCAACTCCTTACGTGTTCTTCATAAGGAAATCATATTGTGGTTCTGATTTCTGATATTTCCAAACAACTTGGGAATGTGATAAGTTTCCAGTCTATTTTTTTTTTTTTTTGTAATTTTGCATGGGAGATTTAAAATGGAAGAAACAAGAATTATTTGAAGGAACAAGGTCATCCTTGGCCCTGTTTGGCTTTGTTTCTCGGGGAAAATTTTCCTACTCTCTCGAGATGGAAATCAACTAAATGCAGTGGCAGACTCAGGATTTTTTTTGGGTGGGGCGGACAAACGATAGTCAAGTAAGAAAACCAAACAGTATTTTGTTATACTTTCTTGATATTACCAATGGCAAAAGTGCAAATGTATTACAAAATTTAGATAGATGCAAACGATTTAATTGCATCAACTATTAACTAACATTTTCTCACCAAAATTTAGTACTCCACACCTTTTCCTCATTTCTGGTTTTTCCTTTTCACAGAAAAATGGATGAATAACTTATGACGCTCGTGGTGAATGTGTAGGTGGGGAAGATTTTTTACAATAACTGTATACATTTTCAACATAAATCCTCCATTGAAAGTA
This sequence comes from Litsea cubeba, assembly GCA_012931725.1. Taxonomy (NCBI): domain Eukaryota; kingdom Viridiplantae; phylum Streptophyta; class Magnoliopsida; order Laurales; family Lauraceae; genus Litsea; species Litsea cubeba. The sequence continues at coordinate 49,666,428 of CM022954.1, forward strand.
AAAAAAAAAAGATTATAATTCTAAACATTTACTAAAGAATGGAAGATGCCAAATTATAAGTCAGGCCTTCTGTTACACGCATACAATGCCACATACAAGAATGCTAAAAAAGTTGTTCTTAGATTGAGAAATTCATAAAAGGAGATTCAAGTCACAAATGGATTTTTAATATCAAAGTGGCATCACTAATAATATAGAAGTTAAATAAAAAAGGTAGCAGTCAAGATACAAACCAAATATTGTATTACATGTTTAAACAGAGAAGCCATGGTCTCTAGCAATTGCCAAGTATAATTTCAATTTCCAGATATTGAAAATTATATTGATGAAATGGAGCTGACGATCTAAATAATTTCTTCTTTCACTAATAAAGTTTTCAACTGATCTAACAAAACCATTGAGGTTTGTACTGCTGAGATGCTCAGAGTCCAAATGGATGAACAACGGCATAAGCCAACAGTCTCAACCCACTTTAGTTTCAGGGCATGAGAACATTCCTTACCCAATCTAAGTCTTGGAATGACACTTGCAACACAGTCAATAAACAAATGCCAACTCTGTTTGGTTCATTATATAGGATTCCTATTTAGATTGGATTAAAAAAAAAAAAACACTACTACTCATCAAAATATGTAGAAATCATAGCTTTTAATCGAGCATCAGTTAGAGATTTAGGGATTGGGGATTGAGTTTCAAGATTTAGGGATTGTGGATTGGGGAAAGAGATAACTGATCAGGGTTTGCATTTAGTGATTGTAGTTTAGGTATTAAGATTTAGGAAAAGGGAATTGGGATTATGGTTCGGGTTAAGCATTGGAGTTCAAAAATTCTAGGGATAAAAGGAAAGAGTCTGGTTTGGTTGTGGCCTATGTGTGTATGAGAGAGAGAGAGATAGGGAAATACTTACTGGGCTGCCAGTTGGAAAGGGAGGCAGCGCCCATGCTGCAGACGGAGTAGTTCTTGAGAAGAGGAGAAGCCTTCTTATTTAGAGTAAGAAAGGTGGTGCGAATGATTTTGATCAGCGGGTGCATAGGCCAGATGGTACAAAGCCCTCTATGGGGCTTTTTTCGATTTGGGTGGGGGCGGATGCACCCATGTGCCAATGCATGGGTCCGCCCCTGACTAAATGCATTTGGTAGTTATTGTAGAAAAATGTGCGTTTGGTTTAGAAAGGTTCCATTCCTGCAATGGAAAATTCAAAACGATTAATAATTGTTTTTTGTTGAGAGACAAAAACTCATGTTCGTTCGTTGGAAGTGAAGAGTAGGGTCTAGGCTCTTTTCCTAGTCCCTCATTATCTCCATCTCTTGCCTCTCCCTCCCTCCAATGTCTCTGTCTGCTCTCTCTCTTGCCTCTCCCTCCCTCCCATGTCTCTGTCTGCTCTCTCTCTCTCTCTCTCTCTCTCTCTCAATAAATAAAAAATAAAAATTATTAATAAGCAAAGAAGAAGACACAATTAGTTCATGGTGGGCAAAGTAGGCGCAAGTTAGGTGGAGTCTTGTGTGGCCATTGAGTGCTCCAATGGAGGTGAAATGTTGACCAACAAAGAAACGGTAAAAAGATAAAATACATGTGGCTCAGGTGCACATCTTGAGATGGATGTATGAAGTAACAACTAACAACATAAAAGGATAAAAATTAAAGATGAGCACATAAGATAAAAAGAACTATTGGCAGCTCTCGGAGAAAAGAAAATCAGGTATTGTCGTATAACATAGTTTAGACATGTTACAAGAACTTTCAGAAGAGGGAACATTAAAGGTTTAAAATGATATATTGAATTATGGAGAGGAGATAATGTCTTTAAATATGGATGAGTGGAAAGATTGGATCATGAATCCAAGCAAGATTTTTTAAGATGTCAACGATGATGATGAAGATGATCAAACTGCGCGAGAGTTTCAGCTTCCACTTTATTGGTCTATTTGATAGAGAAATTTTAGGAATATGAAAAATTGAATATTCTTAGCATCTAATAGACTGGTGAATTTAGGGAATAAGTTATTATTACTTAATCTCTTAAACTGTAGCTAGCTGCAAGCCAACAACGAGATTTTGTGTGCACAAGAATATATGTAAGCTATATCTTCTAAATCTTTTTTTTTTCTTTTGTTACCAAAAACACCATTGGACTCTACAGGACTAAAATAATTTTATAAATAAAGGGTGCTCTTGGTTTTGGAATTTGGACTTCAGAAAATTTGCCTGTAAAAGTTATGGTTGCGGCTATGATACCTGGATGCCTCAAAATAGGCAATGCATTGTATCATGTCATATCTGATATTTTACTTTTTATGTGTAATACACATGTCCTATGAGGGCGAGGACCATGCCTTATCTAGGCATCATGAGATAGTAGCAAAAATTGCGTTGTAAGATATTAGATAGAAGGGATTTTTATAAAGACAAGAACGGAGGAGTGAAAAAAAAAAAGAGGCATTAAATTATAGCACATTATGACTTTCCATTCCCACATTTTACATGCAGCCACTGTCACTTTGTTTCTTCCTGCTTGAAGAGAAAAAATCAATGCAAGGGCGTCCTTTTGGTTCTCACACATTTTCCAGTACATTGTGTACTTGAGTAATGAACATTCCACAGCCAATTACAATTCAGTTTCAACTGTAAACTCCTGCATCATGATCACAAACACGCCACTCATACAAAAGCAAGGTCTTCTCTTTTTCTACAATTGAACTTGTTCATGGTTCTCTCTGTGTGGGTATACACGAATGTTATGCATGCATGTACTTTTTTTTTTCTAGTAAGTATTTTGTACCCTATAACAAAGGAAAAAGAAAAAGAGAGTCTCCACTTGGATCTTTTTAGGTCTAAACCAAGATCATGGTGTTTGCATCCCCAAGGTTGGTTCTCTTCCTATACAAGGCAAGGTGCCTTCACTTTCTTTTGTTCTGTGGATTCCAACCCATGCCTACCAAAATTCGCAAAACGGTCCCAATACTAGTGCTACAGCTCATTCAATTGTTAGACCTCAATTATTTCTGTAGATCTTGACTCTTGAGTTGAACTCACTCTACCCATCTGCACGAAAATATCAAACCAAAATGTCATTAGCATAATCCCAACATCTCAGTATAACAGAAAGAGGTCTGTAAATATGACTCTAACCACATTCTGAACTGCCACATTCTGAACTGTGTTCTGCCAGACTTTGTCAAGCTCCTGAAAGATTACATGCATTGTTGGGCGCCATTTGCTTGAATCAGCGACGCATAAGACTGCAACATTTAAGATGGAGTAGAAGGCTGCTTCATTGAGGTTTCCATTCAGCCTTGGATCTCCAAAATGCGAAAGTGGGAGCTTTCCCGAGATGACATCTTTTGCCTAAGCAAACATTGAAAAAATTAGACTTCAATGGGTCACAGAAGAACACATTTTAAGGTATGGAATTCTCTACCAAAAAAAAAAAAAAAAGGCATGGATGTGCATGCACACCTCCTCTGTCAAATGGTTGCGAGCATCAAGATCCAACTCTGTGATACCCTTTCCTGATAGAATCTGGAGAGTGACAATTCCAAAGCTATAGACATCACTAGCGCAAGTGAGTTTAGAATTTCTAACATACTCAGGGTCCATGTAACCTGCGGTCCCTTTTACATCTGTGAAAACTTTACTGTCCTCCATTCCTAGCATTTTTGCCAATCCAAAATCTGAAAGCTTTGGCTCCAAGTTCTCTGTTAGCAGAATGTTCGTGAGCTGCATATAAACATGCATAGAAAAATTTTTATTTGGTCAATGCCTTTGGAATATCTTATGATTTAAAAATTTTACCCCTTGATTCATATCCAAGTCGTGATATTGAATTACATTGTGAAATGAATCTTTGATTCTTTTTTCAGCATGGTATTTATTTATGTAACATCTCTGAGGTTTTTTTTTTTAGCCTTATTTCTCTGAGTGATTTATTATCTGGGTATATGAGGATGAATCAGAGTGCAAGCATCCAATCCCTCTAGATCTTGACTCTTTTATTAATATTTGTGAAGTTATCTTGTTTTAGCTTTTCTTGCCTTGATGTTTCTATGAATGATGCGACCTTCTGGGTAACTATGCAGGAATCGAAGTGCTAGCGCGCTGTCTCTCAAGATCTTGACTCTTTTATCCCATGAAAGAACACTGTCCTTCCCTGTGAGTAATAGTCATGTACTAAAGCCATTATGTTCTATCAGGAAAAAATGGTTATGAAGAATAATAACTAACAATGGAATGTCAATAAATTGAAAATGTAAGGACTTACTCAAGAGTTGTTGGGCTAGATTTCCGTATGGACAATACTCATAGACCAAGAACAGCTCTCCATCGTCCACACAAAAACCAAAGAGACAAACCAGGGTGGGATGCCTAATCCTTGAGAGACAATCAACTTCTCCACTGAAAGACTCACGTATTCCACTCTTGTAGATGTGCTTTATTGCTACAACCTGCCTGCTTGGAAGGACACCTTTGTAGACCCGACCAATGCTTCCTGATCCCAAACTTACCTTGTTGCTAGAATCCATGGCGCTTATGATCTCTTCTCTTGAGAATCTATATAGACCTGTACATGTAGTTCCTCCTTTGTAGATTCACACCAGGTTGATGCAAATAAGACATGTCAGTGCAATGCCTACCATATCAAGAAAGACTCAACTTCACTTTAACAGCAATACAATACTACTACAAGCTACCTTCTTGAGGTTTCTCAGGCTTCTTTTTCTTGTACAAATACTTAGCGAGCACGAGGACCAGCACCAATCCCATCACCGTAATCAGGATTGCTATTATAACTTTTGCCACAGACTCTATGAATCAATGAGCTTTAATTAATTTCCCTTTCTACTAAAATCACATTTATGTTCATGTTCTCATAATCAAGCCATCCTATAGAAAACAACAAGACATACAGAAACAAGGCCTTAAACCAACATGCTAAGAATGTATCAGCCACAACCTTCAAAGTCACTGGAAATAAATCGAAGAAAGGAAAAGTGGGGTGATTTGTGCCCCTACCACAGAAGTTAATGAGTATCCCACTGGACACAACTTCTCAGTGGTCATACATGGTGAATCATATTATGATCCTGCTTTATGTAATCAATTGGTTTCTCTTTGAACCACTTGAAATGATGTCCTCAAAGCCCACTACTCAGACAATTCAATCAATGTTTGTTACAAGTATATAAGTGCTCAGATCAAATGGTTAATAATAGCCTCCAAATGTGGTACTTCTGAAATATGACCCTTTGATCATGCTGTTTGAACTATGAAACAGAAACTCTGATTAGAAACTGTTAGTATTAGTTCATTTGCAGGATCATTAATGTTTGCATGTGGAGCTTCATAGTGTTTTTCTATAATAGAGATTTGAGCATCATCCAATCCATAGGAATTAACAAAAGATTTTGGTTCAACTTGAGCAACGCTCAAAATGATTGAATCCTTTTCATGAAACAAGGAACAAGAATTAAATCCAGGTAACTGCACTTACTGTTGAGTTTGATGTAGTTCAAGTCAGCTGTAGAAAGGAAACATGTTCAAGGAAATCAGTTCAAATTCTGCCCAATACAAAAAAGAAGTAATTGGCTACGGCAAAATGAATTTCTCTTACCTTGTCTATCTAAAGCAGGCAAACACCCATAGAAGTCTTTCACCCATAAAGGATCATCCATCTTAGCTGCTGTGACCAAGATGACTAGTGCCAGGCCGCACATTGCCATGTCTTCATCGGTATCATCAAGGAAGAGCTGATTTATGAGTTGGTCCCTTGCAATCTTTATCCCTTCAGTGCAATTTCGACAAGCCTGATCGAATGAAGGATGAGGGAACTGAGAGCAGCTGCCGACGAGCATGTTATATTCTGGAAGATAATTGGTTCTTAGATAAGATATGGTGAGATCCGAGCAGTTGTTGATTCCCTGGTGAAGATTTTCAAAACCGCAAGATTTGATGGATATGGAGCTGGTTTGAGGAACAGGCAATTTGCACTGTTGCCATTGGCTGCTGGGGAGAAAAATGTTATCCTTGTCGCGTGCTTGCCGAGCTAGAGCTTGAGAGAGTGTGTTGAGAACAGTTCGACAGCAGCGGTTCGACGGAATGCTATCCAACAGCTTGATTTCCTCGATGGGGTGTAGACATTCGCCTTCAGGTTCATATAGGAAGCTCAAACTGCAAGCTGGCGGTAGGAAGGATGGAGGATGATTAGATATCAGTGACTGAGTTGACTCAGATGAATCGGTGAGACATGATCAAAGCCTTTTATTTTGTCCTGTTCTTTTTTTTTGGGGGCTAATTGGTGAATATGGGGATCAATCAGGACCATTTAATCAGTAAGCCAAATCATGGATGGGCTACATCACAAATTTTGTGTTAATGGGAAGTTCATGACTGTAGGATCAGTTAAATCACTTCTCAACAGGCTAAAATAATTTTAAGCAACCATCAAGAAGTATGAAGATGGGGGTGTTCAAGGGCCAAGTTAGGCTAGACTGAAGCTTGTGCAAACCTGGCCCGTTATCGGGCCTAATATCCAGGCTTGTATCCAGTAAATAGGCTGAAAGCCAGGCCCAGCCCAGTTGTAAATATATAAACCTCTTTTTTTTGTTAAATATGTTATGTTTAGATCAAGCCCCAAGGACATCGTGGTTTGAAATTGAAAAGGCTGCTGAAGTCAAGCGCCAATAAATGCATAGATAAGTGTTTATGTAGAGGTTTAGATTCATCACAGTGAGCACAAACAAAAGTTCCTTCTTTAAAAATAAATAAATACACCAACTCTATTTGACAATCTTATACTACATACAGTGGGAAACTCAGGATTATCATTAGAGGGGGCCTCAATTAAAAAAGTTAATCATTATTTTTGTTGTACTATCTTCACATTGAATATACAAAACTGCACAAAATTGGACTCCTTGGAAAGTTGGTTGAACAACCCATCCCACAGATCCAATTTTGCATCACTTAGATATATTTAAAAATTAAAGATGGACATTTTCTAGAACATGAAAGTAAATTCTCACGGTATCAAAGTCTGGCTGGACCTAGAACACAATAGGTGCATCACATTTGGACTCAATGCCTCAATCAATAAGACACTTGTGCCACTAATAATTGAACAAATAGTAGGATGTCATATATCTAGATTGAGAATCAACAAGGCACTCACAATGCTTTTTTCAGGTCTGGGGCCTCCATTGAACAAATAGTAGGGTGTCATATATATATCTAGATTGAGAATCAACAAGGCACTCAATGCATTTTTCAGATCTGGCCGGCCAGGCCTGAGGACATGGGTCCGGCCATGACTACATACACTATGCTTTTATACAAACTATATGAACCTTCGAATTTTATATCCTTAATTTAAAAAGCAAACCAAAACTTGATTTAGCCTGACTCAACCCAAACCATGTGCAGTGGAAAATTTACAATTTGGCTCGAGCTTGATTGAAATATGCACGGGTATCGTTTGGGTCATGTCTTGATTTTAGTTTTGATTTGGGTTTACCCACATGCAATTCGAGTTCGGTTGAGCCAATGACTGAGTTGCACCCCTTATTTCTATTTTTTGCATATACCAATCAGAGAGAGAGAGAGAGACCTGAAAGGTCTTCTGGAGCTGCAAAGGTGGTGATGATTTTCACGAAGAAACAAGGGAAGAGTAAGAACTTAAGAAGGCTCCTTGCTCTCATCTTCGACTACTGCTACAACAAAGAGTCGATGCATGGATGATTAGCCTTTAAAGCAGTAAACAATCAATCATTGATGCATTGTAAGAAACGGAGGGTAAGGATTTACATTGGATATTCTACTCATCTTTTCTAATCTATAACAAACAAAGAAAGGAGTATTTAGAGAATGCTGGAGGGTCTTTTGTGTCGTTTCCAGCTTTGTAGCTTAGTATCAACCGACAGCTACGTACTCTTTATCACACTATTAATAAGAGGAATTATTGTGTTTGTGCGGATCATTGTGGAGGCCACACCATAATGACCATAACCCGAAATTGGACTTGGTCCCTTGAGGCCATCGTTTTTCTCTTGATGAAAAGGAAACAAACAAAACCCTGAGGCCAAAATTCAACCAATAGGATGGCTACTAGGGAAGTCTTAAAACCAAACTTATCTAAGCTATGAAAACACTGGTTATAGTTTCCAAGCATAAGAGTGAAGACAACCTTATTAAATTCCTATGAATATCCAAAAGAATAGACTTGAAAGACCAATCACCCTCTCCTTACATAGCCTTTACAACTTCTAGAGCATCCGACGCTACCTAGATGACATGATAACCTCGTTATCTTGCAAAAATCAATATATATACGATTGCCCTGATCCCTTTAGCATCTTTAGCGTAGCAAAGATATTCCCATTAAATACCAACGTGAAATCAAATGTGAAATTACCATACGTAAAAGGTAGCATCTGTCAAGAGGATATAGACTGATACTACATCATTTCTTTCTTCCGACTTGGGTTGGGGATTTAGGCTTTTCTCCTTGTCCTTGTTATCCGAATTAAGATCCTGAAACGTACTTAGCATGTTTTCAACATGCGCGATTATATCCCAGAGAGAAATGGTCTTGCTATACTCGTTTCTAGCTTTCCAGATGGTTCACCCATAGTTACCTAATTCGTAGTTTGAGTAATTCGCATTGGAGTTCGCAATTTGTAATTTGAGACTTAGCCCGATCATAGAATTCGATGCAGCGAGTTCATTTGATATGCTTCTCAATTCGGCTAATTAGAAGTTGGAGCTTGACAAGTTTAATGAACTAATACACGTGCCCATTTTGAAAGTCCCGTTGGATTTGGCTCAAAAGGTCCAATGGGCCTGATGAGTGGTTTTCTTTGGGGCCGACTTGGTTAAGGCAAACCCCTTATAGATACTCTCTTTTATAAGCAAGCAAGGGGGAACACAGAGAGAACTTGTAATTGGAGAGGCTGTGAGAGCAAATTGAAATATGTGGGGAGAGAGTAGGCTAAGTGTTAGAGGGTTGAGAATCCTTGTAACCAGTTGCCCATTCCTTCATGGTGAAATTGAGCAAAACGCTCATAGCCCCGTGGATGTAGGTGAGTTTGCCAAACCAAATAAATCTATGTGTTGTGATTGCTTGATTGATAGTGTGTGTTTGCCTTGAAATTCCCTCACAAGTCCATCACTAAAGGTCGTTGTCTAAAATCCAAATCACTCAAAATAATTATTACATTCATTTATACCCTATAGGCGGAATTTCTTTTCTGTTATACTTTGGGCCACAATCATATTGACTACATGCAAAACATAGTTAAGATAAAAAAAGCCAAAGTAAAATTTCATTCTTTACCGGTCATCAATCTTGTGGGGCCAACTCTAGTCGGAGTTAGGTATGGAGTAATGCTAATACATCAGGGTGCAATGCTTTTAAGTGGCTTGTGTTTTTAGGTAAGCACCGCGATCGAACTATGATTCAGCTTAGAGAATTATGTGAAATTAAGTTGCTAGTAATTCGCGAATCGAACTATAAATTATTCGAAATAAACTATTGCAGTTCGAAGGCCTCTTGAACGATCTATGTAACTATGGGTTCACCAAAGGACAGAGACCCATGCTTTAGAATGAGGGTCATTGAGTGGGAAAGATAATTGAAAAGGATCAAACCATCTGTTCCACCAATTAATCAAACCATCAACTCGCAATGCTAGCTATGAGACAAAAATGCGAGATGAGATAAAAAAAAGACTAAATAACTCTAGCATACCTACATTGAAAAAAAGGAGTGTGTTTGATTGTCTCAACCCCCTTTCCGCAAAAGCTTTCATCCAAAAAGCAGAATCCTTTGAGGAAGAGGGAGTTAATACTGATCAAATATAAACACATTAGTAGTGATTATCATTTGGTTTTGAAAAGCTGGGATTTTTCAATGATCACCAACCTAGCAATGTCGTCCTCTTTTTTTGCTTCATATCTATTTTCAATTATAACCTCAGGATTCTCAACTATCCCTCAATTACATGTTGTTAATAGCCATTTTAGTTGGGTATGATCTTGTTTCAGGTAGAGGATAGGACTTTTGTAGACCCGATCTTTCATCCACAATTTAGAAGGCCTGGATTCCATGACAAAGTACTGATTAAAAGTAATGCGCATGTGGGGCCCATGCAATAGATAGTGAAAATTCACATATCAATACTTGAAAATAGACTACCTCTATCCGTCGAGAAATTCTCAGTCAAATATTTCTCTCTCAAAGAAAGCGCAGTGTCCCCATTTGTTTGCATGGAAATGGAATAGTTGGAGCTTACACTCAAATGAACTCCAACAAAGGATAATTAAATATGTGAGAGCTGAAGGATATAAAATATAGATGCGATCTTGGCTTTTTTAGGTTTTCATTATATTTCTCCTCTTGATTCTTTCTAGTAAAATGGAGATTCTTTGATGGTCATTTCTTGGATATTAAGTTCTATATCTTCATTCTTAATTAGTGTAGAAAAAAGCCATAGAATTCCTAAAGATTCAGTTTCATAAAATTAACAGTCCTTAGCATTGATTGTTTCCAGCATGTTTGATTGTAAAAAGATGAAAACTCTCTTGGATAAAACCTTAAATTAAACCAAGCACTAATCTCAATTATTTAGCTGGTAATGAAGCTAGGGGGAGCATATAGGGCAAAGATAGTGCAAGATCTAGCTTATCAAGTAAAGATAGTGCAAGATCTACAATTTCTTTTGGGCTGAAAATTCAATGTATTTTGGATTTTTTTTTAGGTAGATCATTTATATTGTCCTATGGAGTTTTATTCATGAATTGCTAAAGGGGGAGATTGTTAGGAATTATTGTGTTGGCTAATTCATGGGTTGGACAAAACTCTGGGTCCATTAAGTTGTATTTTCTATTTTATTTTAGACTGGACTGTGGTTGTTTCGCCGGAAGAGCTGAAGCGAATAAAAAGAAGAAATCGGGGCGAAACACCAAGGACTAATCGATCGGATGGCTGATACGCTTCAGTTATCCTCGAGGTCCGATCGATCGGATGGCGGAAAAGTCTCCTGATCTGAGAACAGAATTGTTTCCTTTTGAGACTCTGTTTCCCAGTTTGAGTCCTACTTGTGCTCTATCTCTAAGGGACGAATTTGAGGCTATATATATAGGGATTTTCTCTCAACCCTATGACACAAATGAAGCAATTCTCTCGTTGATCTGAGGAGAGAAAACCCTTGAGAGATTCTTTGATTCTATAGAGCTATTGAAAGATTGTGCTGAAGATCTGCTCTAGAAGGTTGTTGTTATCTCTACTCTCTTGTAGAAGATAATTCATCTTGGGTGACAAGGTGCGACAAGATCAAATACGGAGATCGGTGCACGGCAGGAAAGTCGTGGCAATATGAGAAGTTGTGCATGAACAACTACAGTCCTTAGGTCGACGTACTGACTGGGATAAAGGAGCCGTGAGTATATCTTGTAACTAATCAATAATTTTATATTTCTGGACCTTGGCTTTTCTCTCTAGATAAGATTTCTATGCTAAATATTGCGTCTGCCTTCTTGTGGTGTGTGATTGATATATAGTTTTGCTTATTCTATCTTATTTGGTTAATTACTTCCGATGTATTGGTTTATTAGATAGAGGCTAGCACCCATTCTAGTAACTTGAGACTTTCAGCTGGATTTAACAATTTCCGTTTTTTCAAGTCATCGTTGCAAATTAATTAATTCAAATGAGGCCAAATCCGAAGAAAACTATATTAGTTTTGTCGGTCCATCAAAAAATCGTCCTTTAACTAATGCTCAAGGTTTTTATTGAGATTTAATTTAATATTAATATTTGTGGTTATTTGTAGAAATTAAAAGATAAATGGTTGTTTATGGTTGTAAAAAAACAAAACGCAAACCAGTGATTGGCAACTAAGCAGGTTTACGGACCCACTCCCATTGATACAAAAGCCATTGCGTTACCATCAATATTACTAAGGGGTTTTTGGCGGTAGGTCCCTCATCATTTCCATTTAAAGCTTAAGGTCCACTGACTTTTTTCGTAGCGGCGGAAGTCCTTTCATGAAAATGACCTACTGAAAAAGACAAAAACGCCCCCGGACACGTCAGCATCAAGTATAGCTTCGTTTAAAACCGCTTCAAAACAATTCAGCGAAGCATAAACGATTCATCAGAAACCGAAATCGAAAGCGAAATCAAAAGCGAAGACGAAGACGAAAAACCTAGAAGCAAAATCAACTAATTGAAGACCTCGATCATCTGATTTGTCTTCACTTTAAGGTGAGATAAAATGCTTCTTCCATTCCAAAAACGAAGTCATAAAAGATAATTTCATCTGAAAAAAAAAACTAAGAACCTAACAGGGTCTTTGATTTCGTTCTTCTCTAATTTTATCTATGCTTTATACTCAACTCTATGTAGATAATGGCTAGAACAAAGTCCTCGATTACCTCAAGTCAAGGCAAAAAGCAAGCGAAAGATCAAGATAAAAGGAAAGCAAAAGTGCAACCAAAGCAAGAGCAAGGTCAATCATCAAACAGAGAGGGTTTCCTGAGTTTAAAAATCATTTTATCTGACTTTTAACTGAGTTGTCTTAGTCTGATATCAACTAAAAACGACTTTAAATGATTTTATCTGTACAATACATGATTTTATTTTGAATTTTAATTGCTATCAATGACGGTTAAACAGGGTTAGGGTTCCAAGCGAAAATATCTGACTATAACACGATTTGCCCTGCTTTTCTTCTGAATGTATCTGAGATTCTTATAAAATGCTATGAGAATAATTTGAAATGTATTAAACTTGGTTTTCAAAGAGATTATTTGTGTTTTAGGTCAATTTATCTGAGTTTTTTCATAGGTTATCTGTCTTTTGAATGAAGTTATCTGACTTATATCTCTCTATCTGTATGACATTATCTGTGTTTATGTCAATTTATCTGAGTTTTTATATAGGTTATCTGACTTATCAATGAAGTTATCTGACTTATCTCTCTATCTGTATGAGATTGTCTGTGTTTTAGGTCAATTTATCTGAGTTTTTTCATAGGTTATCTGTCTTTGGAATGAAGTTATCTGACTTATATCTCTCTATCTGTATGACATTATCTGTGTTTAGGTCAATTTATCTGAGTTTTTGAATAGGTTATCTGACTTATCAATGAAGTTATCTGACTTATCTCTCTATCTGTATGAGATTATCTGTGTTTTAGGTCAATTTATCTGAGTTTTTTTCATAGGTTATCTGTCTTTGGAATGAAGTTATCTGACTTATATCTCTCTATCTGTATGACATTATCTGTGTTTAGGTCAATTTATCTGAGTTTTTGTATAGGTTATCTGACTTATCAATGAAGTTATTTGACTTATCTCTCTATCTGTATGAGATTATCTGTGTTTTAGGTCAATTTATCTGACTTTTTTCATAGGTTATCTGTCTTTGGAATGAAGTTATCTGACTTATCTATGTATCTGTGTGAGATTATCTGTATTTTATGTCAATTTATCTGAGTTTTTGTATAGGTTATCTAACTTAGCAATGAAGTTATTTGACTTATCTCTCTATCTGTATGAGATTATCTGTGTTTTAGGTCAATTTATCTGACTTTTTATATAGGTTATCTGTCTTTGGAATGAAGTTATCTGACTTATCTATGTATCTGTGTGAGATTATCTGTATTTTATGTCATTTTATCTGAGTTTTTGTATAGGTTATCTCACTTAGCAATGAAGTTATCTGACTTATCTCTCTATCTGTATGAGATTATCTGTGTTTTAGGTCAATTTATCTGACTTTTTATATAGGTTATCTCACTTAGCAATGAAGTTATCTGACTTATCTCTCTATCTGTATGAGATTATCTGTATTTTAGGTCATTTTATCTGAATTTTTGTATAGGTTATCTGACTTAGCAATGAAGTTATCTGACTTATCTCTCTATCTGTATGAGATTATCTGTGTTTTAGGTCAATTTATCTGACTTTTTATATAGGTTATCTGTCTTTGGAATGAAGTTATCTGACTTATCTATGTATCTGTATGAGATTATCTGTATTTTAGGTCAATTTATCTCAGTTTGCTGTCAATTAATCTGAGTGTGACTTGTATTTATCTGAATTTGAAATTAATTTATCTAAGCTTTCTGTGCATTTATATAAATTTGATATTAATTTTTTTTAAACTTTAATGAGAGTTTATATGAATTTAGGTTTGGTTTGAATAGATTTGGATTGATTTATATTAATAATCTTGTATTAAATTATCTGTGTACATGTACACCAACAGCTGAAAGCAATCAAAATATAAAGAATTACACAAAGCATAATAACCAAGCAAAGCCACACTGGCAATTTAGATCAAACTTGGTATCAATAGTGGTATCAATAGTGAGACTATTTGACAGCATCAAAACGAGTATAACCACTGCACATAAAGCTGAGTTGAAGAAGACACCTTTTTGGTTTCTTATAAATTCCATATTGAACCAAAAAGTTACAGAGAAGAGATGCAGAAAATATGATAAAGACATCATGCAAATTCTAAACACATACAACAGCGAAGAAGGAAAATTCAAAATTGGAAGTCAGTATGTGTCGTTCACATCAGAAGACATCTCTCTAATATTTGGAATACCGCATGGATCTAAGACATTAGATTTGAAATATGCAAAGAAGAAACAATCGGAATTCATAGAAAGAAGATTCCCAAACATTCCAAGGGTATCAGCACCAAAAATAAAGGAACAGCTGGATATTGCACTCAATGGAGCAACTGAAGTTGATGTGGCCGATGTGTCAAGACTAATATGCCTTTACATACTTGTGACGTTGTTTTTTCAACACATGGCAATTCAATAGGATGGCCATACGTCATTTATGTTGAGAATTATGTTGAAATGAAAAATTATGCATGGACAGAAGAGATAACAAAGTTTCTCATGCAATCAGTTCACAATAGAAATGATGGTTCAGATAAAGTAATTGGCTGTCTATTTGCACTACCGGTAAGATAAACAAACATCCTTTTTACATCTATAATTTTACAACTTACCAATTTATTTATAAATTAAAATTGACTATGTTATTGTGTCTTCATTTGAACAGTATTGGTTATGCGAACACACGTCGTTGTTGGAGCCATTCAAACCTAGTGAATTCCCTAGATTGTTGAAGTGGGATCTTAAGGGCTTAAACAACACACTGCATAAAAATTCGCTGAATACATTACATAGCAAACAGGTAATTTTATCTGAATTTTTTTGAACACGTAATGCTATATAACAGATAGTATAGATATATTTATCTGAATTTTATATGCCTTGTTGTTATAAATTAACAGTGTCTCACACTTCAGGTAATTGTTGGTAAATTGGAGAGGACATTGCATGAAGAGAAATGCTTCCTGACATATTGAAATAGAAGCAGTGTTGATGATAATCAAATAACTAATAAGGAAGCTGAAACAGAGAACAAAGACATTGTCGAAAGAGTACAAGAAGGACATGAGCAGTATATTCCTGGCCTTAATGATGATGTTGAGATTACTAAAGCAATTGAGCAGTCAGGGTCAAGAGAACATGACCCAAGCCAATTTCATCTGGCCCAAACAACAGAAACGTTGTTAATTTCTAAATTAGAAGAACAAAGAGAAAAGGAAGGGCAAGAAGAAATAGCTAGGACTGAAGAAAGAGTTGAGTTTCTCACATTATCTTCAGAGTGAGAACAGTATGAAGAAATAAAAGGAAAAACAAATAAAGTTGTAGAGAATGTTGTAAGTGACATAATTGGAAGCACAAGTGAATCATTCATTGGAGTACCAGCAACAAAGCTATCTGAATCTGAAGGAGGCAATACTAAGAAACAAGACTCCCAAGCTCAACTTGACAAAATCATAGTTGAATTGAAAATAGCAAGAGAAGAAAATTGTAATCTACAAAATGAAAGCATGGAATTGGGAAAAAGGCTAAGCAGCTTGGCCAAAGAAAGAGATGATGCAGTTTCTTTAACCGAGAAGGTCACAACTGAAAATGTTGATCTAGAAAAAGAGAACAACGACCTCAAAAGCAAGCTCGAGAATTCATCTCTTGTAGTCAACTCCCTTACTGAACAACTAAAGCAACTGCAGCAGCTATCAGAGCGGAATTCTTCAAGAGCTGCACATGCAGAAGAGGAATTAAAGGCATTGAAATATAAACTTGCAATAACTGAGGCAACAAATTTTGAATTAGAGAATAAGTTAAAAGAAGCTACACTTCTTTATGCAAGCACAGAGATAAATTTGGCTGAAAAGAGTTTGGAAAAAATATATCTTCCAACAGCAAAACAAATGATGGGGGATCAGCCTCCTCAGCCAACAAACAAAAGTAAAACTGAAAAGGTATTTCAAACTATTCAAATGAATTTATCTGAGCCTTAAATGATTTTACATAGGTCTGGTAAGATTTTATTTAATTTTGATACGAATTTATCTGAGATTGACATGAATTTATCTGAGATTGATATGAATTTGTGGCTTATATTTCAATTTATCTGAGTTTGGTAATGAATTTATCTGAGTTTCCTATTAGGTTTTGGGTCTGTTTAATAAAAATTTATCTGACTATTGTATGATTATATCTGAGCTTCAATCAATTCAATATGAATATTTAAATGGTGCATTACATATAAGGTACCAGAACCATCATCAATGGTCAAAAGAGTAAAGAAGCGACGACAAGCAGCAGCAAAAAATATTGCAGAGCCAGAACAGAAGAAGGCTAAGAAGCAAAAGAATGTACCAAGAGATAAAATGGTTGCTTGCTCAAAGGACATTATTGACATAAATGGGCAAATACAGCACAAAGCTAAGAGTAAATCAGAGAAGAAGAAACCATTTAAGCTTCCAAAAAACCCAATCACCAAACTGTTGACTGAAGCTGACAAGAAGAAGTTAAAGCTCATATATGACACAGAAGGATATAAGTAAGTTGACATCATAAATTACTCTGGCAAGTCATCAATAACATTATAAACATAAACTAATAACATTTCACATGTACAATTGCAGTGCAACAGTTTGGGGCGGAGAAAGTGAAAACAATGTGTTGTATGAGGACATAATTGCAATCCTATCTGGCGCTGATATATCAAGCAGTGTAAGAAACCTACTACAACAATATCGTATATTTATTGAATGTTTAAATAACATGTGTTTTATAACATACATAACCTGATGTATCTGTAATCCATCAGGTAATTGATAGTTATACACAGATGCTGTACAAAGAGCAAACAGACCTTGAAAATGAACTCAAGATATTGGGAAAGGAGGGTCTGGAGGAGGATGAAAAATCATATTTCATCAGTAGCCTTTGCTGGGTAACACAAATAACTTTTTTGCCATGTCTGTAATGGAATTCATTAAATGACATTAATACTCTTAAATTCCATACTTGTGCAGACAATGCTCACTGCTGAAAACAAAAATATGAGAGAAACCATCCTCAATCATCAAATCTCAACATACAAAATGCAGAATCATAGATATGTCCACTTTCCAATGAACTCTAATGGAAAGAACAAAGATGCAACACCATTCCATTGGACTCTGTTACTACTTGATCGAAAACAAGGCCAGTGGATGCACTACAATTCTATGAGGCCAAGGGAGAAAAATGCAATTGACCACTACTTCAAGGATGCCGAATTACTGGTACATGTCATTCACTTTAACTTCCTTTAAATCATGCTTGACACAAGTTGTTATATATGTGACTAATCAAAATGATGTGATCACAGAAACAGTATGTAGAAAATTACAACTACGTCAACATTGAGGAAACACAGCCATATAATGAGCCATTGATCAGCATAGAAGGAGCACCACAGCAAAAAGACGGATCGTAAGTATTGTAACAGGAACCCAGATTACACACAAAAAAAAAAAAAACCATATACAACCAAACAATATGAATAACTGACAATACCATGTCAAATTGCTGGCTTGATTGTGGCATCATCGTGTGCTACCTCATGGCTCAAATCTCTCATTGCAAACCAATTAACAACAAGTTGGCACAAAGCGTCATAAACAGCTTTAGAGCAGAATTAGCAGTCAAGTTCTTGCATGATGAGCCCCGTACTTGGACAATAGAAGACTTTCAAGCCAAAATGTTCGCATCATAAAGGAAAAGACCAACAAACATCATGGATTGTTTTGGATTTTCGTTTTTTTGATTCAAATTGATAATTGTAAGATGTTGGAATCAGCATTAAATGAAAACTGACAAACAGCAAGGGGTTCTCTTTTTGATTTTTTATTTTTTTGTTCACAAGGAAACCTTTAAGAATGACAAACAGTAGGGGATTTTTTTGTTTTTTCTTTGGATACAAATATAAGATGTTAGAAAGATGTTTGTAAATGTAATTACGCTTATCAATTATATATATCAAGTCATTTTCTTACATGTTGTCATTGGTTTACGTTTGTTACGAATTCATAGAATTTAACTGTAACTTTCATATAGCTAAATTTATCTGTCTTTTCAACGAAACTCATGCAAATTTATCTTCCTTTTGAACGAAACTCAGATAAATTTATCTGAGTTTAAATAAAAATCAGTGAAATTAATCTGAGTTTTGAATGAAAGTTTGATAAATTTATCTGTTATTGCATTGGAAGTCAACTAAAATCCATGTAAAATTCGTTACAAAAAGGAAAGATAATATCAATATTTCAAAGAAACACTTATACTTTGCAATTTTATTCAACTGAAAAAATCCAAATTGATCTCTATACATGTTGGCAGTCACACATTATCGTCACCAAATTATAAAAAATGACAAATTCAAACTAATGTCAATGGCAACTCAATAGGCTCCTTGCAGGACTTTTTATTATGACTCCCAATCCGCCCGCATCGTCCACATTTTATCTGCCTTGTCATCTCACCTCTTGACAAGATCCTCTTCTTCTTTGGCCTTCCGGGTTGACGCCTCATAACAGGGGGCAGAATCACAGCTTCTGCAATTGTTGTCTCTGGCTTGCCTACAGTTGGGATTGGAATTATAGATTCAGAGTATGCATCTCTGTATGTCTCTATGTGAAAATACCGATCCACATAAAGGTTTAAATCATTTCCACACTTTTGAATAGCAGCACATGCATGGGCACACGGGAATCCATTAATCTGCCATTGATAGCAAGAACATATGCGATTGTAAATATCAACAGTGACCGGCGGGTACGAATGAACATCAAAAATAGTTTTGCTTGACCGCCTAACGCTCCATGGCCTACCAAGCTTGATAGAAGCCTCCAACCTCTTATCCATGTCTGGACAAATGACTCCCTTCCATAAGCTAGACATTTCCCTCCTATTGGCCATCTGCTCCATTATCTGAACCCTTATCATGTCAACCATCTTCGTAATGGGCAGGTGACGCGCTTCTCTAATCCATGAGTTGAAAGACTCTGAAGCATTGGAGCACATCTCACCATACCGATGGCCCTTAAAATAAGCATTGCTCCACCTATCATGACAAAGTCCGGAAAGAAATCAGTCAACATTCGAACCACCTTCATGTCTAAATACCTGCAACTTTGCATGGAATATAGGTACAGTGGGGGAATAGGCACATTCACGTAGCAACAAAACCATCCTTTCTCTAAATTCATTTGTGTAACCTCCTGAGAACTTATCTCTCAAATTTGCTTTCAAATGTTGGAGGCAGAAAGCATGATGAGCAAATGGAAACACATGTGCAACACCATCCACAAGACCAGCATTCCCGTCAGAAACAAAAGTGATTGGGCGGTCATATGCAACTACTTTCCTCAAATTCCGCAAGAACCATTTCCAATTTTCCTCAGTCTCTGAGTCTACCACCCCAAAGGCAAGAGGAAACAGACCTACCACATTCAAGAAACCACTTATTATCAAATTAAGCAACAAGCTTAACTATGCACTGAAATAAAAATAGATAATATAAACATTATTTAATCTACAAGATGACACTTTACCTTGATTACCATCCTTCCCTGTTGCTGCCAACAAATTTCCCTTATACCTGCCCTTCAAAAATGTCCCATCTAGAAACAACAGCGGGCGAACATAATTAAATCCACGAATTGAAGCATTGAAGGAAACAAACAAACGCTTGAAGCACATGGTGGATTCATCGTAATCTAAAACAAACAAACTGCCTGGATTTGTCTCCATAGCAACATTAATGTACCAGCGAAGATGGTCAAAAGAAAGCGATGTATCACCAAACAGCTTATTCCTTGCCCTTTCAACCCCCCACCATGCATGATGGTATGTAATGGTGAGCCCATAGTTTACATGAAAATAATACACAACATCAATGGGTCTGGTCATTGGCTTCTCTCGAATATGATCCATCATTAAATCACAAACAATTTCAGAGCTAATCCGGCTACTCTTAGATGTACGAACTGCTGCTCCACATGTATGCTCATTATCAAATGACCTTACACAAAAAAAACCACTAGACTTCTCAATCGATGCATGAACACGCCACATGTAATCCTGGGTTTTACGATGAGAGCATTCAGCTGTGATCCTTACTTTATCATTCTTGACATACACAAACTCAAATCCCAACTCAATCGAATATTTGCACAGCACATTCCTAAATTCAGAAGCCCCACCCTCAAACCTCTGTCCAACATGACTGATACCATTCATCCAATCTGAAGAAAGAAGAAACTTCTCCCTATGTGAACAAAACTGTGGAAGCAAATCTGTCTCTACATATGATATTCCACTACTGCCATTCTGTCTTCACAAAGATCATCTATATTATCCTCATTGTCCTCATTACCATATTCAGATAATTTTGATACAAAGACATCAACTCGATCCAATCCCAATGAAACTGCCAACATAGACACGCTCAACAAGTCTCTGTCATTATCAAGCATACACTTTGGATGCCCAGGCAATGCATATGTGAAACACACATTGTTGGGCAACAAAGACTTCCACTTGCAACAAATTTGGTTAACCAAATCATCCATTCTCATACTATCAGTCAAAATTACAACATTGGTGAACATACCAAGCTTGCAAAGAAGCATAATTGGTTTTGCCATTTCAAACACTGCATACGAAAAATAAAAATAAAATAAAAAAACATGAACATTTGTAGCTGAAATACTATATTACTTTAACAACAGTCTATATAAATTTCGTGTCATTTTATCTATAATTGATACGAATTTATCTGATACAAGTTTATCTAACACAGATGACTTTAACTAATTTTGTAATGATTTTATCTGTTTATAGAATCAATTAAACTGGATTTGAAATAAATTTATCTCACTTTAACATCAATTTATCTGAATTTGATGTTCCTTATTTGTGAGTGGTATGAATTCATCAGAGTTTGAAGTGAATTTAACTGACTTTTAGAATGGATTTATATGAGTTTAAAATAAATTTATCTGACTTTCGCATCAAATTATCTTAATTTGTTGTTACTTGTCTCTAATTGATATGAATTCATCAGATTTTGGATTGAATTTATCTCACTTTTAGAATGGATTTGTACAAGTTTGAAATAAATTTATCTCACTTTCGCATAATTTAACTGAATTTCGTACTCCTTATATGTGATTGGTTTGAATTCATCAGAGTTTAGAGTAGAATTTATCTGACTTTTACAATGGATTTATATAAGTTTACAATAACATGAATTTATCTATGTTTGATTTCAATCACATCTAGAACGAACTACTGATAATATAACAATTCATTTCAGAAAACAAGATTAAAACATCTTCTTAAACTAAAATAGATCAAAACATTCATCCATACCTCAAGAAATTAATTCAAATCATCAAATTCGAGTTTACTTTTATTCAAATCTAAACAGAATTACTGAGAAAAAAAGAAGAAATATTTTCAAAAATAAATATTATAACAACTAATTACATTAAAATTCGGATCAAAACATTAATCATTACCTCAAGAATTTCACTCAAATGATGAATTTTGAGTTTGCTCAATCAGATCTACAAATTCATATTAAGAAGAAATGAGCTCTGTAACAACGTCAGAACAAGAAGAAGAAGAAGAAGAAGAAGAAGAAGAAGAAGAACAAAAGGATACTCACGCACTACCAATCACCTGTCCTAGAAACTGAGAAATTCTAAGCGAAACTCCATCAATCGTCATTCCTTCCAAATCAAACTTTGAAATTTGATCCAGAACTAATTTTGCGACATTTAAATTCGCCAGTAAGCACGGAAAGACGATGACGTCGATCTATAAACCAGGATTACATGTACATGACACCTATGCAAACAGTTAGCAAGGGCAAATCAGTCATAAAAAAGTATGACGTGTCAAGGTAAGGGACCACCGCCCAAAGTAATCCCATGCGCAAAGGACTTTAGGCCATAAACAAAAAACACTGTGTACTGGAGACTTTATAGCCCAATAATTAGGGACCTCTCGCTAATTTACCCTATTACTAAAGGGATGTGTGAGACCCCACCCCTGGTGGGCCCTCATTGTGAATTTGAATACTATATATTAGCTTAAGTATTTTAATTATACTAATTATGGGACTTAGTGAGGGTAGCTATGTATTTTCCTAGGGTTAGACTAGTGGTGTAATTAGTAGAGTCAATAGGGTGTCTTTTGTTATTCTTAGAGTTAGTTAGTTTGTTAGAGGCCCTAGCTAGAGTTTTGTATTTACCATAGGGGGTTTGCACCAAAGAATCTTCTAGAAGCTCACCTAAAGACCCAAATACCCTCTACCCTAACCCTAATCCTATTCTAACCCCAAGGGCAATTTTGTCCCTAACCCAAAAACCCAACCTATATAAACAAAACCCTCCCCCTGCCCTAACAACTACTGTTCATCTCCTTTTTCCTTTCTCTCGAGTTTCAATCTCTTCTCTCTCTCTTCTTCTTCTTCTTCCCCAATTCCCTCCAACGAACCCTCGTTTCTCCTCCAATCTCTCTTCTCTCTCTCCCTCGCCCCAGAAATCCTCGACAGAAGGCCAGCCGAGACCAACCTGCACCATAAGAGCTACTGTCGAGACTTTTCTCTTTTCCCCTGTGGTTCTCTCTTTTCCTTCTACCTTCAATTGATCAAGGCAAGTGCACTGTGCTGGTAGTCTAGATTGCATGTTTCCTTCCTTTGATTGCAGTAGAATTCCAATTCGTAATATATTTGTTTAGATCGATCCTTGAGCATGTTTGTTTGGTTCCTTTGGCCATTGATGGATGGGATTACCTCATTTGGATGATCAATGGCCGGTTGATGATGGGTGGATGATGTAGGAATGATTTGTTTTGTTTCTGTAATGGTCTATGGAGAATCCCAGTAGAATTGGGTCACGGGAATGAATTTCCGGAGATGGAATGACGAGAACCCACCTCGTTGTGTTGTGATCGGAATCGAAGTAGGACCACCCTTGGTAGATCAGGACCCTACGTCTATGTGAGGGGCCCTGTGCGATCATGGGGTGCTACTTGATCTGGATTCTGATCAGAGGTGGACCACCATTCCTGTGCTTAATGAAGAGAAGTTGTGTCCTGTCGCAGAACTGGGTTCTGTAACAGAACACAACACTGATAGGAGAGATAGACAGAGTCCAGCGATGGCCGAGCTCCGCACCTGCAGAGCCCAGCGGTTGCCGAGCTCAGCCTTAGCGCAGCTCAGCAACTGCCGAGCTCAGTACTGGCCGGACTCAGCGATGGCTGGATTCAACACTAGCTGAACTCAGAGTTCTGCCGAGCATAATGGTTAGGATGAGATTCGCGTTTAGCCGAGCTAAGTGTCTAGGCCGAGCTCAGTGCTCAAGGCCGAGTTCAGTGTTACGGCCGAACTCAGTGTTATGGCCGAACTCAGTGTTTTACTGAGCTCAGCGCCAGACCGGGTTCCGTGCCAGACCGGACTTCGAGCTTAGCCGAACTCAGTGCTTAACCGAGCTGAGAGCTAAACCAATCTCAATGCCTAACCGAACTCAATGCATTTTCGGAACTCAGTTGGGTGGCCGAACTGAGCTAGGCCCTTTGCCGAGCTGAGCTGGGTGGCCGAACTGAGTATCAATTGAGCTCCATTGCTTAGCCGAACTCCGAGATGGATTTCCAAAAAGGCGGGATTTCAACAAAGGAGACTAGAACCTGGGACATTCCCTTTAGCCAGAATTCTTAGTGTGCACGGCCAACTACCCAGGCCAGGGAGTTAGCCGAACTCACAGGAAGTTCTGGACAAACAGGCTTTGCCTGTAGGGTGTTTTTCCTTCTCTGGTCCCAGTGTGCCGAGCTGACCGCCCAGGCCAGGAGGTCGGCTGAGCACACTGTGTACAGTGACGATCCCCAGATTCTAATTTCTATTGTTGCAATCATATGTAGGGCCCATTGACCATTCAAATAGACTTCCATCACTGTGCCAGCCACGAGTCAATGGTACGGCTCAACCTTGACTCATGGGGTCCACTAATTAAAGTCCAGGTTATGTAATCTAAGATGATTCGACCTTTATACGTTACCAAAATGATGCATATAACTTCTAAGCACCAAACACAATATTCCTTAGCATCTGTGGTTTCACTTAAAGTTCGAATTACCTGAGATGGACCTGTATCCGAAAGTGGACCATTTACCTAGGATGGACTGTTGCTATCTCCCTTTGATCCTTGTACTTGGAGATTCATCTCCCTCATACTATGACTATCACTCTATTGTCCTTATTATTGCTTATACCTGTTAATTAAATGGAAAATGGAGGACCTAAACCTAGGAATATGTAGAGGTGACCCGGTAACCTGATTTGGTGGATCATTGACCCGTGTCTGTGGCTAGGCGGGCCCTTTTTTTTATGGCCTAAGTTGGATGAGAAATTACCCTAGAATGGAGAGGTTAGATTGTATGGGCTTGTGACCCATTATGGATGTAAATGGATCATATGTTATTGAACATGGACTTGTATATTATATGGACTGTTGTAGACCAGGCCATGTATTTGGTGGGCCTTGGTATGGATCCAATGATTAGAATTGGACTTGGACTATGATCCACAATTTGTATTGAGTACTGAGACCTCTTAGGGACTTTTGTTAGGACCTTGTTCACCCAAGGCAAAGCCTAGACAGACACAGACCTTTATTGTTTCCGAGTCGGCATAGACATTCACTCAGTTGATTTAAGCTCAGCCAGTTGGACTGATCATCACTGGTAGGAGCTATTGAGATTTGTTGTGTGGCTATCATGATGAGCACTGTTGGGACGGACGGTGTGATGCCGGTTCCGGTCGTTGTGGATGATGTTGGTGATATTTTGCAGGGTTAGTAATCCCTAGCATTAGCTTAGGATCCCTACCGCGACTGTGTTCAGTATGGGAGGGCCGCGGCATAATATCCCGCGGTGGCCAGCTTATGTGGATGTGCCATATTGTGTAGGTTTATTACGGTTATGCTTACTATGATTCTACATTGTTATCTTGCACGACTGCATAGCATATGTACCTTTGTTACTCTCTTAACTTTATACATGTCTCTACTCATTTTGATGCATACATTCTATATTATCTGCATATTGTGACTTGCCAGATCTTTAGATCTGACCCACTCTTGGTGCTTAGGTCTTGACCCCGAGTTCGAGGGCGATGCGTTCGCACTCGTTGAGGTGCCCGTAGTAGGCGACTACGGATGGGGGCCGGCCGACCATGAGGTCAAGCCGGAAGGTGAAGAGCCGACACTAGCTGCAGGGGTTTGAGTGTTCTTTTGTCTGGGTTTTGAGAGACCTTTGTTGTGAGTTGGGTAGTAATGAAAAATATGTAATTAAACTTTGATTTGTTATCTCTATACATTTAGGCTGGACATCAGCCCATCTACATTTGACATATATACGATGATACCTTATGCTTCCGCTATCTTTGTATGGCTTCCGCTATACTATCATGCTTCCGCAATTAACCATTGTTACTATGTTGATGAAAAAGTTTTAAATTGGACCTCACTGCGGACCTACGATCTTGGAAGTTCTCGGATTTTCCGGGAAGTAGCGCGCCAATTTCGGTACTTGGACGATTTTCTCGGTATCCGGAATTGGGGCGTTACATTTTATGGTATCAGAGCGGGCAAGTCTCTAGGAAATAAAATACACTAGAAACTTTAGGACGTAGTGAGGATCTCAGTGTGGGGGTACGTATAGGGTCGATGGATCGGGTAGAATCAGTGTAGTCCTAAGTGTTGGACTTAAACTAACCTAATTTCTTTCTCTTAACAGATGTCTAGAGAAGGTTCTCCATCACATATGATACCAGCAGTCGGTAGTTCGCCAGACTTCGAGCAACGTTTCCAGAGGTTCTTGCAGGCCTTCCTCGTTTCCCAGGAGGCCCAGGCTTCGGCGCAGCAGCAGCAGGCCGAGGATTTTGCCCAATTCTAGACGCAAGTCTTGGACATCATGGACAGAGTGGCTCAGCCAGGCATGGCGGCGGCATCCGTTCGGGAGGCAGACCCGAACGTCATATTTGAGAGGTTCCTCAAAAGGGGACCCCCTGAGTTCACTGGCGCCGATGACCCGCTGGTGGCCGACGAGTGGATCGTGCGGATGGAGAAGATCTTCAAGGTCTTCGAGTGCACCGGTCAGCAGAGAGTGCAGTTGGCCGCTTACATGTTCCGGGGAGTCGCGGAGGACTGGTGGAGGACGATTCAGCGTCATTTCGAGGCGATAGGAGACGAGATCGCTTGGACTGCATTCAGGGCGGACTTCCTTCGGAAGTTCATACCATCTCACGTCAGAGACTGCAAGCTGCGGGAATTTCAGGCGCTGGTGCAAGGCAGCATGACTGTCTACTAGTATGAGGTTCGCTTCACCCAGCTTTCTCGTTTTGCAGAGGCTCTGATCACACCTGAGTCCGAGAGGATCCGTCGGTTCGTCGATGGGCTGAGAGACGACATTCAGCTTAACATGTCTTGCATTGAGATTCACACTTATGAGGAGGCTTTGAGGA
Source organism: Litsea cubeba (assembly GCA_012931725.1). Classification (NCBI taxonomy): domain Eukaryota; kingdom Viridiplantae; phylum Streptophyta; class Magnoliopsida; order Laurales; family Lauraceae; genus Litsea; species Litsea cubeba. Next base: position 49,693,382 of record CM022954.1, read on the forward strand.
GAGCTTACTGGGCAGAGGAGCGTCTGCAGCGGATAGAGGCCAGTCAGCAGCAGAGGCGAGTTAGAGCCGCCTTGGTCAGACCGCAGCCCTTGCCCATACAGCAGCAGTCATTCCAGAGACAGAGGCCAGCAGGCCAGGCCAGGCAGCATCAGTATCAGCGGCAGCCTCATCAGCAGCAGCAGCGTGGGCCCAGAGTATGCTATGACTGTGGGGAGACAGGACACATCTCCAGATTTTGCCCATTCAGAGGAGGACAGCCTCAGGCCCCGATGCTTCAGCTTCCAGCACCACCGAGAGCACCAGCTCCAGCTCCACCTATTCAGCAGATTGCACCAGCACCCCAGCCACCTCAGCAGCAGTACCGTGCCCCGCAACAGGCACGTGGACCCCAGCAGCCCAGGGGACAGCACTACCAGAGGGGACGATACCAGAGGCCCCATGGACAGCAGCGACAGCAGCAGAGACCTCAGGCCGCAGGCCAGGCATTTGCACTCACACATGAGGAGACCACCCAGCACTAGGTTGATTTCAGCACTGAAGGCAGAGAGGCTAGTGAGATCAGGTTGCGAAGGCTACATCGCATTCATCTCAGAGGACAAGAAGTCCAAGGGAGTCGAGGAGATCCCAGTTGTTTGCGAGTTTCCAGACGTGTTACCCGACGAGATCCCAGGATTGCCTCCAGTCAGAGAGATCGACTTCACCATCGAGCTTGTGCCAGGCACCGCACCGATTTCCAGAGCTCCTTACCGCATGGCTTCGGCAGAGCTGCGAGAGTTGAAGACCCAGTTGCAAGAGTTGATAGACAAGGGCTTCATCAGACCGAGCATGTCACCTTGGGGAGCACCTGTACTCTTCGTGAAGAAGAAGGATGGATCAATGAGAATGTGCATCGACTACAGGCAGCTGAACCAGGCAACAGTGAAGAACAAGTATCCTCTTCCTCGGATCGACGAGCTTTTCGATCAGCTTCAGGGAGCGCAGTACTTCTCAAAGGTGGACCTAAGATCGGGATATCATCAGCTGCGAGTCAGAGAGCAGGATGTACAAAAGACAGCATTTCGTACTCGTTACGGGCACTATGAGTTCCTTGTAATGCCGTTCGGGTTGACGAATGCACCGGCAGTGTTCATGGCCCTGATGAACAAGATCTTCGCCCCACACCTCGACAGTTTCACGGTGGTGTTCATCGACGACGTGTTGGTCTACTCCAAGTCCAGAGAGGAGCACGAGCAGCATTTGAGGACGTCTCTACAGTTGCTACGTGACAACCAGCTGTACGCAAAGCTCAGCAAGTGCGAGTTCTGGTTGGAGCAGGTAGTCTTCCTCGGACATATCATCTCCAGAGACGGCCTAGCAGTGGATCCAGCGAAGATCGAGGCAGTAGTGAACTGGGAGAGACCGAAGAATGTCACAGAAGTTCGGAGTTTCCTTGGCTTAGCAGGCTACTACCGCAGATTTGTCAAAAGTTTCTCTTCGATTTCAGCCCCTTTGACCAAGCTGACGAGGAAGGACGTACCGTTCGTATGGACCGATGCATGCGAGGACAGCTTTCAAGAGCTGAAGGAGAGACTGACGTCAGCACCGATCTTATCTTTACCTTCTGGTACAGGCGGTTTCGTTGTCTTCACCGATGCTTCAGGGACCGGTCTCGGTTGTGTATTGATGCAGGAGGGTAAGGTCATTGCTTATGGATCACGCCAGCTGAAGGAACACGAGAAGAAGTATGCTACTCACGACCTGGAGCTTGCAGCAGTCGTGTTCGCACTGAAGATGTGGCGGCATTACCTCTACGGAGAGAAGTTTGAGGTCCATTCAGATCATCGCAGTTTGCAGTACCTGTTCACTCAGCATGATCTCAACAACCGTCAGAGGCGTTGGATGGAGTACATCAAGGACTACGACTTCCCAATCAAATACCACCCGGGTAAGGCGAATGTCGTGGCAGACGCTTTGAGCAGGAAGACCGCCCTAGTCAGCTTTCTAGCAGCAGAGGGTGTGTGGACCGATGTCTTCAGCGACTTGGATGTCCAGTTTCAGCCGCTCAGCGACAGAGTTATGCTTGCTACCATGTCCGCTTGGGAACCAGAGTTGCTCGGAGAGGTCAAGGACAGTCAACGCAGCGATCCTAAGCTTGTCAGAGTGATCGAGCAGATTGACCAGAGGCCAGAGTTCAGACTGATTGGTGGAGTACTCTACTACCAGGACAGGCTGTGTGTACCAGATATCCAGGAGCTGAAGGACCAGATCTTAGCAGATGCACACCACAGCAGATATTCGATTCACCCGGGCAGCACCAAGATGTATAGGAACCTGAGGAGCTACTACTGGTGGAACAACATGAAGAAAGAGATTGCAGGCTATGTGTCCAGATGTCTGACCTGTCAGCAGATCAAAGCCGAGCACTAGAAGCCACCAGGGCTACTTCATCAGCTCGAGATACCTCAGTGGAAGTGGGAGCATATTACCATGGATTTTATTGCAGGACTTCCAGCTACCAGGAGACGCAGTGATGGCATTTGGATGATCGTGGATAGACTGACTAAGTCAGCTCACTTCTTGCCAGTGTCGATGAGAGCAGGACTCGACGTCCTTGCTAAGCTGTATGTGGATAAGATCGTCTCTTTGCACGGAGTTCCAGCTTCGATTGTTTCAGACAGAGATCCACGCTTCACTTCTCACTTTTGGGATAGTCTTCAGCGAGCTTTGGGTACCAAGTTGAGCTTCAGCACAGCCTATCATCCTCAGACAGACGGACAGACGGAGCGCACCAACCAGACCTTGGAGGATATGTTGCGAGCTTGTGTCCTAGACTACAAGGAGGACTGGGAGGATTCCTTGCCACTCTGTGAGTTTGCCTACAACAACAGTTACCACTCGAGCATCAAGATGGCACCGTTCGAGGCGTTGTACGGCAGGAAGTGCAAGACCCCAGTCTGTTGGGAGGAAGTTGGTGTCAGGAGTTTCCATGGACCATCTATTGTCGGCGACACTAGTGAGAAGATTCACCAGATAGTGGAGAACCTGAAGGTTAGCCGCAGTCGACAGAAGAGCTAACAGACAATCGGCGCAGACCACTCGAGTTCCAGAAGGGAGACCGTGTCTTCCTGAAGGTTTCCCCAGCTCGAGGCACCCTCAGATTCGGCGAGAAGGGCAAGTTAGCACGGAGATACGTCGGACCCTTTGAGATCAAGGCCAGGATCGGAGATGTCGCTTACAGACTTCAGTTGCCAGCAGAGCTATCAGGTGTGCACGACGTCTTCCATGTCTCGATGTTGAGGAAGTATGTGGAGGACCCTACCCACATTCTGCACCACCGGCCGCTCGACATCCAGCCCGACGCGTCCTACATCGCCAAACCAGTCGCCGTCATCGACACCAAGGAGAAGGTGCTTCGGGATCGAACTATTCACTTTGTGAAGGTTCAGTGGGAGCATCACACTCCAGAGGAGGCTACTTGGGAGCTACGAGACCAGGTGGCAAGAGATTATCCACATCTTCTACAACAGGTTTGTCCCTACTTTGTTTTTACATTTGGGGACCAAATGTTTTAAAGGAGGGAGGAATGTGAGACCCCACCCCTGGTGGGCCCTCATTGTGAATTTGAATACTATATATTAGCTTAAGTATTTTAATTATACTAATTATGGGACTTAGTGAGGGTAACTATGTATTTTCCTAGGGTTAGACTAGTGGTGTAATTAGTAGAGTCAATAGGGTGTCTTTTGTTATTCTTAGAGTTAGTTAGTTTGTTAGAGGCCCTAACTAGAGTTTTGTATTTACCATAGGGGGTTTGCACCAAAGAATCTTCTAGAAGCTCACCTAAAGACCCAAATACCCTCTACCCTAACCCTAATCCTATTCTAACCCCAAGGGCAATTTTGTCCCTAACCCAAAAACCCAACCTATATAAACAAAACCCTCCCCCTGCCCTAACAACTACTGTTCATCTCCTTTTTCCTTTCTCTCGAGTTTCAATCTCTTCTCTCTTCTTCTTCCCCAATTCCCTCCAACGAACCCTCGTCTCTCCTCCAATCTCTCTCTCTCCCTCGCCCCAGAAATCCTCGACAGAAGGCCAGCCGAGACCAACCTGCACCATAAGAGCTACTGTCGAGACTTTTCTCTTTTCCCCTGTGGTTCTCTCTTTTCCTTCTACCTTCAATTGATCAAGGCAAGTGCACTGTGCTGGTAGCCTAGATTGCATGTTTCCTTCCTTTGATTGCAGTAGAATTCCAATTCGTAATATATTTGTTTAGATCGATCCTTGAGCATGTTTGTTTGGTTCCTTTGGCCATTGATGGATGGGATTACCTCATTTGGATGATCAATGGCCGGTTGATGATGGGTGGATGATGTAGGAATGATTTGTTTTGTTTCTGTAATGGTCTATGGAGAATCCCAGTAGAATTGGGTCACGGGAATGAATTTCCGGAGATGGAATGACGAGAACCCACCTCGTTGTGTTGTGATCGGAATCGAAGTAGGACCACCCTTGGTAGATCAGGACCCTACGTCTATGTGAGGGGCCCTGTGCGATCATGGGGTGCTACTTGATCTGGATTCTGATCAGAGGTGGACCACCATTCCTGTGCTTAATGAAGAGAAGTTGTGTCCTGTCGCAGAACTGGGTTCTGTAACAGAACACAACACTGATAGGAGAGATAGACAGAGTCCAGCGATGGCCGAGCTCCGCACCTGCAGAGCCCAGCGGTTGCCGAGCTCAGCGTTAGCGCAGCTCAGCAACTGCCGAGCTCAGTACTGGCCGGACTCAGCGATGGCTGGATTCAACACTAGCTGAACTCAGAGTTCTGCCGAGCATAATGGTTAGGATGAGATTCGCGTTTAGCCGAGCTAAGTGTCTAGGCCGAGCTCAGTGCTCAAGGCCGAGTTCAGTGTTACGGCCGAACTCAGTGTTATGGCCGAACTCAGTGTTTTACTGAGCTCAGCGCCAGACCGGGTTCCGTGCCAGACCGGACTTCGAGCTTAGCCGAACTCAGTGCTTAACCGAGCTGAGAGCTAAACCAATCTCAATGCCTAACCGAACTCAATGCATTTTCGGAACTCAGTTGGGTGGCCGAACTGAGCTAGGCCCTTTGCCGAGCTGAGCTGGGTGGCCGACCTGAGTATCAATTGAGCTCCATTGCTTAGCCGAACTCCGAGATGGATTTCCAAAAAGGCGGGATTTCAACAAAGGAGACTAGAACCTGGGACATTCCCTTTAGCCAGAATTCTTAGTGTGCACGGCCAACTACCCAGGCCAGGGAGTTAGCCGAACTCACAGGAAGTTCTGGACAAACAGGCTTTGCCTGTAGGGTGTTTTTCCTTCTCTGGTCCCAGTGTGCCGAGCTGACCGCCCAGGCCAGGAGGTCGGCTGAGCACACTGTGTACAGTGACGATCCCCAGATTCTAATTTCTATTGTTGCAATCATATGTAGGGCCCATTGACCATTCAAATAGACTTCCATCACTGTGCCAGCCACGAGTCAATGGTACGGCTCAACCTTGACTCATGGGGTCCACTAATTAAAGTCCAGGTTATGTAATCTAAGATGATTCGGCCTTTATACGTTACCAAAATGATGCATATAACTTCTAAGCACCAAACACAATATTCCTTAGCATCTGTGGTTTCACTTAAAGTTCGAATTACCTGAGATGGACCTGTATCCGAAAGTGGACCATTTACCTAGGATGGACTGTTGCTATCTTCCTTTGATCCTTGTACTTGGAGATTCATCTCCCTCATACTATGACTATCACTCTATTGTCCTTATTATTGCTTATACCTGTTAATTAAATGGAAAATGGAGGACCTAAACCTAGGAATACGTAGAGGTGACCCGGTAACCTGATTTGGTAGATCATTGACCCGTGTCTGTGGCTAGGCGGGCCCTTTTTTTATGGCCTAAGTTGGATGAGAAATTACCCTAGAATGGAGAGGTTAGATTGTATGGGCTTGTGACCCATTATGGATGTAAATGGATCATATGTTATTGAACATGGACTTGTATATTATATGGACTGTTGTAGACCAGGCCATGTATTTGGTGGGCCTTGGTATGGATCCAATGATTGGAATTGGACTTGGACTATGATCCACAATTTGTATTGAGTACTGAGACATCTTAGGGACTTTTGTTAGGACCTTGTTCACGCAAGGCAAAGCCTAGACAGACACAGACCTTTATTGTTTCCGAGTCGGCATAGACATTCACTCAGTTGATTTAAGCTCAGCCAGTTGGACTGATCATCACTGGTAGGAGCTATTGAGATTTGTTGTGTGGCTATCATGATGAGCACTGTTGGGACGGACGGTGTGATGCCGGTTCCGGTCGTTGTGGATGATGTTGGTGATATTTTGCAGGGTTAGTAATCCCTAGCATTAGCTTAGGATCCCTACCGCGACTGTGTTCAGTATGGGAGGGCCGCGGCATAATATCCCGCGGTGACCAGCTTATGTGGATGTGCCATATTGTGTAGGTTTATTACGGTTATGCTTATTATGATTCTACATTGTTATCTTGCACGACTGCATAGCATATGTACCTTTGTTACTCTCTTAACTTTATACATGTCTCTACTCATTTTGATGCATACATTCTATATTATCTGCATATTGTGACTTGCCAGATCTTTAGATCTGACCCACTCTTGGTGCTTAGGTCTTGACCCCGAGTTCGAGGGCGATGCGTTCGCACTCGTTGAGGTGCCCGTAGTAGGCGACTACGGATGGGGGCCGGCCGACCATGAGGTCAAGCCGGAAGGTGAAGAGCCGACACTAGCTGCAGGGGTTTGAGTGTTCTTTTGTCTGGGTTTTGAGAGACCTTTGTTGTGAGTTGGGTAGTAATGAAAAACATGTAATTAAACTTTGATTTGTTATCTCTATACATTTAGGCTGGACATCAGCCCATCTACATTTGACATATATACGATGATACCTTATGCTTCCGCTATCTTTGTATGGCTTCCGCTATACTATCATGCTTCCGCAATTAACCATTGTTACTATGTTGATGAAAAAGTTTTAAATTGGACCTCACTGCGGACCTACGATATTGGAAGTTCTCGGATTTTCCGGGAAGTAGCGCGCCAATTTCGGTACTTTGACGATTTTCTCGGTATCCGGAATTGGGGCGTTACAGGATGTATACACTTCATGAGAATTCTTGGAGGAGGACACCTGGCATGTCTTGGAGAGGGACACGTGGCAGCAGCCAGCCTAGAATGGTGTTCTGCTAATGCAATCTCTAAAATCTCTCATTCTCCATCTAAAATTTCTCCAACTCTCCCTCCCTAAAATCTCTCTGTAATACTTTGATCAATATCAAGCATCTCATGGGTCCCAGCCCGCATCAGATTATTTCATGGACGGTTAGAATATAGATAGTGGACCCATTCATCTTGGGGGTCCCACTTAAATAGGTTAGGTTCGGTCAATTTGAGAGGTCTATAATCATTTGATCTTTATCAATCAATTCATGGGTCCCGGCCCGCATCATTTGATTTTATGGACAGTTAGAATAAAGATGGTGGACCCTATTCATCTTGGTCCCACTTCATTGACGGTTAGAATATAGATGGTGGATCCCATTCATCTTGGGGGTCCCACTTAAATAGGTTAGGTTTGGTCAATTTGAGAGGTCTATGATCATTTGATCATTTGATCTTTATCAATCAATTCATGGGTCCCGGCCCGCATCATTTGATTTTATGGACGGTTAGAATAAAGATGGTGGACCCCATTCATCTGGGTCCCACTTAAAAATATTTGGTCAATTTTTTAGGTCTACGAGGTGGACCCCATTCATCTTGGGGGTCCCACTTAAATATGTTAGGTTTGGTCAATTTGAGAGGTCTATGATCATTTGATCTTTATCAATCAATTCATGGGTCCCGGCCCGCATCGTTTGATTTTATAGACGGTTAGAATAAAGATGGTGGACCCCATTCTTCTGGGTCCCACTTAAAAATATTTGGTCAATTTGTTAGGTCTATGATCATTTGATCCTTTGATCTTTCTTAATCAATTCATGGGTCCCATCCCGCATAATATGGTTTTATGGACGGTTAGAATAGAGATGGTGGACCCCATTCATCTGGGGGGTTCCACTTAAATAGGTTATGTTTGGTCAATTTGTGAGGTCTATGATCATTTGATCATTCGATCTTTATCAAGCAATTCATGGGTCCATCCCGCATCATATTGTTTCATGGATGGTTAGAATATAGATGGTGGACCCCATTCATCTTGGGGGTCCCACTTAAATAGGTTAGGTTTTGGTCAATTTGAGAGGTCTATGATCATTTGATCATTTGAACTTTATCAATCAACTCATGGGTCCCGACCCGCATCATTTGATTTTATGGACGGTTAGAATAAAGATGGTGGACCCCATTCATCTGGGTCCCACTTAAAAATATTTGGTCAATTTTTAGGTCTACGAGCATTTGATCATTTGGTCTTTTTAAATCAATTCATGGGTCCCATCCAGCATAATATGATTTTATGGATGGTTAGAATAGAGATGGTGGACCCCATTCATCTGGGGGGTTCCACTTAAATATGTTATGTTTGGTCAATTTGTGAGGTCTATGATCATTTGATCTTTATCAAGCAATTCATGGGTCCATCCCGCATCATATTGTTTCATGGATGGTTAGAATATAGATGGTGGACCCCATTCATCTTGGGGGTCCCACTTAAATAGGTTAGGTTTGGTCAATTTGAGAAGTCTATGATCATTTGATTATTTGATCTTTATCAATCAATTCATGGGTCCCGGCCCGCATCATTTAATTTTATGGACGGTTAGAATAAAGATGGTGGACCCCATTCATCTGGGTCCCACTTAAAAATATTTGGTCAATTTGTTAGGTCTACGATCATTTGATCATTTGATCTTTCTTAATCAATTCATGGGTCCCATCCCGCATAATATGGTTTTATGGACGGTTAGAATAGATATGGTGGACCCCATTCATCTGGGGGGTTCCACTTAAATAGGTTAGGTTTGGTCAATTTGTGAGGTCTATGATCATTTGATCTTTATCAAGCAATTCATGGGTCCCAGCCCGCATCATATGGTTTCATGGACGGTTAGAATATAGATGGTGGACCCCATTCATCTTGGGGGTCCCACTTAAATAGGTTAGGTTTGGTCAATTTGAGAGGTCTATGATCATTTGATCTTTATCAATCAATTAATGGGTCCCGGCCCACATCATTTGATTTCATAGACGGTTAGAATAAAGATGGTGGACCCCATTCATCTGGGTCCCACTTAAATACATTAGGTCAATTTGTTAGGTCTACGATCATTTGATATTTCTTAATCAATTCATGGGTCCCATCCCGCATAATATTGTTTTATGCACGGTTAGAATACAGATGGTGGACCCCATTCATCTTGAGGGTCCCACTTAAATAGGTTAGGTTTGGTCAATTTGAGAGGTCTATCATCATTTGATCATTTGATCTTTATCTATCAATTAATGGGTCCCAGCCCGCATCATATGATTTTATGAACGATTAGAATAGAGATGGTGGACCCCATTCATCTTGGTCCCGCATAAAGATCAAATTAGCAACAAAAAAAAAAAGGACTCACAAGTTTAGTAATTAATAAATTTATTAAAAATAATTCAGATCAGTCTGTGCATTTGGTGGTTTCGTGGTTATTCACGGGGTTTTGCTAGTACATTCCTATATGAAAGTTGAAACTTTAATCAATCTTGTCACCTGTTCATTGCCAATAGCTCTATCAAGTTCAAACCAACACGATAACGATTCCTTACTACAGTGGTAAGGAGCAGCAGTTCTCACCTAGCTGTCTAGATTTCGAATTTTGGATATGCCACTTCTTTCGTGAGTGATTTGTCTTCCGTGGGTGCGCGGGCTCTCTCTTGGATCCCAATCTCGTTGGCTGGGGTAAAAAGAAAAGAAATTTCAACCAACAGAACACATATCTTTGAGAGAGATTGTCGCAAATCCTGATAGAACTCTACTTCATGTCGATTGTAAAGAATTAAGTTGGGTCTGAATGATAGTAACTAGTAAGTCTATCAAAATAGAAACTTTTGAGTTATTTCTTTTGGTGGCTGATTGGTTGGTGCAGTTTTTGTTTTGTGTCTCTGTGAATAAATTGTCTTTTCTTAACCCAAAAACCAAAACACTGCAATAACCGAAATATCTTCACAAATGGGTCTATGGTTTAATCTAAATCCAATTAAGAATCGCGTTGGACACGGTTCAGTGAGGCCCATCTAGCTGAACCTAACCCATTTACACTCAGTGTGATCCCAGCCATTAATTAATAATTTGGAAACTACCCTTGTTACCATTGTTAATAAACGGTTTGGATCACTCTGTAAGGTGGCCCCTGCTTGGATGGGCCTGACCCTTGAAATCTGGGTATTGGACATTTTAATTGTGTCCTGTTATGAGACAAGTGAAGACCATATCCCATGTGCCCATTTGTCCAAGTACAAGATATATATATATAGTAGATATATAATTTAGATTTTATATATGGGAATCAGTATTTGTTCATTGTACCACTTTAATATAATAACCGTTTAAAAAATTCTTGTTACCAATTAGGGAAAACTTTAGGAAAGGTCTTAAGTTTCTGCCTAATTTAAAAAAATGACACAAGTTTCAAAACTTCCTAAATTAGTCCCTAAGTTTTTCAGAAAGTTTTCAATTAAGGTTATCCGTCCACTTAAAGCTATTTTTGACAACTTTTTTCCCAAATTTTTTTAAAATACCAAAATTACCCCTCATTGAAATAAAACTCTCATTCACTTCCTCTATTCTCCTCATTTTCTTCACTGGCGTTCTCATGGTGATCAAGGACAACCAGTATTTTCACGCTGATCGGCTGCATGTAGTGGCTTCTGAAACCATGTCATGGCTTTAAATGAAAGATAATTTAGGTATTTTTAAAATATCGAGGGAAAAAATCACCAGAAAATACCTTTAAATGGCCGGATGACCTTGATTGAGAACTTACTGGAAAACGTATGGACTGATTTAAAAAGTTTTGAAACTTATGTCTTTTTTTGAAATAGGGCAAAAACTTATGGTTTTAACCAATTATTATCTAGAGCTTTAGGGATGTTTCTTTACTAGAGTTTTTTTTAGAAGAACTTGATGTGTTGGGAAATTAAGAATTAGAGTCATTTGATTAGTTTGATCATATTATCCTTACCCCTAATAATCCATGTCCACACTTTTGCATTACTCTCTATCTCTTGATTTTTATTAATCCAAGTGGGCCCTACAAAGAGTTGTGTTTTATTAAAAACACCTGCATGGTTCCTTTACAAACTCTCAAGGAAACCAATGCCTGCTTTTCTCCTCTAACGTTCGATTGTTCTTTCAGTGGGTCCAAAAGTAAAAGGAGCATCGCTTTATTCCCTTTTCAGATCTCATGACACTGCAATCAATAGACTCTGCATTTTTTAACATGCTCATGGCCTTTTTTCTATTTTTTTTCCCCATTTAAAGCAGATTACCAATTACTTTCATCTTAAACCATGGGATCCACTTCATTGACCTTGACACCCATCCACCTGCAAGGATGGGTCCCATCATTTTTCAATCCTTGGCTTACTTTGTATCTCTTTTCCCAAATGTACCAGGCTTGGTTGAGTTTGCTCATCTATCTGTGAGTTTGTTGATCTATTGCACTAAGGTTGGGGAAATTTTGTCACCTACTTTAATGCTATGCATGTTAGCTCCATATGCAGGCTAAGATCTGAAAACCTCACTTTATTAGGTTCTAGCTTTAGAAGCCAAACAAACACAAAAAAAAGAAGAAGAAATCTCTACACAACGGTAGCCCAAGTCTAATTCCGAAGTTGGTATCTTCTCTCATGCACATGGCTTGAACTAACTAAAGCAAAGCGGCACAAGGCTGATCACCTGCCATGCCTACTTTAGTTTTGAGATCACTCTCTTTGCATTTCCACCCTTTTTCATCTAAAGAAGACCGTTCGATTTTTCTTCACAAAGGTCCAAAACAAAAGATATACAACCGTATGTACACCGCAAATAATTCTGTCGCATGCAACATGTTTATTTTACACTGTTGTAAGGATTTGTTTCATAAGTAGAACTTTTGAGTGCAATGCACCATCTATAGAGATTTCAACTGAGGCTGATGATGTAGTCCACTCTCTGGGTCTATTTGACTTAGGGCTGTTTGGCTAGTTTTCTCTATTTCAAATAGAGCTGATTCAAATGGATATGAATGATAAAAAAAAAAAGAAAAGAAGAGCTATATATTAAAATGAAACCCTGTCACAAATTTGTGTCTTGCATCTCCAAGTTATTTTCTGATATAGAGAAATCCAGAAATGAATGCACTAAAATAAAAATAAGAATGCTCAAACTTCTAAAATTTTAAAATGTTTTTTTGGTGATTGGCATCCAAAGACTTTTCAATGATGGAATTTATAACAAGGATTTGTTATTTTTAAATACTCTCCCTCAAAGTAGATTTTCAAAATGATCAAGGCAATAGTACCATTGTTGGCCAAGTGGGTTCAGGGTCATGGGTAATTTGGTAATTGTACTACAGCTTTTTGGGAGACTAAAAAAGGGTTTCTTGTAGACTAAGAAAATGTGTATTATATATTGATATAATCTGTACCCTAAACCTAAGCAGAAAGCGTATGGTGGAAAACCCCAAGGAAAGCCGTGTTTCTTTCTCGTGGACATAGGTGAGTTTCTTGAACAACGTATACCTCGTGTGTGATTTTCTCTTTTTATGTGGCTTGCTGATTATCGATCGTGGTGATCCGTGCTTTTACACACATGCGCACAAAGTGATTCATGCTTCCGCACAGATAAGTGGTATTAGAGACCCAACAAATGGCATTCGAGCCCCAACATTTTAAAATATTTTGAGAATTATTATACTTTTAAAAAGTGACTTTTCACATGGCTAACTCGGCAATTTCTCACAACTCAAATCCTATCAAATAGAAAACTCAGAACTCCTATAGACTACTACTACATTTCTCTCAAGAATTCCAAATAGGAAATTCCCATTAGAAATGCTCTCAACCAAGCCAGCTCTAAAACTTCTCAAACATTGAGAAAACTCTACCTATGAGATTTTCTAAGTTTCAATACTACAAAACTATTTAGAATTCTAAAATTGAAAGTATTTCTAGGGCTACTTGGGCAGTTGAGCCTATCATGAAAAAATTATCATCCCTCTAGAATTATCTGTCAAACGAACAATTCAGATAAATGAGATTTGATAAGAATTTGAAAATTGCAACCAAGGCAAACTTCAGTAAAAAAAATCACCTTGGAAACACTGATAATGTTTGTTTCTCATGTGGTAAAATTAAACGCATAGTAAAGTGATTTTAGCTGCAAAAAATTTTACCACACCCATATTATGTTGGTCAAAATGAGTGGAAAAGTAAAGTTTCAGCCGTGAAAAATTCCACCATTACTTTACATGCCGCCAAAAAAATTCACTTATTGCGCTTACTACCAAATCACTGCCCATTACTTTACTTCACCACACTAAAACAAACATCATATATACTCATTGAAAAGTTACTTTATCATTACCTTTTCCATTGATTTCATAATTGCTTGAGTTTAGCAGAAAATAAAGCAAACAAGTCTGTTTATTGGCTTGGCATTATATTCCTTGAATTAGTGGTGAGGTTGAACTAAAGAAAGATAATGAGGGAAGGAGAGAGATATATAACCAGATTGTAGATGGGATCTCACTTTGGTAAGATTTCATTGGGTCTGTTTGTTTGCATTGAAATACATAGGAATTGAATTCATAGGATTCATACTATTAGCAATTAAAAAAGAAAATTAAAGGCCAATTATAAAAAGCAAGCATCGGATGATGCTCCTTTTAAAGGAAATAGAATTAAAAGAAGATGGGATATGAACTATTGGGGTAATGGCTAGTAGACCTGTCAATTAGGCCCTGATAGAAGGGGGCCCGATCCGGCCCTCAAAAGCCCTTAAAGTGAGGGTTTTTATTTCTAAAAAACAGTCCTAGGGCCGTGCTTGAACGGTACTAGCTAGGTCCAGCCTGACCCTAGTCTTGACCCTCATATTTTTCTTTATTTTATATATGCTAATTATTTAAGTTTTTTCACTTGATCTTTATCTAGTCATTTAAGTTATATATTATACTTAATGCATAAGCAATAAGTGTTGCACAATTGCTTCCAATCCTTTTTTTTTCCTAGTTTTATTGCTTCTTATTTAAGCTTTTCATATTAGTTTTATATATTGTTGCTAGTGCAAAAGGGGGTGTACTCGACTTTAGAAACCAACCAATTCATAAAGTACGTATATGGGATTCAGAGGATATGGAGTGATCCAAATATTCTTTTAATTAGATAATTATTACCATCAATTCTTTAATGTCTAAACTAATAGTTATTTTACGTGCATTTATTCTTGTGATTGAAATACGACATCACTTGGTCAAATCAGTGTTAAATTGAATATAATGTCAAGGGGAATATAAATGGTTCCAATTTCTCAAAGATAAGACTATACTTGAATGATTTGGTATGTGAAAATGTTTGTGAAAAGTGAGGGATAGAACAAACTCTTTAACCCTCTTTTTTTTTTTACAAAATAAATCAAACTGTACGTCTAGAGCCACATCGCCAAAGCACCTATAACTTTATTTGATTAAAAAAAAATTAGGGACAACTTTTGTACTCCAAATATTTTCTTAGTGGTCCCTTCATAATAGAGGTTCTTCGACAAAAGTGGTTCTTCGAGTACTCCAAACATAGACAAGATAATGGTTCTTCGACACTCGATACTTGGCAACTGTGTAAACGGGAATTTATATAATTTTTTTTTTAATTTTGACGCCCTTAGCCTTGGCTTGGCCCCGCCTTGGCCCTCGGGGGTAAGGTAAGGGCCTAGGTAGGGCAGACCCTCCGAGGGCTTTGGCTTGCCTAGGCCCGGTCCTACATATATTGTTGGGAGGGTAAGGATAACTCTAGGCCCAGCCCTTTGAAAGCCCTAATGGCTAGTTTATTCATCTTCCAACTTCTTTTTATTCTATTTCCATAGGAGAAAATATTATTTGATGCTCATTTTAAAATACTCACATTTAATTTTCATTTTTAAACACCTATCTAAAATCAATGTATTCAACTCCTATCTATTATAATGCAAACAAATAAGCTCCTACTAAAGTGGGAATATGTTGTACGAGCTCATTTTCTCAAGGCAATGTTCTCCTACGAGTAGAGTGCAAAACTCTCAATTGTAGTCCAGTTCGTGGGTCCCATTTGCATATCAACTTGGTGACGGTGGGGGTGCATGGAAATGTCTTTTTATGGATAGAGTCAACAAGAAAATCGATCAGTCCCATCAAATCATCCTAGCCCTTGATTTAATAGCCTTAACATTTAGTGGTCTTTTAACAATAAATTCTCTTGGAATTCAATCCAACAATGGATAAAGGTTTGGTGGGAGTGAAATTGGGGATCGTG
Organism: Litsea cubeba; assembly: GCA_012931725.1. Taxonomy (NCBI): domain Eukaryota; kingdom Viridiplantae; phylum Streptophyta; class Magnoliopsida; order Laurales; family Lauraceae; genus Litsea; species Litsea cubeba. Next base: position 49,708,889 of record CM022954.1, read on the forward strand.
CCTAGTGGCGAACCCATAATTTTCATTTGGGTGGGGCGAACGATGACTATAATATTAAATTTATCATTATTTTATCGTTTGAGAGAGCAGGGGTGGGCTTAATTCTAATGAGTGCATGGGCTTTTTCACTATGTTTTTGGCTTGCATGTTTTTTGCATGTTTTACATTTTTTTTCAGGTTTACCATGGGATTTAGGTATTAAGATTTGGGACAAGAGGAATGCGGTTGGGGTTTTGGGATTAGGGGTCGGGGTTTTCGGATTTAGGATTTTAGGACTGGATTCAGTTTTTTTATGTATGTGTATGAGAGAGAGAGAGAGAGAGAGAGAGAGAGAGAGAGAGAGAGAGAGAGAGAGAGAGAGAGAGAGGGGGGGATGGAGGGAGGAATATCCAACTGTTGCACCTATGTCAGAGAGAGAAGGATGTGAAGAAAGATAGCTTAAGGGAGTTAAGTTTGTTGTAAGAGGTGGGGCGGCAGGTTTTTAAAATGTACGGGTGAAATGTGAATTGGCTGAATGGACTCAAGACTTTGGCCTTTTCCCCGATTCAACCTGGGGCGTTCGCCTCCGGTGCCCAATAGGTGGGTCCGCCACTGCTCGTGCCAGATCATAGTGGGATACAAGTGTGAAAGGACTTGCACTAATGAAAGGCGGGCGCAAGTGGGCCTCACATAACACGACTACGTATTTAGGGCCTGTTTAGCATCATTCTTAGAATGTTTTATTATGAGAATGAATGAAGTAAAACTTATTTGCATAAGAACATTTCCAAATAAGTTTTTCCTTCATTCATCCTAACCATGAAACATTTCCAAACAACCCTGGTTGCTTGTATTTTGAACTATGTGGGGATGTTTCCCAAAGCGCTGAGATTATATTAGTCTCGGCATTAGTGTCAGTTAATCATGTCTCAACCTCGGCTACGCACATCACGGTAATTCTACCAAGGTGTTGTCTGAGATCGAGATCGTTCCTGGTCCCCGACCTCGGCATAGTGCCTTCATCTTGATTACAAAGCTCGGCAACAGAGTCGGACTGCTAGCCCAGATGGATACTGACAGCTGTACTTTCACAGATTTCCAGCTAAGTCTGACAAAGCCATCTTGGCCGCCCATCACCTCTGGCAGAACGGCGTCTAGTGGCTACGTCCCATCAGAGTATGGCTCCAGGCCAGGTCCGATGGGACTAGGCCCAAAAGTCAAGCAACAAGGTAAGGCCCGATTAGACCAGCATTTAATACATAATGGGCTGATCGGACTGCCATTTAATGCATAGTGGGCTGACGTGACAGCACCCCTGGGAGTGCTAAAAAGTCATCATGAGTCCCACCATGCAACAACAACTTCCTTCTCTATAAATAGAGGAGCCATTTCCATCACAGGGACGGACGATCACAACTTGAGAGCTGTTACTCTGTCTCTCTTCTCCCTCATTTTCATCCTACTGTTTAGTTCTCATATTGACTTAGGCATCGGAGAGCCTTGTGTTGCCCACGGCTAGGGTCTTGTGACTGTTTTATCTTCTCTCCTTTCAGGTTTCCAAGCCACTCCCCATCGTCAAATGAACATCAATCTCACCCTAACCCTCATTACAAAGTTTGTAATATTTAGGCACTTACAATAACAATTATACACTTTTGTAAGATTTCATTTATTGAAATGGCAAAATGTTGTACGAGCAATGCAAGTATCGATCAGCAATTTGGATTCCCCCCCCCCTTCATATAAGTCTTATTCAGTCTACTTGCATGAGAGCATTTGCCCTGCTATAGTGATAGCCGCGCCATTTGATTATTTCCTCAAGAGGGGAAGACAATCTTGTGGCCATTTTTTTTCTCTTGCGTAAACTTCCTCGACTCTAGCTTCCCTCACGGAAGGCATTGATTAGAATTCCTATCAATTCAATACCAAGCAAGTCCTTGAGTTTTATGTTTAACTCGGCCTTTGAATGATGGGCACTTGATTTCTATGTTTAATTGAGACCTTTGAATGATGTCATCAGTCATCTTATCAATGGATAATGCCTGGGCGGTGTGGATTTTCTGGCAGGTAAGATACCCAGTTTAAATCCATCCATAACAATGGCCAATGATAAGACTGCTTGAATTGACATAAATGCTTGCGTGAAGCAGGGCATGAGGGTTGGTTGCTGTTGGAAAAATGGATAGAGCAAGTTAGTTTTTGATCATCTTTGAGCAAAAATAAAAGTTACTCCACTTATCCTTCTAGGTAGGACTACATAGAATGTAATCTGCTCTATGAATAGAATAAGAACATGTATTGAGTTGCTCTAAATTATTTAGGAGTAAATGAGAAATTGACTACTGATGAGTCAGGCCCAAGTGGCCTAGAATATGATGAGCCAGATCCAAATCCACCAGGGAAGCCCAGGTCCAGATCCACGGAGTGACCAAGTCAAGGCAGGCATCTACGTCGCTTTGGAAGCAGTCCCGCTTCTACCAATTCCTGCGGAGAATATCTCACCTGCCTCCACCTGGCCCGTCCCTCGAGGACAGCACTGAGGCTCCAAAGAAAAGTCGTCCCCATCTGTTAGGGGAGGACTATAAATAGAGGAGCCCTCTTATCACTGGGAGGATGATGAACATCTTACTCTCTCTCTCTCGCTTGTAATCCACCTTATCAATAAAAGATCACCATATTTCAAAGTGGACGTAGGTCATACAGACCGAACCACTATAAATTCCCTCTCTCTCTCTCATTTATTTACTACATTTTCACCTAGCATTTATTACTTGACCGGTGGTGTCCGAAACCTATTTTTGGCATCATCAACTACTAACACCACTAATTTAACATAGTAAACATAAAAAAATAAGGAAGTGGTGAACTTGCATCTCACATTGCTTGAGAGTAACATTTTTTTGATATAAATATGTTTGCCTTGGTAGTATAGCTAGGATGAGCCCCAAGAGGCATCTCACTTTTGTACCAAGGCGGGCTCAACACCACGCGTGCGTGCGCCTCTCACCGTCCCGGGCTTGGGCTTCACGCGCGAATCGGGTCGGGCTTGGCTCGGCCCACTATCCTTTTATATTTTTGGAGAAATTTTATTTAATATTTTTTCCCCAAATGTGGTGTGTCTGAAGTCCAAAAGGTGTGTGCCCAAAGGGTGTGCCTGAACACTGAACGGGTGTGTCCAAAAAATAGATACGTTACTGTTTTGTCTGTCTTTTCAACCATGAATAGCCATGAATAGAACAGATGCACCCCATGGATGAACATCCTTGAAGAGCTGTATTTAAACGCATTCGACCCTGTGTTTTTCTGCTTTGTTTTTCCTTAATCTTCACTCTGTCTCTGCATCATTCTATGTCGTCCGTTGGAGTAGAGAGAGAGAGTCTATCATAAGTCTGGTTCGCCGGTCACATAGTTTGCAGTGCTACTACTATGTGAGTGATCATTGTATCCTGGGAGATAAACGTCACAAAAGCTCGTAAGCACCACTACGAAAGCGAAAATTGTCTTAAGGATATAGCGTTAAACGCTAGCCTTGATTGACCCCAATTTTACTTTTAGATTGCCAAATTACTCAACTGTTCTATGTTTTCGACATGCATACTATAAGTGAAATTACTTTCTAGTTTATATTATGTATTACTGTTATTCTGTTTTCTATAGTGCAAATGTGTTTCTTACATACTAAGCTAATTCTGTGTGTACTCAGGTTAACATTTGCCACCAACATCTAGTAACATAGAAAGAGCACTGAATTTTTTTTTTCTAACGCCGGGCCAAGAGAGAAGCCGGATAAAACCCTTGTAACTCTAGATGGTAGCAAAAAGTGAACTCAACTTTTGATTCTTGGAAAAAAAAAATCAGAGATTGATATCAAAACCTCTAACTCCGCGGAGAAAAATACCATGGGCCTTACCACTAAATCAATCCCGCGAAGGAATAGAATTACCTGATGAAACATGCAATTTTGTTGGCAGGGCACATGAAGCCCTTTTCATTCCCTTTCATCAACAAATGGCCCCTTAGTGGGCCACTGTACGAGAGAGCACCAGGATAAGCCGTGTCGAAAGTGGCGCAAATAAGTCTGATCCTCCACGAGCAAAAATTGATGAGTCAGGCCCAAATGACCCAGTACTGGATGATGGGTCAGGCCAAATGACCCAACCCATGACGATGAAGCTCAGGTCCAAGCCCACGAAGAGACCGGCAGCCACGTTGTTTCGGAAGCAGTCTCGCTCCTACCAGGTCCTACGGAAAAATATCTCACCTGCCTCGTCCAGCGCGAGGGCAGTTCGAGGGCTCCAAGGGCAAACGTTGCTGAAGAGTCGTCCCCATCTGTTAGGGGAGGACTATAAATCGACGAGCCCCACCAACATTTGGAGGAAATTGATGTCTTCCCCATTTTTCTACTCTTGTATTCCTCTAGCTTGTATCCCAACTCATTGAGGAAGTAAAACACTACAGGCAACCTCTGCCTTTCTAAAGTGGACGTAGGTCATTTTGACCGAACCACTATAATCCCTTCTCTCTCTCTCATTAATTACTGCATTTATTACTTTATTACTTGACCAGTGGTGTCCGAAACCCAATTTTGGCATCATCAGTTTGGCGCCGTCTGAGGGGACCGAACAAAAGCTCTCATCCTTTTTTCAAAATTATGGTGATCACCACTACATCGACAAGACGAGCAGGAGGGCGAGGGTAACCCTCCACCAATCAATCCTACCCCGAATGCTCCTGCTCACACTCCTCAGCAGTTATTGGAGACATGCAACAGCTGGTACCCAAAACCAGCAGATCTTACAACTCGTGCTGGCAAGGCAAGGAGGAGCACAATTTGGTGGAGTACCGCAGGAAGTACCCAATCCCGAGGCATGCTCTATGGCGAGAAGCACCTCACCTGGGCGCCCATCCCCATGGCGCCCAGGGTAGAGAAGCACCTCACCCGGGTGCCCATCCTCATGGCGCCCAGGGTGGAGGAGCACCTCACCCGGGCGCCCATCCCATGGCGCCCAGGGTAGTGAGCACCTCACTTGGGCGCCCATCATCATGGCGCCCAGGGTCGAGGAGCACATCACCATCGACATCATAATAGCTGCCACTACAATCATCAAGCGCCTCAGTCGGCACGAAGCCTAAGAGGGCAATATCTGAGAAAGCAGTTCTCTCATGTACCGCCCCAATCACTGTCTCCACAACGGTCTCTCTGAGCATCACCCTCTCATTGGTCTGTATAAGCTCAGCCTCATTGAACGAAGCCCTCTCGCGGGTCTTCAGAAGCTCACCTCACTGAGCGAAGCCCTCTCGCAGGTCTTCACAAGCTCACCTCATTTGAGCGAAGCCCTCTCGCGGGTCTTCAGAAGCTCACCTCACTGAGCGAAGCCCTCTCGCTCAGCCTCACTGAGCGAAAGCCCTCTCGCGGGTCTTCAGAAGCTTAGCCTCACTGAGCGAAGCCCTCTCAAGGTCCTTCACAAGCTCAGCCTCTGCCTTGGCCGCCCTCTCTTAGGCTGCTAAGAGTTTGGTCTCAAGTTTGGTTGCCCTATCGCGGGCCGCGAAAAGATCAGCCTCTGAAGCCTTCCAGCTAGCGCAGCCCTCTCTTCAGCCTGAGAAGCTCTCTCATTTTTCCGCGCTGCTTGCGACTACGCCCGCTGCTGCAGCCCTAGGATCTGGAGCAATCTTTCTAGCAAGTTGCGGGCTCATCTTCTTCTTCTAGGATGACCCATCAGAAGTTACCAAGGGGGAGAGTCTTGGAATTTACATATGCTAAGGGATATATCATGCACTTCGCAGGGGGGTCCGGGGGTCGAGCTGCCCGGTCAGCTCGCGGGTGCCCAGGGGGCAGCGCCTCCGAAAAAAAAAGAAAAAAAAGAAGAAGGATACGTAACGGCCGCCACGGGACCAGGCTTTCTCCCCGGGCGCCCAGGCCAAATTCCCCGGGCGCCCAGGAACTTCTCCCCCGGGCGCCCAGCCCAAATTCCCCGGGCGCCCATGAACTTCTCCCCGGGCGCCCAGCTCAAATCCCCCGGGCGCCCTAGACAAATCCCCCGGGCGCCCAGACCAAATCCCCTGGGTGCCCAGCCTTCTCCTCGGGCCGGGCGCCTAGACCTTCTCCCCCTGGCCGGTTCCGAAGCTCGCCCAAACCAGGATTAAAACCGGAAAAGAGGAAAAAGATTTTGGAGGGAGAAGAAACCTGAATCTACCAATGCCCCCCTTTCAAAAAATTATTTGGGCACGGGGCATTGAGGGGCAAATGATGAGTCAGGCCCAAATGACCCAGTATTGGATGATGGGTCATGCCAAATGACCCAACCCATGAGGATGAAGCTCACGTCCAAGTCCACGAAGAGACCAAGTCAGGGCAGCCACGTTGCTTCAGAAGCAGTCCCGCTCCTACCAGGTCTGCGGAGAAATATCTCACCTGCCTCGTCCAGCGTGAGGGCAGTTCGAGAGCTCCAAGGGCAAACGTTGCTGAAGAGTCGTCCCCATCTGTTAGGGGAGGACTATAAATAGACGAGCCCCACCAGCACTTGGAAGAAATTGATGTCTTCCCATTTTTCTACTCTTGTATTCCTCTAACTTGTAATCCCAACTCATTGAGGAAGTAAAACACTACATGTAACCTCTACCTTTTTGAAGTGGACGTAGGTCATTTTGACCAAACTGATGATGCCAAAAATAGGTTTCGGACACCACCGGTCAAGTAATAAATGCTAGGTGAAAATGTAGTAAATAAATGAGAGAGGGAGAGGGAATTTATAGTGGTTCGGTCTGTATGACCTACGTCCACTTTAGAATATGGTGATCTTTTATTGATAAGGTGGATTACAAGCGAGAGAGAGAGAGAGTAAGATGTTCATCATTGCCCCTCAAGTGATGAGGAGACCCTGAATTTATAACACTTCCCCAACAGATGAGATTCAAAAATAAAGAAACGTCTCTCTGGAGCCTGGAGCCTCAGACGTGTCCTCGAGGAACGAGCAAGGTGGAGGGCAGGTGAGAGTTTCTTCGCGAGATTTGGTAAGAGCGGGTAAGGGGAGGACTTCGTCGTGATGACTCGGAGGCCTTGACGTGACGAGGCTTCCTTCAACGAGTTTCGAATATCAACTGAGGTAAACTGGCCTGACCCATGACCTTGGACGGACCGGGTTGTCTGGACCTGACTCTTTACCGTAATCCGGGTTGGGCCTGACCCATCACAAACCACTATAATTCCTTCTCTCTCTCATTAATTTACTGCATTTATTACTTTATTACTTGACCGGTAGTGCCCAAACCTAATTTAGCATCATAAAAAATAATAATAATAATAATAAATCTGATCCTACAAAACCAGGAAACACTGTCAGGGGTTGTTGAACGTTCCACAAACCCTTCATTACATGCTCTCCTACTCACCCACTGTCTGCATTGCTTGCTCCCCATTAAATCCATCACACATCTCTTCATTAATCACACTCCAATCTCCTTTTCAATCCCATTCTCTTCTCAAACACTCCACCTCCTACAAAAGACATCTCTTCCTTTATCTATTTCCTCTGTTCTACACAAAGCAAAAGCTCTGCAAAACCTAGGAACAGAGACATGAGTCTTCTTCCTCTGCTGCTCCTCTCCTTCCTCGCTCTCTCCAGTAAGCATTTCCAAAAACAAAAACATGGGTTTTCTTCATTTTCATCTCTTCTCCTTAATTATCTGACCTTTTTTTTTTTTTTCACTCTAATTTCTATAATCTATCTACAGATGCAGAGGTCTCAAGAATGATGGGTGTGAACTACGGCCAGCTAGGAGACAACCTCCCATCTCCTTCAGAGTCCATAAACCTCCTCAAAACCCTCAAAGCTGCCCGTGTCAAGATCTACGACGCCGACCCAGAAATCCTCAAAGCCCTCTCGGGTACCCCTCTCCAGGTCTCTGTCATGGTCCCAAACGAAATCATCTCCAACATCTCCTCCAACCAATCCGCTGCAGACGAATGGGTCCGCTCCAAAATCCTCCCTTTCTACCCCAAAACCCGAATCCGAATCCTCCTTGTCGGCAACGAAATCCTCTCAGACTACTCCAACAAGCAGCGCTGGTACGATCTCGTCCCCGCCATGCGTCGTGTAAAGCGCTCTCTCAAGACCCACAACATCCTCAACGTCAAGGTCGGCACCCCCACTTGCCATGGACGCGCTACAAACCTCCTCCCCTCCCTCAAACGCCACGTTTCGGCCCGATATCGCCGGCACCGTTATGAGGCCGCTGTTACAGTTCCTGAACCGGACGAAATCGTTCTATTTCGTGGACGTGTACCCGTACTTCGTCTGGGCCGCGAACCCGAAAACGATAAAGCTCGAGTACGCGCTGCTGAAGCGCACGGGGATAACTTACGCCGACCCGGGCAGCGGGCTAACCTACACCAACCTTCTGGACGAGCAGCTCGACGCGTTGGTAGCGGCCATGACTCGTGTCGGGTTCGGAAGCGTCCGACTCGCGATCGCCGAAACGGGTTGGCCGAATGGGGGCGATATTGACCAGATTGGAGCCAATATTTACAATGCTGCCACTTACAACAGGAACCTTGCGAAGAAGATGGCAGAGGATCCGCCACTGGGAACCCCGGCCCGGCCCGGAAGGGCAATTCCGACATTTGTCTTTTCGCTGTACAACGAGAACAAGAAACCCGGACCCGGTACGGAACGGAACTGGGGCTTGTTCTATCCGAACGGGTCGCTGGTTTATGAGGTGGATCTGACCGGGAGGAGACCGGATACCGCCTACGGCCCGTTGCCCGTGCCTCTGAATGATGAGCCGTACAAGGGGAAAATCTGGTGCGTTGCGAAGGATGGGAAGCGGGTCAACGCGTCGGCTCTCGGGTCGGCTCTATCGTACGCGTGTGGACAAGGGAATGGCACGTGCGATGCTATACAGCGCGGGAAGGACTGCTACGAGCCGAACACGCTGGTTTCCCATGCGAGCTACGCGTTCAGCTCGTACTGGCTGCAGTTTCGGAGCGTGGGAGGGAACTGCTATTTCGGTGGTCTCGCGGTGCAGACTACCAAGGATCCGAGTAAGTTGATGTGAAAACCCGATGGAGAAATGACTCTACCTTTTCTGATTTTTCTTGGAGACAACCAAAAAAAAAGTAAGGATGACGTGCGCATTTCGAGATGCACATGGAAGCCACTCCTCTGTGGTTTGAATGTGACGTGTCGAAATTTGAATGGCTAGACCCGAGATACCTTCAAATGGGTCTATGGTACTGTACTATGGACCATTTTAATCGGGTCCTGGTATGGGACCAATGAAGGCCATGTCCCATGTACCCATTTGTCCAAGTATAACATATAATATAATTTAGATTAGAATATAGGGCCGGCCCACTCTGCGTACACATATATTCCCTATCTATGTATGGGGAAAAGGATCCCCTGTTTTTCTCCAAACAGGGAGACCCTGTCTGAAGCAATCAGGGGACGCCAGCAAAGGGAGCCGCCCCTCTGATTGGTCCAAATAGGAATCCGATTCTATGTATGGAAAGCACACATTGTGTTTTGCACCATTTTATAATACCCGGTTAAGAGTTTCTGTTCTTGTTATTCGATTGTTATCTAGTGCTTTAAAGTCAACACTATCTAACATATAATATAATCTTTTGGTTGTGTGATATGAGCTACTTACATCATGAATTGTTGTTGATTCATGCTCCACTTTCTAACTCATATTCATAATCTTCATGTGATGATGCATGCAGGCTATGGATCTTGCAAGTACCCGGCAGTTAAATTAACCGACTGAAGCTCTCCCATACAGGAGGAGGGAATTGGGAATTGGGAATTGGGAATTGGGGCTTGGGGCTTTCCCCCCTTTTGTCTGCAAGGCTTTGCTGGGCCGAATTTTGCACATTTGCAGAGTAGTTCCTCTATAACCTGATTTTCTTTTGCTTCTGATTGGAGTTGGATTGGGTAGATGAAAATGCCTGTGATTCTTCTTGTGGACTACTCTTCTGATTTGAGGCTTTACTTTATATATTCTCTAATAATCACATCACATGTAGATGTAGATGTAGACAGAGGAGAGAAATGAAAAAGGGGGGTAATGAATTTTTTCAGTAAATTCTTATCATGTTGGATTGTGTTGGGTTTGCATAAATATTCTTCTTGTCATTGGATACTTTCATTAGTCAAGAGCCGGATTTTGTGCTATTGGGCAAAAAACAAAACAAACAGCAGCTTCGAGGGCCTTTCGGCTGTCGGGGGAAGGTGTCGAACAAACGGCTAGTTATCATCAAACGGTCACTTACCCAACACAAAAAAGTACAAACAGCTCTTTATTTTGATTCTTTCGCTGTTTGTTTTTGCTACTGCTATTCCTATGTTGTCAATGAGAAAAATGTTCATAAAGCAAAGTACTTTATGCCAATTGCCATATCAGAAATGAAATACTTGCATCAGATCCTCTGATATCTCCACTATGCGATTTCTCTTTGCAAAATGGGCGAATTCTCTTTGCAAATTGGGAAAAGAAAAGGAGGAAAAAAGAAACGAAAGGGAAAGGAGGAAAAAAGAAGGAAAATAAAAGAGGAGTACTCACCTAGTGGCCAAGGGAGGGGAGGTCTGATGCAAATGCTATATTGACTCCTCGATTTCTTTGTTTCCTGGAACATAGGTCATAAGTTTGGAGGGCTTTTGATTTGATTTTATTTTTTTATAATTTTGCCCCCCCCTCCTCGTTATATTGATCCTTTACAAAAAGGAGAGAATTTAAAAAATATCTGAAGCTACTTTTGTCCTTTGTTTTTTTTTTTTAAAAAAAAGCAAGTAAATCATCTCTAAGTTTTAAGAAGAGTTTTCTCTCCAAAAGAGCTCTCTCTCTAATGAAATTTTGAGATAATTTAAAAAAAAAAAAAAACTACTTGGATTTTGGCTTGTTGGCTATCTTTAGATTGAAATTGAAGTTGGTTCGACTGTATTTAAATTTAAAAATATAATATATTTAATCTTATAGTGGGACTAATTTTTATTAGAATAAAATATAAGAAAAGTCCACTTAAGAAGAGGACATTGATTTTAAGCAACATCAATAGCTGAAAGAAGCTACTTTTGTCCTTTGTTTTTTTTTTTTTTTTTTTTTTTTTTTTTTTTTTTTTTTTAAAAGCAAGTAAATCATCTCTAAGTTTTAAGAAGAGTTTTCTCTCCAAAAGAGCGCTCTCTCTAATGAAATTTTGAGATAATTTAAGAAAAAAAAAAAACTACTTAGATTTTGGCTTGTTGGCTATCTTTAGATTGAAATAGAAGTTGGTCCGACGGTATTTAAATTTAAAAATATAATATGTTTAATCTTATAGTGGGACTAACTTTTATTAGAATAAAATATGAGAAAAGTCCACTTAAGAAGAGGACATTGATTTTAAGCAATATCAATAGCTGACATCACCTATCGCAGTTGTTATACCTTCACTGTGAGTGGACCAATAACAGTCCGCTACGTCATCCAAAAATTTAGGTGATTTTTTTTCATCTAATTTTGAACTTTTTTAAACTTGAAAATCACCTAAATTTTTGGATGACTTGGCGGACTATTATTGGTCCACTCACAGTAAAAGTATAACAACTGCGATAGGTGATCCGTATTCCTTTTGATGGCATTGGTTAATGTCTACCAATGGTTGCCATTTATGTCTGCCTCAGGTATGGATCAAAAAATCAGCCGATACCGGTACGATATGGCCCCGAGATATCGGTATCGGTATCTCGGGGCCATATATCCCCAATATCTCGGCCCATATCGGCCGAGATAAACTTCATCTCGGTTTTTCCGATATTTCGCCAATATTTTCAAAATATCGGCCGAGATCTCATAAAAATGAATAAAACCCTATTTTTTCTATCTTTTTCCCCATCTTCATCTTCTTCTCCTCTCCTCTCATTTCCTTACTCCTTAGAGCAGCAGCCACACTCCATCACACATCCCTCTTGCATATTTTCAAATCCCACATCTATTTTTTGAAGAAAATATTATTTAAGGTAAGAGAAAATCAACTTAAAGCATTTTATTATGTTGCTTTTATTTTTTATTTTTAGATGAAGCATAAAAATCATTGGGTTTGTCATTTATGTCGTGTTCTTCATTTAGAAGTTAGATCTACATACTTTCATGCTAGATCTACTCGTACACATGATTTTGAATTTTTTTAAATTTTTTTTTATTTTTGAATTTTTTAATATTTGAATTATAATATATCATTTTTGGGGATTTCATCATAAATATGTTCTTTTAATGATTTATGATCATTGTATGGTGTGTAAATGATTGATCTACATACTTTTATGCTAGATCTATATACTTAGGATTTTGAAAATAATTTTATTAAATCGTTATATGAAATGCTGGAGAAGACAACGAACTACGACAAAGACATGACTTATAACTTAAGGTGACCGAAATTTTGATTTATTGTTGTTACTATTGGAAAAAAAAATATTATTTTCCAATATTTTCTAATATTCTGGATTTTTTGGATATTTTTACGAATTCTTTTGGATTTAAAAAATTCACACTGCGACGATCGCGATAGACCGATATCTGTGACTGATACCGATATCATATCGGTTTTTCGGCCCCGCCAATACCGCGACCGAGATATAAAACCATGGCCACAAGTATCGCAACCCATCAAACGATAACAAGTAATTAATCAATGGGTTTTAAAATTATCCATATCTACCATAGTTATTGTGGCCCATTAAATGATCACAAGTAACCTTCATACTTTTTTTATTAATTAATTATGGATACAATGATTTACACTTGATCAATCTGATATATGCTTGCTTTGATTAGAGTGAGCTAATTTTAAGCAGTTTGAATTCATTATGATTGTCTTATTATTTTTATATTTTAATTATTCTCAAAGTTCTGAACAATTATATTTTTGAAATATTGGGTTATTGTCAAATCTATGATTTTTAGCTACAAGTATAAAACTCGACAAAAAAATAATAAATTTATTTTTAAATGATAAGTAAAAAACAGCAAATCTAAACAGTATTATCAATCGCCTCTATAAAAAAAAATCATTGTTTTGCTTGTTGATATCCAACTATTGCTTGCCCCTCCTTAATGAAAATCCCGTCGACGCCTTTAAACATCCAAAACTGCTACATGTAGTACTTAGTGTAAAATTGATCACATGTAAAATGTGTGATTAAAGCTAAGAAATAATAAAGAAAAGGCACATGATCTGCACTCGATCGATCAATCTGCTAATGTACTAGGGGTGAGATTTTATCTATTGATAGGAAGAATGGACAACATTATGTACGGTTGGGATTTAAGCTGGTGGGTCTCGCTTTTGTTTTTATTTAGTTTTACTTTTTGAGTACTAACATCAGGTTCTCTGAATACTGCGTTGAGGGATCTGAATTCAAAACAAACCACATGAGTGGTAATAGGAAATGCAAACTGAGAAGAAGGATTCTTAGCTTTAATCATTTTTTTCATAGTCACGCCTGACAGTGCTTCAAGTAACCTTTCTTAAAAACTACTGACATCAAGTGGGTCTACTTTTTCTTTTCTTTTCTTTTTTTTCTTTTTCAAAAAAAAAGAAAAAAAAAAGAAAAAGCTCTAGAGGTGTAAAGAAGGCCGTGCCGACAGCTTTGAGGCCCGCCCAGCAAGGACCACGGCAATGCTTAGGTTGTGCCGTACTGGGCCATGCCCCAGATGGGATGCGCTGTGTTGGCAACAGGCAGTCCACATGCCTCTCCTTAACTCTTTTTAAAAAATTTAAAAACTCTTTTATATAAATTGAATGAGACTTTATGGACTTTTCAACTTGAAATAAGTTTGAAACTATCAAAACAAATGCACATACATTAATGCTAATTTACAAATGAAAAATAAAACTTCAATTATTTTAAGCTTTATATTTTATGTTTATATATAAAATCAGCATCTTTTATGTAAATGTCGTGTCGGGCTGTGCCTCAGCCCAGGTTTAGCTCAGCACGACACAACCAAGTCCCTGGGCCGGGCCACAACCCATAATTCCTTGGCCCATCACGGCCCATCCTTTGCGTCGTGTCGGGCAGGGGCGGCCCGGTCAACGTATTCAACCTGCCGTGCCAGCCCATGGCCTGGGTTTTTTGTGCCGAGCCATGCTGAGACTGGGCAGCCCGGCCCAATTTACACCTCTAGGCTTACTTGGATGTATAATAATTACAGAAGTGAGGAAGTGATAGTATTGGATGTGGACTAGGAATGCCCTTTGCCCACCATATAATATGATATTCTCTCTCTCTAAAAAAAAAAAAAAAAAAACCCTCTAATTTAGGTTTTTTAAAGTAGAAAAAGGGCTAAAGTAAAACAAGCAAATTATTGTAATATAACTTTTTTTCTCTTACTTGGTTAAAACCAATGTCTCCACAAAGAATAACACGCATTTGTGAATTAATTGGTTTTAAATAAGCTTGTGAATAGAACAGGAGTCCAATTTGCCTTCTCTTCCGAGGACTATCATGAGATAAAACACAGATGGTGGATGGGTTCCTCCAAGATTGAGTAATGTTTTCCTGCCTCTTTTAAAGGGCTTGTTTGTGTGGGGATGGGAATCCGGCCTACTTGGAATCCTTGGACTCTCATTTTTCTTGGCACTTGAAAGCCATAGTAATGCCTTTTCGAGGTAGAAATTCTCCTGTGTTTGGTGTAGCAAAGGGATCTGGCCGGATTCGTTTAAGGTTGTTATTTGGTGCGATAGCGGAATCCTTGATCGCTCTAATGGGTTTGTGTTTGGTGCAGGGGCGGAATCCTTGATGACCTCAAAAGAAATTAATGCATTTTCTTTTATGAGTAAAGGCTTAACAATGTGTAGAAAACTTTAAAAGTCCTAAAGAATATTTTTAAGATGATTTTACCGGAAAAAACACTTAATCCAGACGTGTTACGCAATCAAATACTTTAGCAAGTGGCGCACCAATTAGAGCAATTGTGCCCGATTTTTTTTTTTTTTACCTATTTGGCACATCGTTGGCGCCGACCTTATTTACACTTGAATAAGGTCGGCGATGACCCTGTCCGCGAAGCCTATATAATCCGATTTCGAGCTTCATTCTTCTCACTTCTCCAAAACCGCAAAGAGGCCGTTTCCTTCGGTATTGTATAGCTGTGAAACATGATGACTATTGTATTTTTCCGTCATTGATGTCACCATTAATTTTCTATCAATCTCCTGTTGCTATTGTCAAAGTCTACAGAAAGGAGGTAATGAAAATCAACTTCTCTTCACATGATGGAACTCTAGAAATCAATCTCCTTTTTCTATTTACAACGTATAATACATATACTATCATTTAATGTATGGATACATGCTTTCTTTTATTGTATGCTATTTATTGTCTTTGTCATTGAATATGGTATACTTTGCACTGGATCCTATTTACTGTTTTGCACTCTTCGATGTAATACATAATACTACATTTACTTAAATGTCAACAACCAAAGTACTTTATACATAATTAGTTTCTAATAAGGAGGAAAACGTTCACAAATTTAATCTATAGCCCATGCATTATTGCGTGAGAAGGATGGTCAAAGTAATTTATGTTTTTTATTATGTACTAATAGCATGTCAAATGTTGAGCACCGAATAATCCTTCACTATAACGGTGAGTTTGAATTTAAGCTTAATCGTCCTCAATACAAGGGTGGAAGGCAAAAGTTGAGATATCTTTCGAGCAATGTCACATTGAAGGAGCTGTCCAAAATTGCTTTGGAAGCATCGAGTTGGGCAACAACTTCTGATGAGATAACTCTAAACTATCTTCTACACAATGACAGTTTTTTTTGGTTAATAGATATCGACGATGACAATGATATCAATGGTATGATAAATCGTCAAGAGGCGAACCAAAATGGATATTATTATTCTTTTCAAGAAGGCAATGCGATGAAGGCACTTTCCAACACAATTGTGGCAATATGTATGTTCTGAAGTGAAAACTATATTGCAACATTTTCAGATGGATCAAAAGTAAATTTTTTCTCATAACTCTATATTGCAGGTCTGTACAGGATGAAAGAAATGGGATCATTCGAGAAGCTCCAAGCACTACACTGCCTGATAATAATTTAAAGGGCGTGCTGCCACCGTCACCTCCAACTTTTAAAGAATATCCCACAATCGATATAGAGGAGGATCACGATATCAAATTCCCAACAACATTGTCTTATTTTGTAGACGATGATGAGTCCATGTTTGAAAAAATCAATGTAGAACTTCTTCATACGAATGGAAGCGAAAGTGTGCACAGCTTCATAGGTGCTCCCGCAACGAATGTGGATGTGAATGGAAGTTCAGCAGCTGCCGAACTAATTAAATCAGATGTTGAAAGATGTGCTATAAGGAGAAATCAAGAAGGCAGTTTTTCAATAGCTCTCCTCGTGGACACAATGGTCCCTAATAGTGTCATGCCCGAAGAAGGGACCTGATCAGGTAGGGAGATATGGCTAGGTTTGGAGTTTCCTGATCGTGAGGCTTTTAGAAGAATTGTAGCAAAGTACGCAATATACAACAACTCCACTTTGAAACATGAGAGGACTAACATGAAGATGGTCACAGTGAGTTGTAAAAGAGTCAATTGTCCTTGGCGTATACATGCCTCCATGGTAGATTCTGGTCCACACTTCAGAGTTCGAAAGTATAAGGACAAATATTGTTGCTCTAAACCACTTTGGGAACTGCACATCGGCAAGCAACCGCGAAGCTAGTAGCAGAGTTCATTGAAGAGAATGTGCGATGCAATAACGATCTTAGGCCCAAGGAGATCATCAATGAATGTCAGATTGAGTTTGAGACCCGCATTACATACAGAAGAGCCCATATGGCAAATGAGCTTGCACTATGCAAAGTGCGTAGATCGTATGAGGAGTCTTTTATGATATTGCCGCTCTATTGCAATGAGCTTCATAGAACCAACCCCGATTCGTACACTACATTGGACATCAGGGAGGATGACCAACTTAGACGCTTCTTTTGGTCCTTTGGTCCATGCTTAAGGTCATTCCGAACCTCTCTAAGGCCATTGGTAACGGTGGATGGATCACACATTTGTGGCAAAATATCCAGGAGTGATAATGGTGGCCGTAACACATGATGCAAATTATCAATTGTTCCCCATTGCATTTGCCTTTGCTGAAGTGGAGCGGCGTGATAGTTGGAAGTGGTATCTTGCACACTTGTCATTGTCGTTGGGTGAGCCAAAAAATCTAACAATTGTATCCAACCGTCAGAAAGGTCTGATTCCGGTAGTACAAGCAATGATGCCAATAGCAAAGCATTGTTTTTTTTTTTTTGCCATCATATAGTGGAAAACATAAAGCGGCTTTCAACAAACCACGACATTATAAGAAAGTTTTGGAGCGCCAAAAGGGCATGGACCACATAAAAAGTGTACGATGCTTGCATGGACCACATAAAAAATGTAGATGAGCGTGTATATAATTACATCCATGCGATCGGCTCTCAGTTCTGGGCAATGGCATTTGCTTATGACGTAGGTATGACATGCTTACCAGCAATGCTGTAGAGTGCACAAATAGTCTCCTAAAAGACACCCGAGTGCTCCCGATTATGAAGCAAGTGGAAGAGATACGTGCAAAACTCATGAAATTCTTTCAGAGACGGTCAACTCAAGTACAGAGCATCACTTCACTACTAACTTCGTACGCAGAGAAGTACCTAGCCATAGAGATGGAAGAATCGTGAAGGTTGATGGTACGGGTAGCGACATTGAATGAATATCAAGTGCAATCTTCAGAGTATGCTGATGTAGTTAATCTACATCGAAGGTCATGCTTGTACCACAAATGGGTCGTGATAGGGATCCCATGTTGCCATGTTGTTGCCTCCATGAAAGCGCGGAATATGAATCCATATGAGTATTGCGATCACTGGTACCTCACAAGCACGTACCAGAAGACGTACAGTGATATCATTCATGCCACTCATGATAGAAAGCAGTGGGAACATTATTTAATCACCGGAAGAGTCATCCCACCATTGGCTAACAAGCAACCGGGTCGACCAAAGAAGAACAGGATCCGAGTCGAAGATCGACATAGTAAGCGAAGAGTGGTAACTTGTTCGTGCTGTAGAGAGAGGGGTCACAACCGTGGGAGCTGCAAAAATCCGCTAGTTCAACAATGACGTTGATGGATTTTTGTATTGGGTATGTTTTTGGAGAGTTTTTCTTGTATGTATGTTTATGGGAAGTTTATTAAAATGGCTATGATGGTTTTTGCTGCATTTTTGGATGTTTGTGTATAAATTATCATTTCTTTTGAAAAGAAGTTTTGCATTTTTGGATGTTTTTGTATAAATTATCATTTTTTTAAAAAGAGTTGTGAAACCCAATATTTTGTTGTGGAAGATGATGTAATGCATGTACGCAATGTAAAGATTCTGCATAGAATTTAGGTATGATGCACGTGGACAGCTCGTTACAGGGTCGGTGATGACCTTAGCTTTGTAAAATAAGGTCACCACCGACGCAGACTTCCTCTTTTTTTTAACAAAAGTTGTAACTTTTCCAGGTGATTTTGGCTAAAATGCTAATACAGCGTTGGTGATGACCATAGCTTTGTAAAATAAAGTCTACACCGAAGTAGGCTTCCTTTTTTTTTTTAACAAAAGTTGTAACTTTTCGAGGCTGTTTTTGGCAAAATCTCTAAGTCCAAGTCGGTGATGACCTTGGCTTTGTAAAATAAGGTCACCACCGCCGCAAGCTTCCTTTTTTTTTAACAAAAATTGTAACCTTTTGAGGCGATTTTTGGTAAAATTTCTAAGTCTTGGTCGGTTATGACCTTAGCTTTGTAAAATAAGGTCATAACCGACGCTTGCTTCCTTTTTTTAACAAAAATTGTAACTTTTCCAGGCAACTTTTTGGTAAAATGTTAATACAAGGTCGATGATGACCTTAGTTTTGTAAAATAAGGTCACCACCAACGCATGCTTTCTTTTTTTTTTTTTTTTTAACAAAAGTTGTAACTTTTCCAGGCGGATTTTTGCTACAATGCTAATACAAGGTCGGTGATGACCTTAGCTTTGTAAAATAAGGTCACCACCGACGTAGACTTCTTTTTTTTTTTAACAGAAGTTATAACTTTTTCAGACGAAATTTGACTAAAATGCTATACAGCGTCGGTGGTGACATTAGCTTTGTAAAATAAGGTCATCACCAACGCATGCTTCCTTTATTTTTAACAAAAGTTGTAACTTTTCCATGCATCCTCAAGTATATGTAGTGCTACAGCGTCGGTGACGACCTTAATTAAAAAGAAAAAAAAAATTGCTGGGACTATGACATTTACATCAAAATACAACTATGCGCTTTCAAATAAGATTTATACAAGAACAAATCATGATGGAAAACATTTAAGCACAAACAAACCACAGCATTTAATAGACATTCAATCAACATCCCATATACAATTATGAAAGAATTGAATTAACTTCCTAAGTTTACATCAACAGTATTTCTGAAGTTTACACCAACAAACAAACCACAATAATTCTTAAGTTTACAAGTTACATTACAACGCATTTGGAAGAACACATAAAATGGGAAAGGTTCACTGCAAGTCAGGTGGCAAGACCGGGAGTGGAGGGAGGTTAAGCCTTGAAGCATTCCGAATCCAGTTTTGCTCGAATATGTCGATGACAATTCTCCGCCGGCAGTATGGGTTGTTTGTCTGGGTGAACTCGATGGGATGACGATATATGCATGCTCTTCGAATGCACAGGCGAATATTCCGCAATCATTTCTATTATCTTGAAATGGGATATCCATCTTTGTGGTCATCGTCCACACCATAGGGGCCGACCACCTGTGATCTATGAATCTTTCTTGAAGCCATAATATCTATCCAAACATAGTGAAAATGAATGATACTTCAAAATTTGAAATTTCATTTACTATCCAAACATTATGCTGCCAAGAGAAGAGCAAATATGTACTTATGAATCTTTCACATGTTTTATGACCCCAGATCTACCCCTTCGAACTGTTATAGTACTCCCAGCGGTTCTCATCGACATATCCAACGAGTAGGGACCAATGATTGTGAGTGTGAATTTCGTAGACTAGAGTCTTGCACTCCATCGCATCCATTACCTGTTCTCCCTTTGGCCCAAAGGCCATGTCATCACCGGTCTTTAGACCCTTTTCCCACAAACTCTGCAAGACAAGCATCACAGACATCAAACAACTAAGACATTTAACCTATTGAGGCCCTAGTTAAAGTTTCTTTCTTTTTTTATTGAGCTTACGTGTATACTAAGGTCAGTGAAGTATGCATCTTTGCGCCTTTCCCGTAGCACTTCAAACCAGAAATATATGATAGTCAAGTCCATCCAAGTGCCTTCGTCCAATAAATCTCCGAGGGAGTTAGAATTGATGCACGAGATTATCATATCCAGCTCCTCTTTCCTATCAATGCAATAAGTATTGGGACGTTGAATTAATAAAAAATCCAACAAAGAGAGAATTACTACGAAAGTGTTTTCAACAATTACAGTTACCTATGCATGTAATATTCGAAGAAATCTATCAAAAGTTCCTTCTCCACATCCGTCCGAACATAACCCTTTTGGGGCAATGGATGCTGATAATCAAGAAACCTATTGGGATCTTCCTCGGCCTCGATATGTGCTTGCACCTCCATATCAATGAATCAATTGTAGCTTGTGTGAGGGATACAATGATTGCCTGGAAAGTGACCTTCGGAGGTATTTTGTATCCTTCAGGACTGGGCGAGATAGAGATAAGATCTACAATAGGGATGTCATCATCTTCACTGAACGCCACGTCAAGGTTGCTGGCATGAACTTCATCTTTTTCCTCCTCATCCAAAGTGTGAGAGGTTGATGCCTGGCCTTGTGAGTCCTCTATCATTAAGGGAGCCTAGATACTAACTCGAGGCTTCTTTGCGGGGCTTTTTGAGGATTTTCCCTTAATCCTTACATGCTTAGGCATTCTAACGGTCTACAAAATAAAACATAGTAAGGGTGTAAGGTCTGTGACCTTACTGGGGGTTGGGCCCAAAACCCGGCCCGTTGACCCGTTTAATTTGTTATTATTATAATTAATTATAATTTAGATATTTAAGTGGGTTCAAATCATGAGAAAGTTCTTGTAGTATTAGAATAGTATCTGTGTAGTTTCGTTTGATTCCGAGTTCGTTTGATCATAGCATGGGGGGTAGTTTGCAATTTAAGAAAAATTGAGTGTTTTCCGAAATATTTCAAACGCCGTGACTTTGGGTTTGTTGGAAAGGTCTCGTCGTTCGGATGATTTTTGTCTCTTGACTCGTCGCGATCCAACGATCAAAAACCTTTCAAGTGGTCCATTCTTTCACCGGACCCATTTAAAGGGCAATTCGGTCTTTTCCTCTCTATCGTTTTCTTAAGCGAGGTTTTGCCCTAATTTCATTCTTTCTCTGCAACTAACGAAGAACAACAGTAGCCTTTCTTCTTCCTATTCCTTTCCCAAGCCAGATCTCAACTTCAGAAGGCCCCGTTCGGAGATCCGATCCGTTAAACGTCTTCCTCTCGATCTTCTCTTGCTTCCGATACCATTTTGGTAAGACTTTCCCACAATCTCATATTTTTATCTTATCACTTCTTTGGTTAGATTAGGTCAGATCTTGATTCTTTTTCTTTCTTTCTTCTCCTTTGCGCTCTAGGTTGTATTTGTACGGGTTAGATTGTTGATTTTGGGGTAGAAAAGCTTCTTCTCAAATTTCATCCATTTTCAATCTTCACTTTGGTTGAGGCAAGTAGATATGCATTTCATAATATATATGCCTGTATTGTTTTATTGATCTGGTTATGATTCTTGATAGATTTCCAGTTAATTCCAAGCCTTTCTGATTATTAATTAAAATTATATGTTAGGTTAGGTTTGGGATAAATGATGATATTAGGTTGGTTAGAGTTTACTTAATTTGATTAAATGAAATGGAATATGATGTCATGTGATTGATGGATTGAATGGGGGAGCAAGGAGGCTCAGTTTTCTGCAGGTTAGCCATGGATTGGCCAGAGTAAAAAGGGAGCAGAAATCCAATTTCGAGCTTCAGGTTCACTGTCCGATCGATCGGTCGCACAGTGCGATCGATCGGACAGTGAACAGTCCCCAAATTAACTGTGGGTGATCACAGTCCGATCGATCGGTCTGTGAAAACTTTCAGTTAACTGGGAGGTGCCCAGTGCCGATTGATCGGTCACTCAGTCCGATCGATCGGACTGTGCACTAACTGTGAGGTGTTTAGTGCCGATCGATCGCACCTTCGGTACGATCGATCGAAGGGTGCATGGTCAATGAAACTTCGAAGACTGTAACTTTCAATCCGCCCGTTGGATTTTCATGTATAATATACTGTTCGAAAGCCCTCGTGATGTAGTATCCAATGGTTCTTTCATCACGATCGGAGGTCGGAAAGTGAAGTAATTATTTGAATTAAGGATTTGACTCTTGTAATTTGAGAAAGGGACTGGATAACTTAGGATTTGGGACTTAGATGCTGGAAACCACTAACTTACTATCATGACCATAAATGGGTTTGAAATCGAATCACGTGGCTTGTTTCTATGACTTATTAATCTCGCTATATGCCTAGCCTTGCATTCTTGTATTCATATGATCTTATACCTGTCATTACTCTACACTTGATGCATGTCGTGTTTATTATGCTTTGTATATCTATTGCTCAACATGTCGTTAACTCAGTTTCTTGGTGTGCAGACATATCAGGTGACTTCTACTTTGAGGAGCAGGCCGGTGAGGAGATCCCAGAGGATCTCTAACTAGCAGAGAGTGGCGTGCCGATGACGTAGAGTAGCGTCATCACTTCCAGCACGAGAGAGATACATGGGGATCCATTAGATTTATCTTTTATTCATTTTTTCTCGTTGGACCTTTTCTTACATTGACTTCTGTTCTTTTATTGACCTTGTATCTGTGTTGGCCAATGTAATAAATTACTTAGCTCTTAGTTCTTGTTTACTCTTTCTTGCAAACTTTAATTTAATGAGAATTATTATGCATTGCTTGAGATTCCATATGTCTAGAGTTCTATGAACTCAATGTTTATAGTATTAAAAGAGGTTGGAAATATTATATCCTCACCGCGGACTACGGTCCGTGGGCCCAAAGAACAAAAATTTTAATTAGTCCTAAAATTCACTCTCCGTCCGGTTATTTCTTTAATCGGGTTCGGGGGACGTGACATGATGGTATCAGAGCAGTGGTTGGTTTCTCAGGATAAAATTTTAGAAACCGTAGGATGCGTGTGAGGATTCCGTTAGTTAGTAGGTTGATCTTTTAGTTTTGTTTCTAGAATTGTGATGTTAGCTTGGGGCATATAGGAACTATCCTTGAATATTTTACAGAAATATCATTGAAGGTACACTTTTAGTTTGTGAATTTGATGCTAAAGTTTCGTTTGATCATGGATCCACATACTCGTTTGTTGCACCAGCATTTGCATTGCATTTGGGGGAGGATAAGGAGATATTACTTATGATTTGATAGTAGCTACCCCTGTAGCTAGACATGTAGCTTGTAATGTCATCTACCCTAAGTGTAATATTCAGATTGGGAAAGTTAAGTTGACCATCAGTTTGATCATCTTCCATTGGCGGAGTTTGATGTGATACTCGGTATGGATTGGTTAGCTAAGAACCGAGCAGTGCTAGATCGTTTTAACAAGACCGTGAAGTTGCAGAGTGCAGATCGTAGTGTTGAGTTTATTGGAGCTGAAAAGCCCATCTCTACTCGGATGATTTTTGCATTGAAGGCAGAGCGGTTGATGAGGAGCAGATGCGAAGGTTTTATTGCACTTATTGCAGAAGACAAAGAGTCCAAGTCTGTTGATGAGATTCCAGTGGTGCGAGAATTCTCGGATGTGTTTTCGGATGAGATTCCTGGTTTGCCACCTGTTCGTGAGTTGGATTTCACGATTGAATTGCAGCCAGAGACAGCACCCATTTCGAAGGCCCCGTATAGGATGGCACCAGCAGAATTGAAGGAGTTGAAAACTCAGATTGGAGATC
The DNA here is from genome assembly GCA_012931725.1 of Litsea cubeba. Classification (NCBI taxonomy): domain Eukaryota; kingdom Viridiplantae; phylum Streptophyta; class Magnoliopsida; order Laurales; family Lauraceae; genus Litsea; species Litsea cubeba. The sequence continues at coordinate 49,732,947 of CM022954.1, forward strand.
TGTTGGATAAGGGTTTTATCAGGCCTACTGTCTCACCGTGGGGAGCTCCGGTGATATTTGTGAAGAAGAAGGACGGGACTATGAGAATGTGTATTGACTACAAACAATTGAATCAAGTGACTGTTAAGAACAAGTACCCATTACCGAGGATCGATGAGCTATTCGATCAGTTGCAGGGAGCCCAATTCTTTTTGAAGATAGATCTGCGTTCCGGTTATCATCAGTTGCGAGTCAGGAAGGAGGATGTTCCTAAGACTGCATTCCAGACGAGATATGGACATTTTGAGTTTCTTGTGGTGCCTTTTGGATTGACAAATGCTCCAGTAGTTTTTATGGCTTTGATATATAAGGCATTTGCTCATTTCTTGGATCAGTTTATGGTAGTCTTCATTGGTGATGTGTTGGTGTACTCGAAGACTAAAGAGGAGCATAAACATCAGTTGAGAACATCTTTGCAGCTTTTAAGGGATAACGAACTTTATGCTAAGTTGAGTAAATGTGAGTTTTGGTTGGAACAAGTGGCACTTTTGGGCTATATAATCTCTAAGGAAGGACTGACAGTGGATCCCAAGAAGATTGCAGCAGTTGTCAATTGGAGTAGCCCGAGAAATGTAGTGGAGATTCGTAGTTTCCTTGGACTTGCAGGTTACTACAGGAGGTTTGTGAAAGGATTCTCTACCATAGCATCTCCGTTGACTAAGTTGACGAGGAAGGATATTCCATTTGTATGGACGGAGGGGTGTGAAAAGAGTTTCCAAGAGCTGAAGACCAGATTGACTACAGCGCCTATACTTGCCTTACCCGCTGGAAGTGGAGGATTTGTGATTTTCACAGATGCATCAGGAGTAGGTTTGGGATGGGTTCTCATGCAGCATGACAAGGTGATAGCCTATGGATCGAGGCAATTGAAGGATCATGAGAAGAAGTATGCCACACATGATTTGGAGCTAGCAGCAGTGGTGTTTGCATTGAAATTGTGGAGGCATTATTTGTATGGAGAGAGATTTGAGGTGCATACAGATCATAAGAGTTTGCAATACCTGTTTACACAGGGTGATCTGAATAACAGGCAGAGGAAATGGATATAGTACATAAAGGATTATGATTTTCCGATCAAGTACCATCCTGGAAGAGTGAATGTGGTAGCAGATGCTCTCAGTAGGAAGGTAGCATTTAGTGGATGTATAATGCCTGAATGGAGATGGATGGAGCAGTTTAGAGACATGGATGTGGAAGTCTGGCCAGTCAATGAGAAGGTCCTAGTTGCTACTATGGGAGTTTGGAAACCTGAGATAGTGAACAGGATCAAGGAATGCCAGAAGGATGATCCAGAACTACAGAGAATCATAGAACATGTGGATGACAAGCCAGAGTTAATATTGATTGAGGGAATTTTGTACTGCAAGCACCAAAATGTATCAGAATTTGAAGAATCACTATTGGTGGGCGAAAATGAAGAAAGAGATTGCAGAATTTTTCTCCAGGTGTATGACTTGTCAGCAGATTAAGGCAGAGCACAAGAAGCCTCCTGGTTTACTTCACCCGTTGGAGATTCCACAGTGGAAATGGGAGAATATCACCATGGATTTCATGTCGGGATTGCCGAATACTAAGAAAGGCAATGATGCTATTTGCGTGATTGTGGATAGATTGACTAAATCAGCACATTTTCTGCCATTCAAGATTGGACAGTTTATGGATAAGATGACTAAGATGTACAGAGACAATATAGTCAAGTTGCATCGAGTGCCTAAGTCCATAGTGTCCGATCGAGACACTAAGTTTGTCTCTCGGTTTTGGTCTACTTTCCAGTCATCTATTGGAACCCAGTTAAAGTTCAGCACAGGTTACCACCCTCAGACAGATGGACAGTCAGAGCGTATCATTCAGACACTGGAAGATCTCCTCAGAGCATGTGTTTTGGATTTCAAGGAGAGTTGGGATGAGAGTTTACCTCTATGTGAGTTTGCCTACAACAATAGTTATCATTCAAGTATTGGTATGGCATCATTTGAGGCATTGTATGGAAGGAGATGCAGGACCCCGGCATGTTGGGAGGAAGTTGGAGTTCGAAGTCTTCATGGCCCTTCAGAGATTGCTGATTCCAGTGAAAATGTCAGAGTTCAGATGCGAATGAAGGAGTCTCGTGATCGTCAGAAGAGATATGCAGACAAGAGGCGGAGACTTTTAGAATTCCAAGTGGGGGATATGGTTTTCCTGAAAGTGTCTCCGATGAGAGGTGTTGTCAGATTTGGGCAAAAAGGGAAGCTTGCCAAGAGGTTTGTGGGACCGTTTGAGATCAAGAGCAGGATTGTAGATGTTGCATATTGTCTAGTGCTACCGCCAGAGTTAGCAGGTGTGCACGACGCATTTCATGTTTCAATGCTTCGGAAGTATATATCCAGATCCCACCTAGGTGTTGTAGCACGAGCTACTTCAGCTTCAGGCAGATGTCACCTACGTGGAGCGTACAGCGCAGATCATTGACACTAAGGAGGTAGTGTTGCGTACCAAGACTATTCAGTGGGTCAAGGTACAGTGGAAGAACCACAGTCCAGAGGAAGCTACGTGGGAGCTGAAGGAGCAGATTCAGAAAGCGTACCCCTATCTTTTTCCAGATGAGGTATGTTTAGGCATTTGGGGGACCAAATGTTCTTTTTATTTGTGAGAGTTGTAAGGTCTGTGACCTTACTGGGTCAGTTGGGCCCAAAACCCGGCCCGTTGACCCATTTAATTTGTTATTATTATAATTAATTGTATTTTAGATACTTAAGTGGGCTTAGATCATGGGCGAGTTCTTTTAGCATTAGAATAGTATATATGTAGTTTCGTTTGATTTCGAGTTCGTTTGATCATAGCAGGGGGGTAGTTTGCAATTTAGGGAAAATTGTGTGTTTTTCAAAATATCTCAAACGCCGAGACTTTTGGGTTTGTTGGAAAGGTCTCGTCATTCTGATGATTTTTGTCTCTTGACTCGTCGCGATCCGACGATCAGAAACCTTTCAAGTGGTCCATTCTTTCACCGGACCCACTTAAAGGGCGATTCGGTCTTTTCCTCTCTATCGTCTTCTTAAGCGAGGTTTTGCCCTAATTTCATTCTTTCTCTGCGACCAACGAAGAACAACAGTAGCCTTTTCTTCTTCCTCTTCCTTTCCCAAGCCAGATCTCAACTTCAGAAGACCTCGTTCGGAGATCCGATCCGTTAAACGTCTTCATCTCGATCTTCTCTTGCTTCCGGTATCATTTTGGTAAGACTTTCCCACAATCTCATATTTTTATCTTATCACTTCTTTGGTTAGATTAGGTCAGATCTTGATTCTTTTTCTTTCTTTCTTCTCCTTTGCGCTCTAGGTTGTATTTGTTTGGGTTAGATTGTTGATTTTGGGGTAGAAAAGCTTCTCCTCAAATTTCATCCATTTCCAATGTTTACTTTGGTTGAGGCAAGTAGATATGCATTTCATAATATATATGCCTGTATTGTTTTTATTGATCTGGTTATGATTCTTGATAGATTTCTAGTTAATTTCAAGCATTTCTGATTATTAATTGAAATTATATGTTAGGTTAGGTTTGGGATAAATGATGATATTAGGTTGATTAGAGTTTACTTAATTTGATTAAATGAAATGGAATATGATGTCATGTGATTGATGGATTGAATGGGGGAGCAAGGAGGCTCAGTTTTCTGCAGGTTGCCATGGATTGGCCGGAGGAAAAAGGGAGCAAGAACCCAATTTCGGGCTTCAGGTTCGCTGTCCGATCGATCGGTCGCACAGTGCGATCGATCGGACAGTGAACAGTTCCCAAATTAACTGTGGGCGATCACAGTCCGATCGATCGGCCACACAGTCCGATCGATCCGTCTGTGAAAACTTTCAGTTAACTGGGAGGTGCCCAGTGCCGATCGATCGGTCACACAGTCCGATCGATCGGACTGCGCACTAACAGTGAGGTGTTCGGTGCCGATCGATCGCACCTTCGGTACGATCGATCGGAGGGTGCATGTTCAATGAAACTTCGAAGACTGTAACTTTCAATCCGCCCGTTGGATTTTCATGTATAATATACTGTTGGAAAGCCCCCGTGATGTAGAATCCAATGGTTCTTTCATCACGATCGGAGGTCGGAAAGTGAAGTAATTATTTGAATTAAGGATTTGACTCTTGTAATTTGAGAAAGGGACTGGATAACTTTGGATTTGGGACTTAGATGCTGGAAACCACTAACTTACTATCATGACCATAAATGGGTTTGAAATCGAATCACGTGGCTTGGTGTGAATTCGAAGGACTGTCTAGGCATTCGTGTATTATACGTAGTGTGACCGAATGCACATGGAGTTGGATTTAATGATGCTCAACATGATTGTACACCAAGGAATTATCCTAAAAGCATCATTGATCCAATTTCCACATGTACTCCGTTAGAACACGTATGATACAGGGATGACACCACTTGCCTAGGATTGGATTGTAATTTTTCCTTGACTTGTGACTTGTATCAGTTGATAACATTCATTGTACACTCTTGGCATAAAACTCGTAATCAATTATGAAACATAAATTCTTATAGAATATAGGATTTGGACTTGACTTAGAGTGTACCATAGGAACCCGTGTCTTGTATTGATGAACTTGAGTGGCTAGTATGAAAGGGATTATCACGTGTTTCACTTGTCTTGTATCATCTTGAATAAGATAATCCCTAGGACCTTGTCTCGTACATGGAACTAGCCAGACTTGCTTGTCTTGTAGTCCTTGTGTCAGAACCACTTGTTATTGTTTGCATATCATGGCCATCTGCAGTTTGGGATTTAATGACGAACCGGTTACTCGGTTGTCGGGGTGGGCAGTCGGCGTAGGACGGTGTCCATGACGTTGAATAACTGGGAATGGGCTAGGACCGTACTGCTATTCCCAGGACAGGGAGCTAGGATCCCACTGGTGCCGGACTCTGGTATCAGTAGTCCAAGGGGATTGTTACTGGTACGCCGGGAGGTGGCTTTGGACATCCTCGGAGTCTCCCACTTGCTTGTTCTTGTTTTGCATTTGCATGGATAGTGGTTATTGTTAGATGTTTCCTAAGATCCCTATTATTATTTCTATGACTTATTAATCTCGCTATATGCCTAGCCTTGCATTCTTGTATTCATATGATCTTATACCTGTCATTACTCTACACTTGATGCATGTCGTGTTTATTATGCTTTGTATATCTATTGCTCAACATGTCGTTAACTCAGTTCCTTGGTGTGCAGACATATCAGGTGACTTCTACTTTGAGGAGCAGGCCGGTGAGGAGATCCCAGAGGATCTCCAACCAGCAGAGGAGGCACGAGAGTGGTGTGCCGATGACGTAGAGTAGCGTCATCACTTCAGGGTACTAGAGAGATACATGGGGATCCATTAGATTTATCTTTTATTCATTATTCTCTCGTTGGACCTTTTCTTACATTGGCTTCTGTTCTTTTATTGGCCTTGTATCTGGGTTGGCCAATGTAATAAATTACTTAACTCTTAGTTCTTGTTTACTCTTTCTTGCATACTTTAATTTAATGAGAATTATTATCCATTGCTCGAGATTCCATATGTCTAGAGTTCTATAAACTCAATGTTTATGGTATTAAAAGAGGTTGGAAATATTATATCCTCACCGCGGACTACGATCCGTGGGCCCAAAGAACAAAAATCTTAATTAGTCCTAAAAATTCACTCTCCGGATCCGGTTATTTCTTTAATCGGGTTCGGGGGACGGGACAAAGGGTGAGGAAATCAAGGCAATATCATTCATTCATTCGCAAAATGAAATTGTTATATCCTTACGTGAGTGTCATCATCTTCTGAAGTGGAAGTACTACATGTCTCGACATCGTCCTGGTGCGTAGTCCCAAATCTGGACCTAAATCTCTCCACCTTTTTCTTAATCGGACTTATGAAGGAGAGTACGTCCACATTTGCAGAGAACGAACGATCACATGATCATATGACGTGGTCAAGGAAGAGAGAGACCTGCAGTCGACATATTGAAAGGATCCCATTGGAAAATATATTAACTAAATAAAGGTGAAGCGAAGGAAGGGATGCAAAGGGTGTGAACGTCATACTCGAGTCTGTAGGACGGTAGCAGCTTGGGCATCGGGCTGTGGGGGAGGATTCCTTTGTGGCTTGTCGCATTGCCTGACTCAGCCAATATGCATGATAGTATTCGCTTCATACCATCTCATGTATTCTTCTTCATCCTCCCTGCCTTTTGTTTTTCCTTTTCTCTTGAGCACATTGTTTGCCCGAGCTTCCCATGACTTCACCTCCTCCTCATGCACTAGACTCCAATCTATAACAGATCTCCCTTTATTTTCTTTCCGCACGATGGGCCTGACGAAGCGTGGAGGCATCGTCTGTCTCAGCCCAAACTGCCTTATGACCCTATGGGTAGGGTGACACTCCAACACCCAATATGATATAAGGGAAGAGTGTTGTGAAGAGTGCTTTGTCAGCCTTCGAGACATGCTTCAAAAAATCATTTTCGTACTTTTTGTACAGCTGCCACTCGAACTGTGCATGAAGCATTGGGTAAGTTAGAACTAATAAGTAAGTATGAAAATCATGGGAAAATTGAAATGAAATCTTTCTACCTCTTTAGACGTGAGGTAATTGAGTTGCTTTCACACTTCTCTCACAGTCGTAACATGGGTCATTTCATCAAGTCGGTTGGCCCATGTAACAATCAGGGGGAACCTTATGTCATGGTTTAAGCGCTGGTTTGGACTTAGACATCGACCAATCTTCATTCTAGTGTACACCCAGATATGTTAAAAGAGAGGGATTTATTAGAACATTAACATATAAATAGTGAAAGCATTAAGATATAAATATATCAAGCTCACCTGAAAAAGCTAGAGGGGGCCAGAAAGAGACTTAAACTTCTTCTCAACGGCATCCCCTCATTAATAGGGCGGGCATCTCACGCTTCTTCACCCCTTCCCAATGTACACCCTTGTTTAGTATTCTATAGAGGTTCGCTAAACAAGCGGATACCCATGAGTAGGGCCTAAACTCTATAAACAACTTTAGAATATAAAAAGGGCCTCATGCGCTTGAAGAGTTACATAGAATCTGTCCCACCACCAAAAATAAATAAATAGGCCCGAGTTCTACACACATCCTCGGCCTCTGACATCTTCTTCTTTGCCCCTCATTTGTTTTTTTTTTCTTCTTTCCCTTTTGCTTCAGGGTCTCCTTCTCCCTTAACTCCTCCGAAGTTAGACGGAAGATGCGTTACAACCATGTGAACTTGAGGGAGACCCCATTGTAGTCTTATTTATTTTGGGGCACCACCCCAAGCAGCTCCTGATAGAGATCTGCAATCTCGTAGTGGGTGTATGTCCGGCCCGTTACGGGCGGACCATCAATAAGTAGGCTGTAGATGTAAGCTACATCCTCCAATGTAATGGTTACCTCACCGGATGGGAGATGAAATGTGTTAGTCTCTGGCCTCCACCACTCAATGAGCCCAATGATCAATGCATGGTCAATCCTCATCCACCTCATCTGAGCAAGATGATACAGCCCGGCCGCATGCACCCACTGCATCTTTCGCTCGTTTAAGTCCTACTTCCCATAATCAGGGTTCGTGGGAATGCATCTGTATGTGCCCAACTCCTGCTAGAAAAATGACAGTTTGAATAACGTTAGTCATAGATCGAAAGGAAGTTCAATTGATTACTGGTTCTGTGAAAGAGAGTATACCAAACCGCGTTCGATAGCGGCAGAGATGTGATGCTCTTGCTCACACAATACTACGGCTGGTTGTGTATTTGAGGTACTAGCCTCGTTGCGAGGTACTTCGGCGTTGCTTGTATTCTCTTTAGACATCTGTGTACATCCAAATTAGACATGATATCATTGAATGTTATGAAGGCAAGCATGAATAAAGTGGCAAATGGAAAATGGAAGATGAATCAAGAGGCAAATGGAAAATGAAAATAAAAATGGAAGCCGAATATCCAAAACCGACCACCCATACTCTCCCCTATAATGGAAGATGAATCAAGAGGCAAATGGAAAATGAAGACACAAACATCACCATAGTAATTCAAATGCTAAGCTATTAACACCATGTGGGACTCACCTATCAATACTAAATTATTTATTTTTTTTGGTAAACCCTATCAATAGTTGCAATGGTCTAATTGAAAGGGTGATATACACTGGTGGATTAACTCATCTTATCATAACCACATTGCTATCACAGTTTCAATTAGTACCATCACTTATTCTAACCACATTGTTTTAACAAAAGAAAAATTAACCATATTGTTTCTTCCACAATAGTGCCCACCTTTTAAAAATATGAACTATTCATAAGATCTAACTTGAATATGCTTTTGGCCCACCATAAGATTTATTTCATTTCACTTGAATATAAAACACTACAAGAAATTCATATGTATTATACATGATCAAACTGATTGTATGCTTATTTCTATCAAAATAAAATTTGGAAAGGATGCATAGAGGAGCATTTATATTTTCTCCTACACGTCATCTAACCTCTTTCCTTTGCCAACTGCATGAACAAGATGTTTGCATTATAGACAACTATAGTAATTATATGATTATAGACAACTATAGTTTGCATTATAACCTCCAACTCAGCCTGCCCAAGTTGCACCCTAACTATATGATTCTTCTTGATAAGGGTAAAAGAATTGAGAAACATAGGTCCTTTTCAAACCCAACTGATACGACTCTACCTTGAGTCATTCATTGCTCACTGCTAATTGTAAGCTAGTGTAGAAGTCAAGACCAACTTCTTTGTTTTTTAACCAAATTCATGAATAAAGACAAATTTCCATATGTAAGCTAAAACTCGACTAGGTTTGGAAGACTTCAACTCAGAAGTCAGACAGGGTTGCCTGCAGTTTTGGTTTGGCAGGTTTCTCAACAATAACCCACTGGACAAATTAAATATCATTTATTATTCTTCATGTGAAGAGTGTCTTGAAAAATCTTTGGTAGTCATTATAGGATGGAATTGATGATCAATCATTTGAAAATTATCGAAATGGGTTGATTGAGAATAAATTGAAAAGGACTCATCGCTTACATATGAAACCAATCACCATTGGAGTCAAATAATGGATAAGAGGTACCGAGTTTCTTCCTTTTCTCCTTTCCTTTATATATTGTGAATTTATTATGCAAATTGTGTGTACTTTGATGCCTGTCTGAGGAATATGATGATGCCAAAAATAGGGGTTCGGACACCACCGGTCAATATGATTAATGCAAAGCAATAAATGAAGAGAGATGAGGGATTTATAGTGGTTCGGTCAAGCGCGACCTACGTCCACTTCAAAAGGGTGATCTTGGATTAATGTTGAGAGTTACACAATATGTCAAAGTAGAGAAAATCCGTCCCCTCTCAAGTGATGAGAGGGCTCTATTTATAACTCTTTCCCACCAGGTGGGGATGATCGGTTCAACGTCTCTTTGGAGCGTCAGACGTGTCCTTGAGGATCGAGCCAGGTGGAAGGCAGGTGAGATCCTCTCCGCGAGACTTGATAAATGCAGGTTAGGGGAGGACTCCGTCGCGATGACTTGGAGTCTGAGATGACGAGGCTTCGCTTAATGGAACCCGAATCTCAACGGGGCTACTGGCCTGACCCACGATCCTAGACGGACCGGGTTACTTGGACCTGACTCATTATCGCGATCCGGATTGGGCTTGACTCATCATTTGCCCCTCAAAGTCCCGCACTCTAACAACTTTGAATGTGGGGCTTTCAACTCATCCGCCTCTTTCACAAGTTCACAGTAATCCAAACTCCTCTTTCTGCTCAGATTTTGAAATTCACAGACCTTTAAGATTCATCTTTTGGTTTTTGAAAAAACCCCATGCTTTAAGGACTCTTCCTCCTATAAAACTCTCGATGCCCTAAACCAGACTCTTTCCAAAGAAGAAAGAAATCTCCAAGAGAGAAGAGAACACCGAAGGAGATTAAGAAAAAGACTGCAACAAGACACACGAGGGTCAGAGTAGTCGTCCGGACTTCGATGTGCGTTGAGGAAGCGGCATCAAGCGATTGCCGAATGAATCCTGATGTGGGCGCCCAACCCGAGGTCAGATCTGGCGCGCTTGACCCTCGGTCGACCTGCTCCGATGAGGGCGGCAGCAGCGAGGCGCGGTCAGCGGGCGAGGGCACCCTTGCGCAGGGCGTGCAGGCAGTGGGCGAGGGCGCCCCTGCGTTGGGCGTCGCCGTGCGGGCTGGGGGCGAGGGCGCCCCTGCTCCGGGCGTCGCCGTACTGGCTGCGGGCGAGGGCGTCCCTGCTCCGGGCGTCGCCGTGTTGGCTGCCCCTCGGTCGACCCGTTCTGATGAGATCGGCAGCAGCGAGGCGCGATCAGCGGGCGAGGGCGCCTCTGCGCAGGGCGTCAGCGTGCAGGCAGTGGGCGAGGGCGCCCCTGCGCTGGGCGTCGCCGAGCTGGCTGTGGGCGAGGGCGCCCCTGCCGCGGTGCAGGCCGTGGGCGAGGGCGGCGAGCACGCGCTGGGCGAGGGCTGCGAGCACGCGCTGGGCGAGGGCTCCCCTGTCGCGGTGCTGGCCGTGGGCGAGGGCGGCGTCCCGGGCGCGGGCAAGGGGGGAGTGGTCCCCACGGGCGGCGAGCCCCTTGCTGCGCAGGGTGAGGGCAGCATAGCAGGCGCGAGCGAGGGGGGGAGATTGTGGCGAGGCCGTGGGGCCCCCCTGGGCGAGCAGACGCGAGGGTGCTGCCGTGGGGCCCCCCTGGGCGAGCAGCAAGGGCAAAAGGCCAAGTTTGGCGAGCTGCCAGGGCGAGGGAGGCGCGATGATGCCCCCTTGGGCGAGCAGCCGAGTCGAGGGAGGCTTGGTGATGCCCCCTTGGGCGAGCAGCCCCCGTGATGAGCCCAGCCCAGCCTCTCGCTCAGGTGTTGCATCCGGCCAGGGGTCACGAGACCTTGCATCGGTCTCTGCAGCGAGAGAAAAATTACGTCCTCGTCCCAAGAAATACCAAGGGAAGGTCATCGTTGAGGACGATGGTTCCAAAGTAAGTACAATCTTCAGCACCTTTCAGACAGATAGTGACATCTCCCGAATCATTACCTCGTATCGTATTCCGCCCATGGTGATGTGTCGTCTTGCTGAAAAAGATGAACCAGCTTGCGACAGCTCCTCAGGTGAGATCCTCGTTTATGAGGATATGCTCGAGGCCGGGCTGAGATTTCCAATGTCTTCTTCCATCTGCCGGATTCTTTACTATTTTTCCCTAACCCCAGGGCGTCTCGTGCCTAACGGCTGGAGGGCCTTGCTGGGTTTTCTTGCGTTGTGGAAGAAGGTGAATGGCGAGGATGCTTCTCCAGCTGAGTTTCACGCCGCTTACAACTTGATGGAGTCTCCTGCCCCCAATAGGGGATGGTATTATCTCACCTCCAGGGGATGTAAGCTTCTTACAGGGATGCGTTCCAACTGTCACAGCTGGAAATCTCGCTTCTTCTTCATAGGTGGCGAGTGGGCTTCACAAGCAGATCAGGCTTTGGTGCCCACACGATGGATTGGCGCCAAAAGACTGGGTACGTCTCCCTGTTCACTTCCCCATACTTATATAAATGTATATACATTGTACTTCTATGCACATCGTTTCTTCTCTCCGCAGATCCTCCCATACTCTCCAAGGACCAAGAGTTGAAGCTGCAAGCGGTGAGGGATCATCCAGAGAAAGACTTGGGAGCTCTTATTCCCAAAAAAAATAGTAAGGCCAGTGGACCTTCTCCGGGTTCTTCCTCAGGACCGTCATCAAAGAGAAAGAGTAAGTTAAATCTGCTCTGATCATAATCTTAACATTACCTGAGGTGTTGTTCCCATGTTTCACTTGTCAATACTTCTCTTAATAGGCACGGAGGTGTGCAGAGAGATGATTGGAGCCCGCTTTTAGACCCGCTTCTCGGATAGGGGAACCCCTCCTTCAAAGGTGGCGAGAACAGGCGACGTCTCACCAGGAACCTCTCGATTGGCTTCTCGCACTGAGCCCCGAGTGTCTCCTACTCGAGTGGTTTTACCTAAGATGTCTCTTCAGGCAGGGATCTCCTCCGCTAAGACTGTTGTCTCGCAGCCTTCTTCTTCAGCCACACTTCCTGTCCCTCGGCTATGTCCTCCACAGCCGGGTACTTCTACAGGGGCACCCACCGGGACCGGTCCCCGGCGTCGTTCGTGGGAGATGCGGGATAGGCTAGGGAGATATGTGCTGGCGCATGAGGTCTCTCGGGTTAACGCCTTGTGCACCGAGGGAGTCATTGACTCATTTGTAGAGGGTCTGACTCAGGTGAAGTTCAGTATTTACTTTTCTCCTGATTGTTTCCCCTTCATTTCTTTATAACTGTCTCACTTCTCGTCTCTTATCTTTTCAGCTTTCCACGGCATCCATCTGCTTGTTGCAGCGTGCCCAGTCTTGTGGTCAGATGAGTCGGGAGAAGGAGGCTATGCGGCTTGAGCTCTCCACTGCTCAAGAGAAGATTATTGCCCTGGAAGCCGCTGGTAGGATTTCCGCAACCGATCTTGCTGCGTCCCGAGAGAGGGTAAGCAAGCTTGAGATCGGGCTTTCAACAGCCAATAAGAGGGCAGCCGAGGTAGAAGATGAGCTTTCGAAGACCTGCGAGAAGGCTTCGCTCACCGAGGCTGAGCTTACGAAGTCCCGTGAGAGGGCTTCGCTCAGTGAGGCTGAGCTGATGAAGGCCCGTGAGAGGGCTTCGCTCAGTGAGGCAGAGCTTGCTCGAACCCTTGAGAAGGTGAGGCTCAGGGAAGTTGTTGTAGAGGCAGAGATGAGGACAGTGTCCGAGAGAGCTTCTCAAGCTGAGAGGGACCTGCAGATTGGCATCGCGGATGCCTTCATCGATGGCTACGAGGAGCTTCGAGAGAAGATTTCGGCCGCCTTTCCAGACATTGACATATCAGGCTTTGTGCCGATGGAGGCGCCTGATGATGGTGGTAGCAGCTCTGGTGATTATGAGGACGATGAGGAGGAGGATTATGAGGAAGGGGATGAAAGTGATTAGTGTATGGGGATTTCATGGGTAGGTAGCTTGACTTTTGTAAAGGCAGCATCAGCCTGATTTATGCAACTTTTGGTAATAAAAGTAATTTTATTTATCCATCTTTTGTTTTGCAACATTAAATCAAATAAAAAGTGCAAACCTAAGTCCTTTAACAAAAACCCTAATTTGCCCCCCAGGACCTCCTCACTGGTAGTACTTCTTCAAGTGTTCTGCATTCCACGGATGGGGTAAGACCTTTCCTTCAGAGTTCTGGATTCTGTAGGTGCCTGGTCTCACTACTTCTATTATGAGATACGGACCTTCCCAATTAGGTCCGAGTTTTCCTTCCCGAGAGTCCTTCGTAGCGAGAATCACCTTCTTGAGGACTAGGTCTCCCGGTTGGAAGGAACGAGGCTTCACCCTCGAATTGTAGTACTTGGCCATGCGTCGTTTGTACTCCGCATTACGGACCACAGCCATTTCTCTTGCCTCCTCTATCAAATCGAGGTTGAGGCGGAGTCCTTCTTCGTTGGTGGCAGGGTCGTATTGGTGGACCCTTAGGGAATGTACCCCTATCTCGACAGGGATTACCGCCTCAGTCCCAAAAGCAAGAGAGAAAGGGGTTTTTCGTGTAGGAGTCCGCGGAGTTGTCCTGTAGGCCCATAAGACTCCTGGGGAGGCTACTCTACGGAGCCAAATGCATGATTAGGGAGGACTTCTCCTGAAGTGTAAACAAATGGCTCTACTGTGGGGAGGAAGCACCTCCTACAAAAAGGCCGGCCTTTTTGTAGGAGGTATGCCCTGAGGCTCTCATTATTGTCCTGCTTTACAGTCAGCAGGTGTGTGGGTGGCTTTTGATGGCGGCGTCCTCCAATGAAGTGTGACACGAAGGACCTGCTTAGTTCTTCGAATGTGGCGATGGAAGCTGGGGCGAGATTGGAAAACCACTGTCGGGCGGAGCCCTTCAGTGTAGTCGGGAATGCTCTGCACATGATCTCATCAGCGATATTGTGCAGCTGCATCACAGTCTTGTAGGTTTCCAGGTGATCGAGTGGATCCTTCCTTCCATCGAAGGTCTCTATAGACGGCATTTTGAACCTAGGAGGAAGGGGGTAGTTTACTACATCAGACTTGAACGGGGTGTTCGTTCGTCTGACGAGATAATCCACCGTCTCTGGGGCCTGCGCCCTCACTGCATCGAAGACATCTCCGATTTGATTCTGCATCTCCTTAAATTTTTCCTCCCATTGATTATAGGGTTCTATGGAAGGACCAGGGAGATTGCTTTCCTCCTCCACTGTATTATTTTCACTTTCCCCTTCTTGGAAGTGGGGGTCATCAGCCGGAGGTTCTGCAAACTGGGCTCCACCCTGAGGTGGAGGCGCCGCATAATAAGCATGACCTTGTGGACCAGCCAGGCTCGGGCCAGGTGGGGGGTCCAAAGGAGCTTCGGCAGAGGCATCCTGGGCGCGATGGAACTGAGTCATCAGGGGGAACTCCTCGACCCTGGGCGCCATAGGGATGGGCGCCCAGGTGATGGAGATTGGGCTGGGCGCCCACAGGAAGTCCTCTTGCCTGGGCGCCCAGGGGATGGGCGCCCGGGTGAGGGAGATTGGGCTGGGCGCCCATAGGAAGACCCCTTGCCTGGGCGCCCAGGGGATGGGCGCCCGGGTGAGGTGCTCCGTTTCGCGGAGCGGTCGGGCCCCGCGAGCGCGTCGCCTCCTGCTGCTGGATCCCACCGAATGGTGCTCCTCCTTGCCCTGCGAGCATAAGTTGGAGGATTTGCTGGTTTTGAGTCACCAGCTGCTGCATGGTCTCCATCATCTGCTGTGGAGAGGGAGTAGGAGCGGGGGTAATCGGGACAGGATTACCCAGTGGAGGACCGTTCTCTCCCTGTCTGGGAGAGTTAGGCTGAGCATTAGGGCCCGGACCCGTAGTTAGGCCAGGGTTATCCTCTCGTCTTCCAGACCTCGTGCTGATCACCATGATTCTAACAAAGGGGTTTGAATTTTTTCGTTCCCACAGACGGCGCCAAACTGATGATGCCAAAAACAGGGGTTCGGACACCACCGGTCAATATGATTAATGCAAAGCAATAAATGAAGAGAGATGAGGGATTTATAGTGGTTCGGTCAAGCGCGACCTACGTCCACTTCAAAAGGGTGATCTTGGAATAATGTTGAGAGTTACACAATATGTCAAAGTAGAGAAAATCCGTCCCCTCTCAAGTGATGAGAGGGCTCTATTTATAACTCTTTCCCACCAGGTGGGGATGCGATCGGTTCAACGTCTCTTTGGAGCGTCAGACGTGTCCTTGAGGATCGAGCCAGGTGGAAGGCAGGTGAGATCCTCTCCGCGAGACTTGATAAATGCAGGTTAGGGGAGGACTCCGTCACGATGACTTGGAGTCTGAGATGACGAGGCTTCGCTTAATGGAACCCGAATCTCAACGGGGCTACTGGCCTGACCCACGATCCTAGACGGACCGGGTTACTTGGACCTGACTCATTATCGCGATTCGGATTGGGCTTAACTCATCAGAATATAATATTAATCTGTTAACTGATAAAAGATAATGATCTTAACTTCTTCAGGCTGTGTTTGGGATTCCTTGTTGGTTCAAAACCAAAATAATTGGTATTTTTATTGATTTTATAAGGACTAGAAAATTCCTTCCACTTGGCTTGTTTGTCCTTCAGAAAAAGCTTATGGTAGATCAAAGTTAATACCTATTGAGACTGAAAGGAAAATGTGTTAGGTGAAAAAGTCAACAAAGATGGCAGCAAGAGTTTTTTTTTAAAAAAAAGTTAACAGTCGTCTGCCAAAACTGATGGCAGAGTGCACTCTCGCTATAGCGAGAGTACACCTCGCTATAGCGAGGGTAGCGCAGGGAGCCCAGTTGATTCCGAACTCTTATGAAGTGTTTGAGATGGACTTCTTTTCTAAGTGGATAATTACAATGAGTCTTAAGCACGAATTAGGGGCTATATATTGGGTGTTTCTCACAACCCAAAGGTAAGAGAAAGACACAGATCATCTCTCAAGTTTTGAATTTGTGATTTAATTGAGAGAAATTTTTTCTAGAGATTTTTGAAGAGTTGTGCTGCCAAGTACTCTAGAGAGCAAGTTTCTTCTGCATCCCTTGTAGAAGATCATCTTCTTGCGTAGAAGATTTAAGGAGTCAAGCGTTGGATCTGTTGCAATCAACGGTGTGATGTCGTTGAAGCGTGATGCGACACAAGGTAACTTCAGTCTTTAGATAGGGGATATCTAGGGAAGAAATCTGAGTTTCTTGTAATTGCGAGATTCATAGAGTTTGATTAGATCCAGTACGGATCGGTGGTTTTTTACCCGGTTTGGGTTTTCCACCTTAAATTTGGTATCCTTGTGGTGTGTGCTTGTGATTTTATTTTCTCTGCGTAGATTATTATTTTTTGCACACCAGTGGGTTGATTTATTGAGTGGACCAATCTAGAGATCTCGAACCCTAAACCCTCAATTGGTATCAGAGCGGGTTACACTAATTTGCCGTGTTTGATCTAAAGAGATTTCTAGAATGGTGTTCAATCGAGAAGGGACATCAACTACTAAGCCCCCTTTGCTAGATGGTTCTAATTATGCATATTGGAAGCAAAGGATGATTGGGTTTCTTAAGTCCATTGATGATGATGTATGGGATATTGTTGAGGAGGGCTACTCCAGACCAACAATTGTGGTTAGTGGACAAACTGTTCCTAAACCTAAAGCTGAATGGACTAAGGATGAGAAGCATGCCTCCAATTGTAATAACAAGGCAGTGAATAGTATATACAATGGAGTGTCTGCTGAAGAGTTCCGTAGGATTTCCACTTGTAAAACTTCAAAAGAAGCCTGGGAAGTCTTACAGACGGTATATGAGGGTACAGACACGGTGAAGCAATCTAAATTACAAAGGCTGACTAAAGAATTTGAAACCATCATAATGGAAGAAGATGAGACCTTTGATGAATTTTATACAAAGCTGAATGATATTGTCAATTCTGTTTTCAATCTGGGTGAGGAAATTCAAGAAAACAAGATTGTCAAGAAAATCTTACGGTCTCTACCTTCGAGGTTCGATTCTAAAGTTGATGCTATTGAAGAAAACAAGAATCTTGATACCCTCAAGGTAAACCAGTTGGTTGGAAATCTTCAAACCTTTGAAGCAAACCGTTTGGATAAAGGAAAATCAAAAGAGAAAGGTATTGCTTTGAAAGCCAACTCAGAATCAAGAAAGAAGCCTGAAAAGAAAATTGCGTCTGATTATGAATCTGAGTCTGAAGATGATTTGACTGAAATATTCAATTGCTTCAAGGACTACATGAAGTCAAAACAAGTCAAGTGGAAGAGTTCTAATTATGCGAAAAAGAATTCTACAAAAGAAACTAAGTGTTTTGAGTGCCATGGCTATGGTCACTATGCTAGTGAGTGTGCCAACAAGAAAAAGGGTGCAATGAAAAAGGCTCTCAACACAACTTGGGAGGACCAGTCATCAGAAGAAGAACAAGATCCTTCAATTGAAACTTCTGAAACTGTGAATGGCAAGTTTGTGGCTTTCATGGCTAATTCTCTATCTGACAATGACACTGATGAAGATCATGCTGATGAGATGTCAGATCAAGAGAAAGATTATGAAGCATTGTATCATAAAACATATGCTGATTGTGTTAAGATGTCCAAGTATGGCTACAAGATCTCTATCAAGCTTCTGTTTGCTCAAGAAGAAAATTCTGCATTGAAAATTGAATTAGAGCAAGCGCTTGAAAAGATTCGTCTCTTGGAAAGTCAGAAAAACTGCATGGCTGAAAATTTGACCACTGAGAGTCAAACACTTGAAAAGGCTGAACAAGAGATAGTAAATCTGAAGGAAGAGATAGTGGTTGTTAAATCTGAAAAAGAAGATTTACAAGGATGACTGAAGATCACTCTGTCTGAGTTAGAAGTGAAAAAAACTTTACTAAACAAGATGAACACTGGTTCGAAGACTCTTACAAATATCTTGTGTAGTCAGAAGTCTAAGTTTGACAGAAGCGGTCTCGGTTATGATCATGGTGCATCCACTTCAAATGCTAAAGGTAAAACAATTTTTGTTTCTAGTATTGCACATGCTACTCCAGATACTGCACTTTCAAATAATGTGTCGAGTAGTATCAAGAAAAAGAATGTGTCACGCACTGCATGCACATCCACTTGTCACCATTGTGGAATGAAAGGACACATTCGTCCCCATTGCAAGAAGCTGCAAAGTCTACCAAAGACAAAGCAATGGCGGAAGAATTTTTCTCCACCCAAGACGACTCCAATTTGGGTTAGAAAATCTGATTTGCCTAAGGAGTTTGCTCACACTGTGCTGAAAGCTCAAACTATAAAAGTGTGGGTGGCTAATCATAAAAAGCCCTGATCAAGGAGGTCAAGTCCCCATCCCCAGTGCTGATACGAAGATCATATTGAGGGGGAGTCAAAATTGAGGGGGAGCTACTGCATCCAGATTGACGGAAGCTGCATGAGTATTTTTGTTTGTCAATTATGGACAAATTCAGGGGGAGAAGAATGAAGCCCAGAAGAGTTCTACAAGCTAAGGCAATTCAGGATCTACAGTGCTGAGCTTTTTTTAAAATTCATTGTATTTTGGGTTTTTCTTTTGGGTAGATCTTATTGTATTGTTCTAGGAGATTTGTCCATGAATTGCCAAAAGGGGGAGATTGTTAGGTGAAAAAGTCAACAAAGATGGCAGCAAGAGTTTTTTTAAAAAAAAGTTGACAGTCGTCTGCCAAAACCGATGGCAGAGTGCACTCTCGCTATAGCAAGAGTACACCTCGCTATAGCGAGGGTAGCACAGGGAGCCCAGTTGATTCCGGACTTTTATGAAGTGTTTGAGATGAACTTCTTTTTTAAGTGGATAATTACAAGGAGTCTTAAGCACGAATTTTGGGCAATATATTGGGTGTTTATCACAACCCAAAGGTAAGAGAAAAGAGACACAGATCATCTCTCAAGTTCTGAATTTGTGATCTAATTGAGAGAAATTTTCTCTAGAGATTTTTTAAGAGTTGTGCTGCCAAGTACTCTAGAGAGCAAGTTTCTTCTGCATCCCTTGTAGAAGATCATCTTCTTGCGTAGAAGATTTGAGGAGTCAAGCGTTGGATCTATTGCAATCAACGGTGTGATGTCGTTGAAGCGTGATGCGACACAAGGTAACTTCAGTCTTTAGATAGGGGATATCTAGGGAAGAAATCTGAGTTTCTTGTAATTGCGAGATTCATAGAATTTGATTAGATCCAGTACGGATCGGTGGTTTTTTACCCGGTTTGGGTTTTCCACCTTAAATTTGGTATCCTTGTGGTGTGTGCTTGTGATTTTATTTCCTCTGCGTAGATTATTATTTTTTGCACACCAGTGGGTTGATTTATTAAGTGGACCAATCTAGAGATCTCGAACCCTAAACCTCTCAAAATGCTTATCTATATGCTCAATTCCACCGCTTTATGAGAAGGTAGTATAATGGTCTCAGCAGCTCTCAACCCTACTGTTTTTATCTGATGTTCTTTCTTATTTGGAAGGAAACATCACCCTTTTTTTATAATGGATTCCAAACTCAAACATTTATCTAGTAGGCCCCATGATTCTATGATCTAGGATCATGGATTCCAAACTCAAACATTCATCTTTCCGCCGATATACTGACTTTTTTTTCTCTAATGTTCTAGAATGGTAAATGTTCTGTGATGCATATATTTTCTTAACCTGTCATTTCATTTCTTTTTCACAACTTTGGTATGGTATAACACAAACAACTAAGGATTGTTCCTTAGCTGTAGTGCTGATGGTAAGGGACTTGTGTGAAGGGGTATGAGTATTTATCATCGCAAAAAAAAAAAATTTTGAGACCAATAAAGGCAAGATTTCCATATATAAGCATTGGTAAAATCAAAATCATTAATCAAGTACAATCCTAAATCCTAGTAGCATAGATTTTGAGAGCCTAGTCATAGCATATGAACCCATTCACATTGTCAAAATGAAGAAACACAAAAAGGAACAAATGAACCACTAGTGGCATTTGACCGCATACAACATCCTCAAGTTTGGAAAACAAAAATAACTCACACAGACTTTTGTGGAAGTGTTAAAACAAACCCATACCCTCCATCGTCCTTCTCAACTAAAAATACCTCAAATTTGAAATCTACAAACCCTATTCAATGCAAACAATGTACAAATTGAATACAACGTTGAAGATAACAAACCATGCACTTCGATATCATATGTGGGATAGCGGGAAAATAAAAGAAAGGGAAAATACAAAAACATTAACAATGATTCAAAAGAGGAAGGAGATAGATACCTCTGGAGTGTTGGTCGAAATCACAATCGATTGAAAAAATGATGGGAGCAAAGAGAAGCAGTTGAGGAATTCAGTTAGAAGGCTGGTGGTTCTGGAAATGCAAGCAACCGCTCTTCGTCACTCGTCCAAGGCCAGTCTCGACGGTATGGTGGAAGAGAGAAGAGAAGAATGAGAAAAAACATGGATATGAGGCCTAATATTGTCGTGGATAGGGTCCTCGCCGACCTTATTCAAGTGTAAATAAGGTCGGCGCCGACGATGTGCCAAATAGGTAAAAAAAAAATGAAAATCTGGCCCAATTGCTCTAATTGGTGCCCCACTTGCTAAAGTGTTTGATTGCATAACACGTCCGGATTAAATATTTTTTCCGGTTAAATCCTCTATTTTTAAAATCTCCGAAATATGTTAGGAATATCTTTTCTAATTCATTTCATTTGGAAGAAACTATTTCATTCTTGAGTATCAATTTGGACTCGCCTCTTTTTGTTAGGAACATCAATGCCTAAAGCATGTTTGGTAACAGGCATGGAATCCATAGCTCTAGTGATTCTTCACTACCACTGGAACAAGGATTCTTCATTGGGGGTTTGTATAGAATGTGATTTCACATTGATGTTGGTGTGTGTCGATGTATATAGCTTAAAAAAATAGGAATTGGTGTGCAAATCCATTAAGTGAGGATTTTTAAATCTCCTAACAAATGATGATTTTCATTCATCCACATTATCAGGAATTTACATTTGCCAAATATGGATTTATAACAACTTTAGGAAAACCGAAAATCTTTTTTCTAAAGATTTGGTTGCCAAACGTGATCTTAAAGAAATTAGAAAATGGCTAAAAAAGCTATTGCATTACTCATCCAATTGTATCTGTAGCAACCATGCATGCAACACCCATACTAGTGTCAGGCTGAAACAATTAGAAAGATAACTAATAAAGACTCCAAGTGGCCAAGTGGTTTAGCCCAACTTCAGCTCAAGTAAGACTCCCCGGCTCATCATCATCCAATCCATAGTGTTAATCATGGTCCAACCCAACTTGAAAATTGACCAGTTGCCAGAAAGAAGCAGTAATTATCAATAGTATCTTATATATAGAGCCTTAAAAAAACTCATTTCTTTTTGGGCAACTGGTCAATTTTGATAAATATGTGGCTTACTTTAGCAAGGGGATTTTCAACATGAGAAAAAGAGAGCTTGCCAAGATCCTAGGTACACTCATGACGGAAAATGAGAGACCAAAACACCCCCCCCCCCCCCCCCCCCCCCCCCCCACACACACACACACACACACACACGGAAAATGAGAGATACCTGGAAACCCTCTCATCATAAATAAACAGAACGAAATTATGTCTTGGCAATATGTCTGTGCTCCAACTGTCATCGAGAACCATTAACATGGTGGATAAAACGCTTAGAAGTTTCTTTTGGGGTAACTCCCCTGAAAAAAGAATATCCACACCATTAAATGGAAACAAATTTGCAAGGCTATTGAAGATGGAGGGCTAGGAATCCGAGATATGAAAGAAAACAATCTTACCCAATTAGCTAAAAACTTGTTGGACAGGTTAGGTTCTAAGGTTTTGAAAGCTAAATATTGCCCAAATAAAGGGGCATTTGGATAACTGCAGAATGTAATGCCACCAAATTTGAATATTATTAATTAGATTTCATTATCACATAATAAAATAGTGTCATGTTATAATATTGTGTCACTTATGGTGTTTGGCAAATTCTACAAATTTTAAATAGTGTCATGTAATGATATTGTGCCCAAACTATTTGTTTTTTTAGTTAGAATATGATGATTTCTCACTTCAAATCCTTGTGCAGTTGCTTCATATCAATATATCTTCATCGGTGGCAATTATTCTAGATCATCAATCAACCGCTTGAGGACCACCTCTACAAGTCTATCAATTGGACACAATCATTAGGCGATTTATGTTTTGGGCCCATTGGCCAAACTAGATGGTTCAAATAGATGAAGAGCACATGCATTGATTACGAAGAGCGGCCCAACTCGAAAAATGGGAAACTCAAGTTGGGCTTGTTCGGGTTTGACTACAACCAATATTTATAACCCACATAGAAAGTTGTGGGAGTTGATTATGGGCTTTAGGAAATATTCTTGTATCTAGTTTTTTCTTACACACCTACTCACCATGACTTTGCAGAGATCTCAATTTTGACATATAAATTTGAGTAGGATAATGTAAATTTGAGATGACTTATTATGAGAGAAATCTATGTTAGCTGATGCAATTAAATATTTTTTGTTTATTTAAATGTAATATATTTTCTCTTTTTCTATTGTTGATGTGAAAAATGTCTAACAAAGGAATGGTTGACCTTTTCAATTGACCATTATCTGTCCCATCCAAACAAAAATTCTGAGTTCGCCACTGGATGCACCCATAGAGTTGTGAAAGTTTTGGCCCTACCAAACAAAATAAATAAGCTCTGGTGTTGTACATTTCAACTACTACTTTGTGTGGCTTCTTTCCTTTTTCTCGTTTCTAAGGTTTTTCTTCAACCATGTGAACTTGAGATGTGGACTGTCACTGTCACTGTCACTGTCACGCTTGGATAGTGGTTCCATGTCAAGAAGATTCATGCATATTTGCTTGGTTTGATACATGCTATATATAGTCTTTCCTATCTTGGGCGGTTCGTCAATAGGATTATAAGCAATGTTTTCTGAGAGTAAATGTGGCCTCCCCACATGGAAAATGGAAAGTGTCCACTCCAGCCTCCATCTCTCACCCAAAGATCGAAGTGATCAACACATGGTCTATGGTCATGCTATCAATTTTCACAAGATGCTGGAACCTGGTAGCACTATTAAGTTGATTGACCTTCAAATTGGGAATGTAACAAAACAAACAAACCATTGATTGACATACTCCATGTGAGATTTGTTCATGAACTGTGTTGGGATTACAGTGTTCCGCCTTTGGAATCATTTTGGTTTCCCAGCACTCTTCATGGGGCCCTTACCACATGTCATAATAGGGTAGCAACCTTATAACAGCTGGGGACAATCCATCTGATCTCCCTTGAAAGCCTGTTGAAGCCGACTAGACTTCTACTAGATTCGAGAGTGGGAAGGGAAAATCCTTGTTGTAGAAGAGCTAGAAGATCGCGATTAGTAGGATGACCAATGGGAAGTACTTTACATATGGGCCTAAGGACAACTAATGTCCTTGAATCTTATGGCTCGTAGACACTCTGATAAAATAATGAATTGCCCTAAGTTTTATGGTGACCAGCACTCGATTTTACAATGGTGGCTATGCCAGTCCTTCACAAGTATTGCATGGTTAGATTTAATTTCCTTGCGAAGATTTAGGCATATTTGTTTGCAAGAATTATGAGAATCTTTGTTTGGGAGGATTCTGAGAATTTCAAATGTTGCCACCTAAAAGTAGAATTCCAAATGGTCAACCCCACTCTAGCATTTGAAGTCCTGGAATTCTAGGAATTCAAAAGTTAAAAGTGGCTTCTCATGTGGGCTAGATTCTTGAATTCTTATGTCAAACAGGGTATCTCAATGGACAAAATTAAGTTGAAGGCATGTCATGAATTTCCAACAAGCCTAATTCCTTGTCAATAGTGCCTCTAACCAAACAAGCAAACAATCTCGCTTATGAAAATGATAGACAAGAAAAATGTATACATCATAACTTATATGAAAGCAAACAAACTGAGAAGTTTAGAATGACAATCATTGCATTAAATATGAACATGACATCACTTAGGAGAGTTTTCTCCTTCACCTGAGCAAAAGAAAGAACGATCAATATACATAGTGTCACGCCCCGAGCCCGAGGTTACACCCATCTCGAGGCGCGATGTAAGCTGCATGGGGATTCGAGTCAAATTCCCTAACTTCTGGTTCCCACGAATAGATTTTCCCACAGGATATCATGTGTGAGATTAAGTTTCCATAAATGATATACGAGCCCGAGATTACACTCATCAATTTCACATGTATAGTTCAACAATAGATATCCATCCATATTCATCATCTATCACACAAAACATGATGTAAGAGCATCAACTAGTCCATGAGCATAAATTAAAGTTCAAGTTTCAAAGTTAAAGAGATAAGAAAAGTAGTAGTGGAAGAAAAGTGTTAGTTAAGGTTTACATATCCAAAATAAAACATCCTAACATCAACTAAACATGTGGTGATCCAAGCCACGGACATGGAAAGTGTAACATCTAATAACTCAGCGTGTAGATGTCTAAAAGACATCTTCTGGGGCCCACTCTGCTAACAGTTAAGGAGTCTCCTCCTCAACCTCTGCGACCCCCTGGGCGGTAGCGTCGAGGTCCTCACTGGTAATGCCAAGTGTAAGTCCTAGATTCTTACCCTAGAGGGGGGGGGGGGGGGGGGGGGGGGGGGTGAATAGGGTGAGCTACTAATTAGTGACCAATTATGACCAATTTTAACTTATTTAAATTAACTAGTCACAAGTGATGATTGAGAACCAAAATGCGGAAGCTTAAACAAACACAATCATCCCATAGCATGCACCATAACACAATGATTTATAGTGGTTCGGCCTCAATGCCTACATTCACTGCCGGCTTGTGTTCCTCACACCCCACCGGATTTCCACTATGTATGCTTTTCAGTAGGCTAACCAATAACCTTTACATTATACTTTTCAAGGCTAAGCAATAACCTTTACATTATGCTTTTCAAGGCTAAGCAATAACATCTTCAACCAAAAGGTTGGTTATCTCTCTAAGTAGTGTCTATGATACACTTGATGGAGATTACAATTATGGCTCAATACATTGCCTCTTAAATAGGCGGATATAAAAGTGAAAATCTAATTCATACAAACACAATATGAATGCAAAGATGTATGCTCAAAGTGTATGCATGATGTCCTCAATCAATTTGAAAATAAAAGCTCATAAATGTATGCCAAAGGCTTTTAAAAGTTTTAGCTCAAAACATTTATGATTGAGGAAATGCTAATCACATCCTAAAAGTAACTTGTAAAAGATATACCTATGTATTCTAAACAAGTTGTGAAAATCAAAGAACAAAACATGTGATGCATATGGATTTCAATCAAATTAACAATGAAGCTTAATATATGTTTAAGGCATTTGAAAGAGTAAAACATACAAATAGACTTGATTGAAATAAAGGGTCAAATCTCATGTATTTGAAAGTACAACTTGAAGATGATATACCAATCAAAGCTAAACAAGTTGTGAAACTTTAAAACAAAATACATGTGATTTGTAAAGTTGTTGAATCCAAAACATAAAATAGATTTGAAAGTAATTTTCTCATAATGAAAAACAACAACCAAATATTCAACCAAGTATAGGAATCATGTTACATATGATTTCAAGGATGATTCCAAAATAAGATTCACATAGATATACCAATTAGAGTCCTACTTGGTTTGAATCATGGTGGTGCATCCAAAACAATAAATCAATTCAAAACATAAACATGTTAAGGACACAACAAATCATAGTTTAGCATGCTAACAAAGATTTACCAATAATTAAAATAAAGCATGAAAATATATGATTAGGAAAGTAAAGCCTACTTGTTGGTTTAACTTAATGGATCCAAGCTTTAGCTTTCCTTAATGACCATCTAGCCTCCCTTAGCTTATCCCCCTTTCTTTGGCCTCAAAACACCTCAAGGAGGGCCTAGAAGTTCCTCAAATTTGGCTAAGGAATGAGCTTCTTTTTATACCAAAAAATGCCCAACGGCTAGTCTTCGGTCGACCCCATACAGGGCTCGGTCGACCTGCCCTTCAACGGTCATAAATCTGACCGTTTGACAAAAGGCTCAACGGCCATCTTTTTCGGTCGACCTACTATGTGTTCGGTCGACCGAAAGCATGGGGTCGGTCGACCGAACACACTGTGGGTCGACCGGGTCCCTGGACCAAAATCCCTATATTTTGCATATTTAAAGTATTTTTCTTTGGGGACTTTTGGGCCAATAAATCAAGCTTGGAATCATGTTTTAAATCATTCTAAGAGGTTTAAAAACATGAAACATAAAAAGCCTAAAGATAATTTGAAACTTTAAAATCAAAGGCTTGCTTGATTCTTTAAAACTTCTTTTCAAAATCAATGCATCCAAAGTTTAAAATCAAAACATGCATGAAACATGAAATTTAAAAGACTTAAATCAATGCATGTGTAAATATAGATTTCAAGTTTTTTTCTAAATCAAAGCTCTTGTGAAAAATCAAATGATGATTAAAATGTTAATGCATCCATCAAATTGCAAATACAAAATCCCTAACAATCTCCCCCTTTGCAATTTGATGGAACTCACTCATCACTGAATTTTCACACTAAGTCTTCAGCTCCCCCTTAGCTGGACAAGTCTTGAAATCTCTTGGATGCTTCTTTGACTTGGCTTGGGCTCTAGTTCTTTTTCTTCATTCTTGATGCTTGGAGCTTGATCATTCTTCAAGCTTTCTTTTCTTCTTTAGCCAAGCAACTTCTTTAACTCCCAAGCTTAGTCTTCTTCTATCATCTCTCCCCCTTTGACCATGCACTCTCTCCCATTGGTAAGATATGCATCTTCTCCCCCTTTGGAAGATAATACAAAATCTCCCCTTAGATAAATTAGCTATATTCTCCCCTTTTGACATCTAGAATATTCTCCCCCTTTGACATTAAATTGCAAAGGTACCTACAACATGAAATAAGGAAAATACCTTTTAGTAGCACATGTTAACTAAAGAAATCAAAAATGAAATATAATAATAGGTATCATGTATGGTAATAGTCTAAGGGTATAGAGCCAATTCAATGGTGAATTTGATCAAAACTAATACTTCCTATCAAGGTTTATACTCCTCCTCAATCTATTCTCTCCTTTTGTCAAACTTTTGACAAAGATTTAACTATTTGGTTCAAGAAGAAGATGGTTTTACCAATTGAGGGTAAACTTCAAGGAAAGGATTAGATTCATTTAACTATAGAGCTCAATATGATCAAATTACCAAGATTAAGAGCAAGGTCATGGAGAAAAGCAACCATGGATACCAATTGGAATAAAGAATACCAATTGAGATTAAAGGATATTACTATTATCTCAATCACTCTAAAATGGAGTTAAAAAGAATATCATTACTAGGATTAATCCAAATTAGAGCTATCCATGATGATATAGGGTTTATTAAATATAGCATCAATCAATATACCTATGAAAATCATATGCTATGTAAATTTGGAAATCATTTCATTCAGTAAAAAAAAATGACTATCATGTGCAAGATGAATGAAATGAAGTTCAAAAAAACATGAAGCCTACCTCTACTATTAACCAACCAAGATTATGAACACATAAACATGGTGGTCATAAGATTTACCTATATGAGCATGAGAGGAGGCAAACATGAACATTATGATGCTAATGGAATGTGACATGGAATAAAGACATATTACTTATCAAGTTCAATCCAATGTACACAAGGTTTATCACAATCTCAAGATATCAATTGGATATGACAACAATCGAAAATTAAACTAATTGAAACCAATTAAATATGAAATATGATTAAGAGCATAGATGTGACAAACACAAAATTCCATCAAGCATCATAAATGGAAAATCATCACTTTAAAGATATAGTAACTTAGTGAGCATAGTGATGAACATTTTAAATTGCATGAAATGAAATGTCTTTAGGTGATACATGCAATTTGAAAATTAAAAAACCATATAAACTCAACATGAAGGAAATCCATCAAAAATAGATATGCCTATAAGATACAAAGAATGGATTTTGATGAGAGTCTCGTATGATCATAAATATGATATTGAAAATTGCACAAGCGATATTACTATGAAATTATGCATAAATCAATATCACAACCATCCATCTATAGCAAAGCTTATGAAGTACAAAGGATGGATTTGAGAGTTCTAGTATGGTATCCACAAATGTAACTTACGAGCACAACCATACATGGAACTATTTGACATTTGCATAGAGAGGATCAATCAACATTTATGTTCTAACTCATACCACATCATCAATAAAGAATATACTTGTGCATGCACAAGAAGGTATGAAGTTAGAATGATATCATGGATCGCAAATAGATG
The DNA here is from genome assembly GCA_012931725.1 of Litsea cubeba. NCBI lineage: Eukaryota > Viridiplantae > Streptophyta > Magnoliopsida > Laurales > Lauraceae > Litsea > Litsea cubeba. The sequence continues at coordinate 49,761,470 of CM022954.1, forward strand.
AAAATGGATCTCATATATGAGTATAACTTATGAAGAACAATGGTTTAATTCCAATTCATCTAAAATGATCCATTAATCTATCATGTAAAATCTCCACTCTTAGCAAATGTACTATACTTACAATGCAATGGAAAATGGATATGAGAATCATACCAAATGAACTTAGCACACAAAATCACATATGTACTTAAGAAGCTCAAATGATCATGAAACAAAAGACTTTACTATAAAGCATAAATAACATCAATTTGCATTAATGAAACGATATACAAAGTTTGGCACACCATGCAAATCAATTATGCATACCCAACCATACAATGTAAGACATAACAACAAAATCAATTTGCATTTAAAAATCAATTTGCATTTGAAAGAATGTAACTTTGTTGAGCAGACATGCAAATTGCTTGTAAAATGTATTTCCTTCTAAATGATATAAACATAAGCACAAGGAAATAAACTCATGGAAAATGCTTTAATAAATATAACTAATAAAGCTTAGAATATTTTTCAAAGATCTTTAATTCACTCCAATATTCAAAATCCAACAATGAAACATTTATAAACTTATGATCAAGTGATTTTGAAAACCATGAAGTGAACTAATACCAAATTTTCAATTTGTATCCTAAATATGACAATAGATACTCATACAAATTGAACACATATTTTCCATCCAAAAAGATATAACTTGTAAGTTCATGGAAAACAAGATATGGGGAACATAGGGGCAAATAATTAACAATGACATAAAATTCAACATGCATTACTCAAATTAATCGATCACACTTTATAAAGTTTCTTATCAATTAATAGAGCTCTTACCATATGTAGTCATTCGCACAATACCCCAAGAAAATTGATTTTCATTTTAAAGAAACTTAAATAAACAAGTGCAAGATGAAAATCATTTTTACATATTTCAATCTCCAATATCCACCAAAACAATTTTTCAACTTGTTTTTCAAAAGATGTAACTTCTTGGAATAGATACAAGTTGATATTGTAAAACAATAATTTTCCATTTGAAGGTATAACTTAGAAATCATGGAAAATTCAAATTAATTCAAATCATTTATTTTTCAAAAAGATCTTACTATGATATCCAAACAAATGATTTTCCAACATCAATTGATCATGAAAAAACTAGCTAAGAAAGCTTTTGTAATCACAATCAATTGATGATCATCAAATAGAAATGCACTTCAATAGATATAACTATATGAGAACAAAATGCAAATCTATATGAGGATATTGCAATCAAATGATTTTGAAAACCAAAGATATAACTAAGAAAGTTCATGGAGACAAAATCAAATGATCACAAAAAACCATTGCATTTTATGAGATGTGACCATGTAGAAACAAAATGCAAATGTAACATGACCAACAAATAGATATGACTAAAAGGAATAGGTGGTCTAGTGAGGTTCAACGCCTTAAGGTTAGTCCAATTGTCTACCTTTGAAAATTCACCTAAGGTCTTGAAAAGGTTGTCCTTGAGGGTTCACTTTGAGGTCCCACCAACTCTTGGAGTTTTAACTTGAAAAAGTTTTAGAGTGGTGACATTGAATCTTAGGGGAAATAAAGAGCTAGAAAATTTATTTTCAACCATAGTGGAAATCATTCTTAATGATAAGCAATAAAAGACAACTCTAGGGTTCAAATCTAGATTTTAGCTAATATGGATCAACTCCAGGTGTTTAAGCCCTAAATGGAGTAACCTTGCTCTGATACCACTTGTAAGTCCTGGATTCTTACCCTAGAGGGGGGGCGGGGTGTGAATAGGGTGAGCTACTAATTAGTGACCAATTATGACCAATTTTAACTTATTTAAATTAACTAGTCACAAGTGATGATTGACAACCAAAATGCGGAAGCTTAAACAAACACAATCATCCCATAGCATGCACCATAACACAATGATTTATAATGGTTCGGCCTCAATGTCTACATCCACTACCGGCTTGTGTTCCTCACACCCCACCGGATTTCCACTATGTATGCTTTTCAATAGGCTAAGCAATAACCTTTACATTATGTTTTTCAAGGCTAAGCAATAACATCTTCAACCAAAAAGGTTGGTTATCTCTCTAAGTAGTGTCTATGATACACTTGATGGAGATTACAATTATGGCTCAATACATTGCCTCTTAAATAGGCGGATATAAAAGTGAAAATCTAATTCATGCAAACACAATATGAATGCAAAGATGTATGCTCAAAGTGTAAGCATGATATCCTCAATCAATTTGAAAATAAAAGCTCATAAATGTATGCCAAAGGCTTTTAAAAGTTTTAGCTCAAAACATTTATGATTGAAGAAATGCTAATCACATGCTAAAAGTAACTTGTAAAAGACATACCTATGTATTCTAAACAAGTTGTGACAATCAAAGAACAAAACATGTGATGCATATGGATTTCAATCAAATTAACAATGAAGCTTAATGTATGTTTAAAAGCATTTGAAAGAGCAAAACATACAAATAGATTTGATTGAAATAAAGGGTCAAATCTCATGCATTTAAAAGTACAACTTGAAGATGATATACCAATCAAAGCTAAATAAGTTGTAAAACTTTAAAACAAAATACATGTGATTTGTAAAGTTGTTGAATCCAAAACATAAGATAGATTTGAAAGTAGTTTTCTCATAATGAAAAACAACAACCAAATATTCAACCAAGTATAGGAATCATATTACATATGATTTCAAAGATGATTCCAAAACAAGATTCACATAGATATACCAATTAGAGTCCTACTTGGTTTGAATCATGGTGGTGCATCCAAAATAATAAATCAATTCAAAACATAAACATGTTAAGGACACAACAAATCATAGTTTAGCATGCTAACAAAGATTTACCAATAATTAAAACAAAGCATGAAAACATATGATTAGGAAAGTAAACCATACTTGTTAATTTAACTTAATGGATCCAAGCTTTAGCTTTCCTTAATGACCATCTAGCCTCCCTTAGCTTATCCTCCTTTCTTTGGCCTCAAAACACCTCAAGGAGGGCCTAGAAGTTCCTCAAATTTGCCTAAGGAATGAGCTTCTTTTTATACCAAAAAATGTCCAACGGCAAGTCTTCGGTCGACCCCATACAGGACTCGGTCGACCTGCCCTTCAACGGTAATAAATCTGACCGTTTGACAAAAGGCTCAACGGCCATCTTTTTCGGTCGACCTACTTTGTGTTCGGTAGACCGAAAATATGGGGTCGGTCGACCGAACACACTATGGGTCGATCGGGTCCCTGGACCAAAATCCCTATATTTTGCATATTTAAAGTATTTTTCTTTGGGGACTTTTGGGCCAATAAATCAAGCTTGGAATCATGTTTTAAATCATTCTAAGAGGTTTAAAAACATGAAACATAAAAAGCCTAAAAATAATTTGAAACTTTAAAATCAAAGGCTTGGTTGATTCTTTAAAACTTCTTTTCAAAATTAATGCATCCAAAGTTTAAAATCAAAACTTGCATGAAACATGAAATTTAAAAGACTTAAATCAATGCATGTGTAAATATAGATTTCAAGTTTTTTTCTAAATCAAAGCTCTTGTGAAAAATCAAATGATGATTAAAATGTTAATGCATCCATCAAATTGCAAACACAAAATCCCTACCACCAAGTGTAACACCATTAGACTAAGCAAAATAGGCCGTAAACAGGTATAAAATGTAACACGTGTATCAAATGAGTAGAGATGACAAGATAGATCATATCAAGTTAAAGAGAGTAATCTATACAAAATTAGTGCATGAATAAGCATGATACATAAGGACAAAAAATGACAAGTGCATAGACATACATCACAAGGTGGCACAACCACATGAGCTATATTCTCCCACATAAGCATATAAACATGAAATCACATGAGAGCATGAACATGACATAACATAACATGAAGTACCATTAGGAGGCATAGGACCCGGAAACTCCATCATGGACCTTGTTGAGCAAGGTAACCATATGTTGGTTTTGTAATTATTGTCAACACTCAAGCATTTGTTGTTGAAGGTTATGGGTTCAGGCCCTAGTGTACACATATATAAATCCCAAAGAAAAAAAAAAGGATGCCCTAGCCCTTGAAAAACCATTCTATCCTTTTGACTGGAGTCCCAAGACGGCTGCTGCTACTGCCTGTGAACTTCTGCTGCTACATCTTCATTCAGCTGCTGCCCCTGCATCTTAAGTGCTGCTGATACATGGCTGGGCCTCTCTCTCCATTCTGAAATTGTTGCACAGTTGCTGCTCCTCTCACTGCTGCACTAGTGCTACTATTTTTTCATTACTCTGCTTCAGCTGGTCTTCTCTGTTTCCTGCATTGCTCCTGCTGCTGCTTCCAAGCTGAGGTATGATCCTAGCGAGTTTAATTTGAGATGATTGTGCTGAATTTAAATTAAGTCGTGGTTAGATCAAACATGCATGAATTATCTACATGGGAGATGTGTGAAGGCTGGACAGTGATTGAATGGGCTGCAATTTGTTGAATGGTGCTGGGTATATGAGCTAAAATAGGAATTGTGTTTTGGTGAAATGCTGCAAAACTTTATCAACAGTAGCTTGAATGGCTATGGCAGAAATTTGGTTTGAAGACTTTGATTGACTCAAATGTGGTTTGAAGACATTGTAATTTGTTGGGCTGATTTGTAAAGCATTGTCTGTGTGCTAATTTTTTTTTAACATCCTTGTATTCACTCAAGTGGGAGCTTGAGTATAGGGGTGGGTGTGGATCTTATATTGGAGTGGGTGCTACAGGTTGAGAGTGGAAGTGCTCAGCGCACCATGGACGTAGCCAATTTCGGTGAACCACGTAAAAAGTCTTGTGTCTGTGTGGTGCTTGATTTTTAGTTTTGATGCATGTATGTGATGTGAAGTGGAGTAGATGCATGGGTATTTGTAATTGTCAGCACTCGCCTTATTTAGAAAGAAGATTTTTGGTTGTCACTGATTCACCCCCCACCCCTCTCAGTGACCTAGTAAACTTCAACAATTGGGATCAGAGCACACAGGTTCCTTAATTGTGGAAGCTTAACCGCTTGAGGTGATCTTGGTTAGTTCACATGGCATCCGAGGAAGGAAATTCAGCTGGTAGGGCTTTGTTCTTTGATGGCTCCAACTACATCTTTGGGAAGATTCGAATGTAGTCATTCATATCCTCTCTTGGGCTTGATGTTTGGAATAGTGTTAAGAAGGGCTATCCAGGTTCTGATGATCCAACGGATCCTAATGAGAATAAATTATATGAGTATGATGCAAAGGCTAGAAATGCATTGAAGAATGGATTGTCAGATGCTGAACTTGTGAAGGTCATGTCTTGCACCTCAGCCAAGGAGATATGGGACAAACTTGAAGGTGTGCATGAGGGTGACAAAAAAAAATTAAAGAAGTCAAATTGTAAACCTATCGTACACAGTTTGAGAGCATTAAGATGACTGAAAATGAGAATATTGGTGCATATCTTCAAAGGGTCCATGAGGTGGTGACCTCCATTAGAGGACTTGGTGAAACTTTGAAGGACCAAGTAGTTGTCAAGAAGGTTCTGAGATCCCTTCCTTCTCGCTTCAATTCCAAAGTATCTGCTATTGAGGAAGCCAAAGACTTAGATGTGTTTAGTATGGATGAACTTCAAGGTACTCTTATAGCTTTTGAAATGAGAATCGAAAAACCTAAGTCTATTGATAGAGAGGCTGCTTTCAATGCTTACAAAAAATCTATGGAAGATAACTCAGATGATGAGGAAGATGAGGAGACAACAAACCTTGTCTGTATATTATAAAAGGGACAAGGCAAATATAAAGGCAAATTGCATTTCAAATGCTTTACTTGTGGCGAGGTAGGTCATTTTGCAGCTAAGTACCCTCATAGAGGCATGGATAATGACGAGGATGAGGCACCAAAAAAAAAAAAGAACTTCAAGTGGAATGTCCAGGAAAAGAAGGGCAAACATAGAAGTTTTGTGAGCAAGAAGATTTAGACTTCCTCTGATGATGATAATTCTTCCGACGATGCAGAAGTAGGCTGTGAAGCTCTCTTCATGGTCATGTTTGATGAAGTGAAAGAACCCGAAATTTCTAACAAGGAAGAAGAAGAGCCTGAAGTTAATTTGAAAGGTTAGTTAGTGGCTGCTCTTGAAGAATTAACTGTTGAAACTAAGAAGCACAAGAAAACTGCTAAGAAGCTTGAGGAAGCTGAAAATTTACTTATGTCAACTAAGGGAGAGATGGAAGAAGACAAGCGGATCATTGAAGAACTCGAGGCACAAGTTGTCGATCTTAAAGACAGAAGAATGTAGCAAACTAGAGGAACAAGTGACTATCTTGCATGCACAAGTTGATGAGCCATCGCAGAAGATAAAAGTCTATCAAGGCTCCTCTAAGCTGGATGATTTGCTGAATATGCAACGACCTTGTCATATAAAATTTGGTTTGGAATATGAGCATGAAGAGACCTCAACCAAACCAGCTGAAGACAAAGTAAAGAAGATGCAGCAGAAGGTTGTAAAGCAAGTTCTTACACAAGCTCCTCCTCAAGTTAAGCAGGATAATCACATGGTTCCATCGCAAAGGACTTGGCCTCGTCGACAGAATCTTAAGCCTTCCATGCCATTGCAACGAACAGACTTCGGGTCCAATTTATCTTTCAATGGCTATTGTTTTAAATGCAGTACTTATGGCCATAGAATAGCTACCTGCAAATTTAATTTGAGACGTAGGAATTTTGTATCTAAGAACCCTTTTAAGCCCTATTCATGTATCCTCTTGAATGTTATATTTGTCATAATATTGGGCATGTAACTAGAAATTGTATATATGCCTATGCTCTTAACCATGGACAGGTCAACTTCACTCATGCATATGCATCCACTTACAAGCAAGAGTTACCTACGAAAAATGAGGCAGAATATGGTTACTATAAAGAACCCACAAAGTCTTACAAGCAAGTTTGGAAAATAAAAGAAAAGCAGAAAGCTGAAGATCAATCATTGATAGTATAGATTGCTTTGAAGGCACAAGATTCACCTGCTCTTTGGATACTCAATAGTGGATGTTGTAGTCACATGACTGGTGACAAGAACAAGTTTTCCGAACTTCAAGAATATGACGGAGGTTCCGTCAAGTTTGGAAACAACGGTGGAGCCAAGATTATTGGAAAAGGCTCGGTACAAATCAGAAGATTCAGTGGCAACATTAAGACGAAAGATATTCTTTTGGTCGATGGACTGAAGCACAATCTCTTGAGTGTCAGTCAAATATGTGATAAAGGACACGATATTGTTTTCAGAAAGCAATGGTTTGAGATTTTGAAATCCGATAGCAGCAAAATTGTAGCTGTTGGCGCCAGAACAGATGGTAATCTGTACACACTCTCAGATCCTTCTACTGAGTCATGTTCTATCAGTCGGGTCAGTGAGGACTGGTTATGACATCACAGACTTGGACACATTGGCTTTAGGAATCTATCTAAGATTGGGTCCAATAAAGCAGTTAGAGATCTTCCTGTTATTTCAAGTGCTCAAGACAATGCTTGTGAGGCTTGTCAAAAGGGAAAACAGACAAGAGCTTCATTCAAACTAAAAGAATACAACACGAGCAATCCTTTGGAGCTAGTGCACACAGATCTATGTGGTCCTATGAGAACTCATAGTCTAAGTGAAGACAAATATTTCATGTTGTTCATAGATGACTTCTCTCGTATGACATGGGTCATGTTTTTAAGGCACAAGAATGAAGCACTTGAAAATCTTTAAGTCTTCGAGAACCAAGTAGAGAATCGGACAGGCAAAAGAATCAAAGTTTTGAGATCTGACAAAGGTGGTGAGTTTACTTCTAAAGAGTTTGAGGAGTATTGCAGTGAGCATGGCATTTGGCATCAGTTGTCAGCAGCAAAGACACCACAGCATAATGGTGTTGTTGAGAGAAAGAATCGTACAGTTCAGGAGATGGCAAGGACTATGTTAGTGGAGTGTAGATTAGCAGATGCATTCTGGAGAGAGGCAGTTCATACTGCTGTGTATATACAGAATAGGTGCATGCTGAGGGCTCATTCAGAGAAAACTCCATTTGAACAGTGGTTCGGGAAGAAAGCAACAGTGAAGTTTTTCAAAGTCGTTGGCAGCAAATGCTTCATTAAGAGGTTAGATTAGAAATTGGGAAAGTTCGAAGATCGGGCTAACGTTGGCATCTTCCTAGGATACTCGACTAGAAGCAAGGCTTATAAATGCTACAACAAGAGGCTTCAAAAGATAGTGGAAAGTGCAAATGTGAAGATTGATGAAAGTCTGGAGCTACCAAAGAATGTGAAGGAAACTGAGTTTCCAATATATGAGAATAATAGTGAAGGACTAGAAGAACAAGAAGAACAACCTGAACAAGAGAAGGAAGTAGAAGCGGATGACAACTCTGATGAAATGAGACAGAATGACAGATGGCACAAGTATCATGGGATCAAAGAAACTAACATTATTGGTGATCCACATGCAGGAGTGCAGACTAAGAGGATGAGGACTAGTTTGTTTTCTCTTTTGTCCACTGTTGAACCCAAGACTGTTGAAGAGGCTAGCAGTGATGACAATTGGGTCAAAGCAATGAATGAGGAATTTGACCAAATAGAGAAGAACAAGACTTGGGAGCTTGTACCTAGACCTAAGGGAAAGAACGTAATCGGCACGAAATGGGTTTTTAGAAACAAGCTGAACGAAGATAGAAAGGCAGTAAGGAACAAAGCGAGATTAGTATGCAAGGGTTATGCACAGGTTGAAGGAATAGACTTTGATGAGACATTTGCACCTGTAGCTCGACTCGAGGCTATCCGTATGTTCCTGGCACTAGCAATCTACAAAGGCTTTAAGGCTTACCAAATGGATGTTAAGTCGGCTTTTTTGAATGGTAACCTAGAGGAGGAAGTCTACATTGAACAACCAGATGGATTTATTCTTGGAGATGACCTGACTATGGTGTTCAGACTTAAGAAAGCTTTATTTTGGTCTTAAGCAGGCACCTAGGGCTTGGTACTCCCGTTTGGACTCATATCTGCAGAAGCTTGACTACAAGAAAGGGGTTGTAGATAGCAATCTCTATGTGAAGAAAGAGGAGAGTAGTCAGGTTGTAGTAGTGATCTATGTAGATGACATCATATTTGCCGGCAACCGAGAAGAGTTATGCAAGGATTTTGCAGAGACTATGAGAACGGAGTTTGAGATGTCTATGATAGGAGAGCTATCATTCTTCCTTGGATTACAAGTTCATCAGATAGAGGAAGGCATCTTCATCTCACAAGTGAAGTATGTCAAGGAGATGCACAACAAGTTCAAGATGGAGGACTCTAAACCTATTAGCACTCCCATGACTACAGGCTGTAAGTAGACCAAGGATGACAAGAGTCTACTGCTTATCACACTTTGTACAGATCCATGGTAGGGAGTCTATTATACTTGATAGCTACTAGACCTGACATTCTACAGGTTGTGTGTATGGTGGCCAGATTTCAGGCAGATCCTAGAGAGTCACATGTAGCAGCAGTGAAGCAAATCTTCAGATACATCAAGGGCACAACTGAATATAGTTTGTGGTACCCACGAGGCAAAGATTTTATGCTCATAGCTTACTCAGATGCAGATTGGGCAGAATGTGTAGATGATAGAAAGAGCACAAGTGGAGGTGCTTTCTATCTTGGTGAGAGATTGGTACCATGGCATGGTAAAAGACAGGATTCTGTATCTTTATCTACAGCGGAAATGGAATATATTGTTGCAACCACTTGCTGTACTCAAGTGCTTTGGATGAGACAGATGCTGAAGGATTTGGGGATTCAGGTTACAGAGGTGATACCAATAATGTGCGACAACACAAGTACCATCAATATATCAAAGAATCCAGTTCAACACAGTAGAACGAAGCACATTGCCATTCACTATCACTTCCTGAAGGATAAGTTGAATGAAGGAGAGGTGAAGTTGAAATACATTCCAACAGCAGAGCAAGTGGCAGATATCTTCACCAAACCTCTTCCAAAAGATGTGTTTGAATACCTCCGCAACAAGCTGGGGGTCACGCCTTTCCAAAAGAAGTAGGGGCTCATGAAGATGGGGAGAGTGCGATCTTTTTTTTTTTTTCACTCCGAAGGTTGCCCTTTGTTCTTGTTGTTAAAGGGGGATAAGTGTATAGATCAAGGGGGAGAGGTGTTGTCAACAATTCAAAAGGGGGAGATTATTGAGCAAGGTAACCATATGTTGGTTTTGTAATTATTATCAACACTCGGGCATTTGTTGTTGGCATTTGTTATTGAAGGTTATGGGTTCAGGCCCAACTCGGATTCAAGCCCAAGTGTACGCATATATAAATCCCAAAGAAAAAAAAAATGATGCCCTAGCCCTCGAAAAACCATTCTATCCTTTTGACTGGAGCTCCAAGACGGCTGTTGCTACTGCCTGTGAACTTCTGCTGATACTTCTTCATTCAGTTGCCGTCCCTGCATCTTAAGTGCTGTTGATACATGGCTGGGCCTCTCTCTCCATTCTGAAATTGTTGCACAGTTGCTGCTCCTCTCATTGCTGCACTAGTGCTACTATTTCTTCATTACTCTGCTTCAGCTGGTCTTCTCTGTTTCCTGCATTGCTGCTGCTGCTGCTGCTTCCAAGCTGAGGTATGATCATAGAGAGTTTAATTTGAGATGATTGTGCTGAATTTAAATTAAGTTGTGGTTAGATCAGAAATGCATGAATTATCTACATGGGAGATGTGTGAAGACTGGACAGTGATTGAATGGGCTGCAATTTGTTGAATGGTGCTGGGTATATGAGCTAAAATAAGAATTGTGTTTTGGTGAAGTGCTGCAAAACTTTATCAACAGTAGCATGAATAGCTATTACAGAAATTTGGTTTGAAGACTTTGATTGACTCAAATGTGGTTTGAAGCAATTGTAATTTGTTGGACTGATTTGTAAAGCATTGTCTTTGTGCTAATTTTTCTTAACATCCTTGTATTCACTCAAGTGGGTGCTTGACTATAGGGGTTGGTGCCTCTATCTATGGGTGATGATCTTATATTGGAGTGGGTGCTCCTATATTATAGTGGGTGCTACAGGTTGAGAGTGGAAGTGCTTAGCGCACCGTGGACGTAGCCAATTTGGGTGAACCCTGTAAAAAATCTTGTGCCTGTGTGGTGCTTGATTTTTAGTTTTGATGCATGTATGTGCTGTGAAGTGGTGTAAATGCACGGGTATTTGTAATTGTCTGCACTAGCCTTATTTTGAAAGAAGATTTTTTGTTGTCACTGATTCACCACCCCCCCCCCCCCCCCTCAGTGACCTAGTGAACTTCAACATACCTGAGGTACAAGTCAACCCCACATAAAATCCCATCTGCAGAGGTCCATGAGAATTACTAAACCCACACCCAGTCGGGTTCGACTGTGTTAGGGTCAAAGCTAAGTGGTGCCGACTTAAGGAATAGAGTGTACAGTGCATATCATGGTGTGATATAAGTAAGAGCATAAGTGTGTACAAGGACATAAACATAAGCAGGAGTATGATCATAATCATAAGTGTGAAATACAACATAGCCTATGAACATATACAAATACATAGTGCATAGGAAAACATATGACGTGATATACAACAAGATACATGAGCTAAGCAAATAGACATAAGAAGCATGTACATATCATGCGAGAGCATTGGAAACGGAATGCAATGCATGCATAAAGATTGTATCCGGAATCAAGGATGCATGACAAGCCAATCCTACGGTTTCGGGAATGCTCGTGGCTTCACCGTCCAACAATGTGTAGTCCTAAGGCTTTCGGCATCATCAGGCTACAAGAACCCTTGGCGTTACATAATTTGGGATGCCAAATGCCTTAAGATAACACATTTGCTTCAGGTCAAGAAGTCCAAGGAAACGAGTATCCGTGTGGGAGTATAGTAGCTCACACCACACACACCAAGCTAACAAGTCCATTGGGCATAAATTTGGGTTTAAGGGTTCCAATGCTAAGGTCCAAGACTAGGTCCAAAACCACCTAAGAAAATCTGGAAAGTTCGGTCACTACTAGGTTAGTTATCGGTTAACCGAAAAGGGACATGTCGGTTAATCAACACCTGACCAAGTGTCAGTCTACAGGAAAATGAACTACCAGTTATACTAACCGACAAACTTTGGTCAACTGTCGGTCAAGCGGTTGGTGAACCGAACTCTAGTTCGGTTAACCGACCTCACTTTCTGCATTTTCTCACTTTTATGTTATCCTAACCAAATTCACGGTCGGTTAGCCGACACCTGACCGATAAACTACGAGTCTGACCTAGGAAGGTTTTGATTCGAAGAATTCTCATTCCCAAACACTTTCCCACCTTTCCAAAGCTCAAACCTGCATTGTAGGAGCATCCTAAGCTCTTCAAAACATTCATATATCATATATAACCAAAAATCAAAACCCTAACTCACAATATTACCAAATCCATGCACAAATCTAGAATCAAATTAAAGCAATTGATTACATGAGTTGTAACTTGGATAATCTAACATGAAATCCATGACAAGAGTAAAAAATAGAGAGGACATGCACAAATTATAAATGTTTATTGCCTTGGGTGCTTGAATCTCCAATTTCTACCAATTCCAAGCCTTACCCACTTAATACCAAGCTTTCAAGCAAAAAACCCCCCAATATATAGCACCCAAAATAAAACCCTACACACACAAGAGATGAAATGACGATTGAAATGACTTGCCTTGCTAGATTTAGGCTTCTAGGAATGATTCTAACCAAGGGGAAAAGAGTTTGAGAGTAGTTGTTTACCCAAATAGATGAAATAGAGAAAAGGAAGCTTGAAGAAGATGAAAGCTTGAATGAGATGGGTTCTTACTTGAAGAAAATGAAATAAAATACTCTTTAATCTCTCCTTTGACCTTTGCAGGCAAGGAAATGGAAGGAGAAATTATGGGCAGATAAACCCTAGGTGCCTCTTGCAAATGGAGATGAGAATGAATGAGAAGAGACGGTTTTATGGTTTTAGAATACGGTTTTATACATGAATGTTTTGTTATTTGCAGAAAAGTCCAAAAATCTAATTAAATTTTATAATTTAGGGCTTTTGAGTCCTAAATGGGTCTAAATGAGTTCAAATGAGTTGGGTCAAAACACGAAAATCAAATAGTGACTCATGACCTATGCAATTCACCCCAAGATCCTCGGAAAACAAAAAACACACACACGGGACCCAATAAACCCAAAATACCCAAAAAGTCATAATGTTACCTAGCCAATGGCCAAACCCTCTTCTAATCTACCTAATCAAGCCCAATTACATTCAAAACATACATTAGGTATCTAATTATGGTTAATTAGACACTAAACACAATTAAGATAGGATCAGGGTGTTACACATAGAGAGATCTATAAAATGTAAAGCGGTTTGATAAACGTACCTTAAAATCTTTAGCACTCTTCGGATGCTAACAATCTAACAAAATAAGAAATGAAATATGAGGTGGAGTTTTCGTGAGTATCTAAAATGTTGGAGGAATCTAATTGATTTTTTTGGTTTTAGATCTTGCCAAGCCTACAAAAGCACGCATCGTTTTTACCAAAAAAAATAAAAAGAAAAATAAAACACGCATCGTCAACAACATATTATTCAAGAGTGAAGAAAGTGGCATGTTTGAGAGCATTGATGTTCTTGCGGTGGAGTTAGATGCAAATGCCTTTTATCTAGATCAGTTGGAATGCATCTTAGAGGACCAAGCTCCCATAAGTTTCAGTGCATAGAGAATTTTATCAAAGTCATGTAAATATGGTCAAAGATAAACCAAAAATGTAAAAGAAAATATAACAAAAGACTCTAGAAAAGTTGTGTTTGAATTTACCAGTCTTAAATTTCCATAGCTAATATCATTTATTTATTTTTTTATGTGGGTGCATCACTTCATACCTAAGGGTGTGTAAGTTTTTATCTAGTTTTATGGGAGCAATTGGGCATCTCTTTTAATGGGGACCAACAAATTGTGTTTTCCCCTCGTTGTTGATATCTCATGCACGATTGGGTCAAGCATTTTCAAATGCATTGTTTTCGTTGTTGTAACGGTGAGGTGACTGCTTTATATATATATATATATATATATGGGAAATATTGAAGTGAGAACTAGTTCTCACCTATTATATGAGAACTTTTTGCGGCCCCAACTAGCAACCCTTCCAAACCTAGCAACTACTATGGAACCCCTTGATAGTCACTAATCCTAAGAATTGGCACACATCCGAATAGACTGAACCGTTGGATCGGGGGTTGAATATTTTTTTACTATGAAGCCATTAAACTTGTGGGCCACGGATGAAGGGGTTAGGGGCATGGGTTTGGTGTCAAACTTGATACTTGGGGTGGTCTCACATAGATCTTTCCATCCCCCTAGTCTCATCCCTAAATGGGGCCCACAATTGGGCCGCATAAAAAGTTCTCATATAATATGTGAGAACTAGTTCTCACCTAAATATTACCTATATATATATATGTATAGGGGTGTTCAAGTAATTTATAAATTTCGTAGGGAAATAGGGCATCCGTCTATAGGGGTCTTAAAGTAATTTACAAGTTTTGTAGGAAATAAAAAGAATTTGTGATTTTTCCTTGTATGTCTATCATATCTAAAACCCTAACCCTAATAGGGAGTGCATCATTTTCTTAGTTTTGTGGTTGTAATCAATCTTTGCTATGTGGGTGTTTAAGGAAGTTTAAATTTGAAAGGCAGTGTCGGTATGGTGGCTAAGATTTAGATTGCACTGTGAAGGAGGTGTGGTGGGAGAAACAACATACCCATTTGTAGGGAAAAAGATAAGGGGAGTTCTGTTGGCACCACGATTTCTTCTCTTCCCACCGCAGTTATTATGCTATTTTTTTTTTACAATAATATCATTATGTGAAATGACTAAAATGGACATCTCATAATCCATGTTGAAAATCAAATCCTTCTCTTCACACACATAACTCATCTCTCATCTCTCCCCTCTTCATACACATAACTCCACTCCCCCTTCACCACCAGTTTTCACATTACCATCCCTTCTTCCCCCCATTGCACTATCTCTTCCCACATTCCCTTTTTCCTTCACTCTCTTTACGGTATTGTACCACTCTCCCACACTTCATCTTCTTCCTTCTTCCCCGTGCTCCCATCAATTTTTTTTTTTTTTAGTTCAATCAAACCAAACATTGCAATGGACAAGGAAATAAAAAAGGAAATCATGTCTTTCATTCCTACTAGCAACGAAAAGGTAAGTGTGGTTTATTATTTCAGTATTTTCGCCAATTTTTTTTTAAGTTCTACATAGTAGATGCTCACGTTTTGTCCGGACTGGTATGACCGAACATATGTATAATGTTCGGCCAAACGGTACCGAACAAATCCTTAATGTTCAGATATAAATATCCGAACATTAATCATATGTTCGGATATAAATATCCGAACATATTTGTTATGTCCGGATTTATGATTCCGAACGGTACTGAGACGGTTTCTTGCCATTTCGTTCAGGTATTGAATTGAAAATTTTCTTATTTGTTTCCAAAATTGCAATATGTTTCCAATTGAAATTTTTTTTATTTTTGCAGGTTTTCATGAACCCAAATCATCCTGTTCCACCTATTGCCAATAAATGGAAAGAATTTCATCTTCCTTGCGCAAGCCAATGGGAATTAGCATAAGAAGATCGAATCAGGCGTTTTAAAGAGATTATAAGTCCAGATGTAGCAACATGTGAGACCGTCTCATTGGACTGAGGAGATTGTAAATTTTTTTTTTTTGTGCTTGTAATTTTCACTTAGCCACATGTCTGGCAGAGTTCATGTATTATCTAACAGAAGATCCCATGTACACACAACACTCATAATTAGCATGAGTTCTTCATTGCCTTCTTGTGTTTCTTCTACAACCTCTGCAGTTATTCGACGACGCCTCCTGTTGGAAGCTGTCGGTCTTATTCGGGAACTGCTTGGCCTATCCATTTCTGAAACATTGGAAAACAAGTGATTTAAAAAAAAATTCAACATGTACCGTTCGGTACTGTGTGTTCGAACAAATCTAAAATGTTCGTCATGTAATAGCCGAACAAGTCCAAAATGTTCGGGCAATATATTTCGAACATTCCTAAAATGTTCGGCTGTAAATGTTCGAACATTTTAAGAATATCCGAAATTTCAAGACCGAACATATCGCAATGATAAAATAAAATAAAATTTGAACAACTGCAACCAAAAAAAGTCAATTTTGAGCGACTCAAACCTACTGAGTATGTACCTTTGAACATATTTTTATGTAAGATAGTTGCTACATTAACCTATTTTACTCAAATAGCATAATGAGAATGGTGAAGAAGGAATGTGACTTACCTTGACTAAAATGGAGGTTTATGTGACAAAAGAGGTCTTCCTTCTTCTTTATGTGCTTCTATCCTTTCACTTGGCTCATCGTCCAGCAAAAATGTAGGTCTAAATAGGTAGTGGAAGAGCCTTCGCCGGTGACAGTATGAATAGAGAAAGGGTAGAAATTTTTGAAGAAGATGTGTGGGAAGAGGAGAGGAGTTGTAAATGAAAGGGGCAATTTGGGTATATTGATGGGTGCAGAGAGAAAAAATTATAAATAATCATGCTTTATACATTGGTGTGGCGAGAAATGCGGTGGGAAGAGAACAAATCGTGGTGCCAACAGAACTCCCCAAAAGATAATGACATTTATTTGCCTGTTTATGCCCAAAAAAAAAAACCACAATCCCCTTCCTTCTGCAAAGCTGGATCAAGTATCCAATGCCTCCAATAAGTTTCCCTTTGTTTTATTTACTGCAATTAACTTCTTCTATATTCTTCCAAAAATTAAAAGAATTCCCCTGTGGTGCTACTATTGCTTTTTTTTCCACCCTTCTTTTTTAGATTTAATCAAGGGAGACCATTGCACACAAATAACAGTTAAAATCACAATGCTGGGCTTAATTATCTGCCCTAATTTATACAGATGGTTGGATAAGAAGGGTATTTTTCTTTCATCTTTTTTAATGACATCTGGCTAAAATATTTCCACTAAGTATCATTTGTCATCTCATAAGGATACCTCCAAAATAAGTGGCTAGAATAATCCTATCCAACCATTGTTTATCTGCACCCTATTTATTTAACAATTTTGATAGTGAATCTTTTTGAAAATTGAAATCAGTGTTACAAATCATCATAACATAACAATATTCTCCTAAAATCATATGAGAAATATTGAGAAAATTGAAAATGTCAGAAGGAAATTTGATTAGAAAAATGAAAAAAATAAGAAAAATCTATATGATATTATTCTTACAGTATTTTATATTTAATTTATTTTTCACGGTATTTTCCTGATAATACACCTAGAAAATTATCAGATTTCTTGGTATTTTCTGGAGGATGTAATAATTCCCAGAAAAGAAAGAAAGTTTTGGTAGTAGTTGAAATCTAGTTCACATGCCATCATAAATGGGTCATTCCTTCCCAACTACCCCACTGCATATTTAGGTGGTTAGGTGGACGGATTCCTTTGTCCCCTCAAGGGGCCTGTACAAATGCCCTGAAGGATGATGATGATCTCTGGCAATGGGGCCTTAAAGAGTCCCAGATTCTTGGTGTTTTTTCTTTTGATGCTTGTATTTCCCTCTCCTGCTTACTCAAATGTAGAGCCTCAAGAATTACCAATGAGATCATTCAAGCCCCAAAAAAGGATTTGATTGAACAGCTAGCAATATTCAGGCAACATCTCATTCACAATCACAACCATGTGCCTACACTCAAATGGCTTGAGTTTGGGTAAGACTGGGTAGGGATGGCAATTAGTTGGAATGTTGGATGCCAGGGCTTTGAAGATTTTGACGGGTTTGAAACGGGTATAGATTTACAGTTTTTTCAACCTGAACTAGGTTCTGAGGCCGCGGGTTTAGGATTTAGCAGGTCAAACTATGTCCAATTTGTTTGTCCTAATTACATATTTATTAACGAAAGTTATATGGCATAAAAGAATAGAAAGTCTTAAATATCTAGCTTTCAAATCTGATATGAGATAACCATCAGCAACCCAACCCAAAACCATCATCAACCCAACCCAACACATACACAGCATGTGGAAAGCTAGGTATCACATATCCTGAACTGGGTCATGGGCAGGATGGTGTGAGTCCGGGCAGGTACAATCATTGCCATCAATAGTGGTTGACTAATGATTCATCATTGATGGCATATGATCTGGAGTTCAACAAGACTCAAATGATCATAATAACCATGGAATAAAAAAGGTGGGTGATCAATTTCATAGAATTGTTGTTCTTCCCAACTTATTTTGGAGGCCTCATTAGATGTTTATGATCACACTAAAGGTATATGTAAGTGTAACCATGCTACGGGGATGTTTGAATACATGCAACACAAAACATCAGTACATTTTTGCAAAATTGCAACAAATCTCCGTGTTCCAATGTGAATTTTGACCTAGGAAATCTTCTAAAAAACAGTTATCAGTACAGATCCATCAATGGAAGATGGATGTCAAATGTGGATATCGGGGGGGGGGGGGGGTGGTTTTGCATCCATCCATGAGAAATCTTGTGAACGGGCCAGAGTCTGAAATTGAGCTCCATTTTCTTGACGGGCTCATTCAGATTGGTGGAGCCCAACGACCTTGGGGGTTAGACATCTACCTAAAATCAGCTTCATTTTAAAGAGTAGCCCTTCAACTTATTAGAACTATAAATGATTATTATTTGAAATTCTATTCCAAAGCCTCATATTGGAGGGAAAAAATCCAATCAAACTCATTTTTGATATATGAATAACACACATCACAAATGTAGACTATTCGCTAGGCAAGATCTTGATGCTGGATGGCCCCCATCTATGATGATGACCAGCAGTCAGACGTATGCAACTATTTAATCCTCCTCACAAGCCAGGCTCGTGGCAAACTGGCACCATGTACTGATCAGATAAATCAGTACCATCCATTTCGTAGACACCAAATCAATGGTCCAAGTTCAATGGTACCTACCCAATTAGTGTGGGCCATAAGCACATGAGAGAGCAGTGGTGTAGGGACATTGCTGCTGCTGCAGCAGGAATCTAACATGACACATCCATTCTAGAAAGGAACTTTTCAAACACCACAGCAGATGCCTTGCCTGTAAATGCTCTCTTTTTCAAGATACCCCCCACTCCCCCATGTGGAAGGTTGATCTTTCTTTTTGTTACCCAATCTTTCCCATGCAGTTCCCACCTCTACTGGATGCAACTAGGCATATCTGGCAGAAAGAGAGAATCCTACTTACTACCATCTATGAAAAAACCATTAAAGAAATCAGTGCGAGCAAACAATACCACCTCACAAAACCCAACAAGGTGTCTGTGTATATAACCACAAAAACTGATAAAACTATACAGATTTGGGAAAAAAATATCATACAATCCATCATCCAACCAATTTGTCAAATAAGCATTGCATAAAAAAGAATCCAAATCCAAGAACTAAAATCTTGAAAGGTATAAACAACAAGACATGAGGGAATCATAATACTAAATCAAACGCTTGGAGCAAGAGGTGTCCTTCAACTATAAATAAACTAAATGAACTGATAAACTAAAATATGGTATGATCAAAACTCGGGGTTTTTTTCTCACCCTCTTTTTGAATTTCCTAGTTTTGCATTCATCGGCCATCCATGGAATCAAAGGAATCTGCAAAACCAGAAGGCTTTGAGGGTATGCTAGTTTGGGTGGCATCAAGGCTTATCGTGCGATGATGATAAGGGTCGCCACCCATTATGGAAGTACCTGCCCCGAAGGTGCCTTCATTGGCTTGCCATTGACGTAGTACTTGAGAGAGAGACCTATGAGGGCTATTGTTGGAGCCTTCATCTTCCCTGGAACTGCTGGGCTTCCATAGCTCTACCAAAGGAGACAGGATATTAACCACGTGGCCCATGTCCGGTCTTGATATGATTCACGTGACGTGCAGTAACCTGCAAGCTCAGCCACCTTCAAAATGCTCTCAAACGTTTCCTCATCAGGGTCAAGAGAGGGGTCCACGACCTTCCTGATATTATCCTTGTTGATCAATACTCTGCGGAACCATGGGACCAAATGAGTTCTTTCCTCAGGCTGGGATTCATCTAGCACTTTTCTACCCGTTACCATCTCCATTAGGATCACACCAAATGAGTAAACATCACTCTTGGTGGTCACTCTTCCAGTAGCTGCAGGGGAAAAAATGATAGTAGGTAAGAAATAAAAAAGAGTAGAGAATTCCCGTTCAAACTACAAACTTCATCGCATGCATATGGGTGTGAGCGAGATGAGTAACCTTTGGAAAACAAACCAAAGAATTAAACCTTTGGAAAACAAACCAAAGAACTAAACTAACACTGAAAATAATAATGATGATGATGACGAACAAGAAGAAGATCTGTCCTGCAAGTGCCAATGTTGGAGCTCAAACATGCTCAGCATGAAAAATTGTCTTATTTAGAAGAAAATTGTGGGATGGACCACGAACATAAATAGAACTCTTTGATGCCTAAAAGGAGTTAAGACAAAGGGTTTCAGTAAGTCATTTTAAGTGCAGATATCACGATGCATCTGTTGAAGCAAAAACTAAGAATGAACATGAGAATGTTTTGACAGATTTTACCTTCGATTGGTTATATAGATAAAAAGTGGAACCCAACATTCCAACAACATTTTCGCATTTTACCCAAAAAAAAAATCGTGAATATTGCATAATTTTACAGGCCTAGGAATGCTCAAAGTAAAATTCTCAGAAAGAAATAAAAAGTTGGTAAAATTTTACTTCGCCTGAGAATTTTCAGGTTGCCATATATCGAGAGAGGCTAATGATTTAGCACACAAGTTGGTTAAGATGGGGAGCAAAAGAGAGGATATTTCGTATGTAAATGGCTTACTTAATTACTTTTTTTTAATGGTAACGCAATTTTATTAATAGCCAAATGGCTTAATTACATAGTTTCACCAGTTGCAATTGCTACATATTAAATGATCACTTCCCTTAAATAATATATTTCATTAAGGACTTCAAGGTATGGAAAAGGTGTTTTCTGCACCAGCTGGAGTATTATTATTATGAGCAGAAAGAATGCCCACAAAGTAATAACCGATATAATCCATTCATAATAAAAACACTACAACTATTTTTCCATCCTTAATTCTATTCAGTAATTTTTAGTTCCAACCATCAATTATTTCACGATTACCTATTTCAGGTGCCAAACTGAAAAACAGATATTGGAAATCATGCAAGAATTAAACACTTGAAATGCCGCGTTTTGCCAGATCTTGTTATAACATTATGTAGAAACATACATATTTGAAAGGACAAACTTTTTTGTGGGTATGAAGAACTTCACCCATTAAAAGCCAAAAACATATCTTAGGTCAAATTTTCAGCTTTAACAGAACACTCAAGAATGCTATCAAGGAAGAATTCATATTTCTCAAAAACCTCCAGAGCAAGAATGCATCATTTCAGTATTTTACAGATATAGCCAACGCACATTATGGTTTTCAAGAGATGATAGCCATCAATGTGTGTATTGGATAATGTTGACACCCTCTTTTAAAAACGCACATTGATGGCTCCAGTAAACTTTCAGCGTTTCTGGCCGCACATTGATGAGTTCAGCCAACTGCCAATCAGTTATGGTCTCTACTGAAGTAGGGTTGATAACCAGCTGAGTTAATTATCCACATGGCTTCTTCTCAAATTCATCTACATTATATTTGTATGGTTTCCAGTTTGCAACCTTGAAATTAGTGTTTGAATGGTAGTTTGACTATACTTGACTGTATTATTGACCAGCCATGATGGACTAACAGATTTTCATTCATGACAGCAGACATGATAAAACCAACACAAATTTGATGGAAACAGTTATTTCTAATACAGAAATAACTTTAACAAATGTTCTGTAAGCACACTCAGATACCAAAAAAACAAGATGAGAGTAGGAAATTGCCACAATCTCCCTAAGTTCACTAAAAAGGGGAATCAAATTTCACAAAAGAGTAAGCAATGTGCATCTACTATGATTTTTAGAGTAGAGCTTTATAAGCTGAAGGGCTTGATGATGATTATGTACAGATGTAGATGTAGATGTACTAGGACATTACAAGCTAGAATGATTGCTGAATTTTGTAGAAATGATATCATATCACTCAAGAACAGTTTTACTGAAACTCATCACAAACTAAGCATCCCTTAGTCCGACTCAAGCATAGAAGTTTAATTTATAGCAAATACAAGTTCTCCCAAGGGTTTGATAATATCACAGCACTCCTGCATCATTTCCACATAGATGGGGCCTTCAACTAGCCATTTTTTCAGGTCTGTATGTGGCAGACGCTACCTAATGCATAACATATGGTGGATGCAGAAGAAACAACAATGGTTCATGAGAATGAGCATAGGAGTGGCACGTGAAATAAGCAGACTTTATTACTTCAGTATCCTGATTCCTGAAGTACAGGAATTTTTCTAAGATAATGCATTACATGGAAGATTCTTGGTGATATAAAGGTGATTAATTGTATTTTAGGTTTGATTATAATCATCAGAAGGGGAAAAGGAAATAAAATATAGGTGAGGTGTAATTACCAGCATATTCAGGCGCAAGATATCCAAAAGTTCCCGCCAACCGTGTCTCCACACAGGATTTTCCTTCGGGAGCTAACTTGACCAGTCCAAAATCTGAAACCTTGGCTCTCATATCATCACCCAAAAGTATATTTGAAGGCTTCAGATCTCTGTGAATGAAGCTCTTTTGTGCTAAGCTATGAAGATATTCAATCCCTCTGCCAACATCCAAAGCAATCGTAAGCCTCTGCTTCCAAGTAAGTGCTTCGTAATTGTTCTCTCTCCAGTCAAAGAGATGCTGCCCCAAAGTTCCTTGAGGCATATATTCATAAACCAAAAGGTTCTCATTCCCATTAATGCAGTAGCCTAAAAGAGCCACCAAATGCCGGTGTCTCACCTTTGTGAGAACAGCAATCTCTGCTTGAAATTCATTCATCCCTTTTGAACTGACAGCAGATGATTCCATCCTTTTCACAGCAATCAGCCTCCCATCGGGGAGGCTCCCCTTGTAGACAACACCAAAGCCGCCTCTACCAACGATGTTAGCATGATTGAAATTGTCCGTTCCTTGTCGAAGGTCCTGGATTGAAATAATCAAGCTTCCAGATTCAAACACTTGGACATCACTATGCCCGCTGTTCCCTATACTAGTTTGTCCGCTTGTTGTCCCTCCATTTGAACTTGGACCCACAACTGTGAGTTTCATGGTTTCCACCCCATTCAAAGGGATCCGCTTGGATTTCCTTAATCTTCTGACAAATACATATGCAATAACTAGAGCAAAGACACAAACTACTGCAGCAATAATAATAATATTCCGTGTACTTTTTGATATCCCAGAACTTCCACCCCCTGAAGATGAACCAGACCCGCTTGAACCCGAACCAGAACTGCCGCCTCCCGATGTTGAATTACTTCCAAGAAATGGATTTCCTGTTGTAATCACATTCACATTTTGTGGAAAAACAGGTATCTTTCCTGTAAGGTTATTGTTGGAGACATCGATAGTCTGCAACTGTGACAAACTAGTCAGGCTCTCCGGAATTGAACCTGTTAGATTGTTGCCACTCAAGATCAAGACCTTAAGTGAGGTGAGATTCGCAATGGCAGGGGAGATGGTTCCACCCAATTGCAGATTCGCAAAATTGAGACGGTTGACGTTACTATTCTGGCATGTAACATACGACCACCCGCAGGGGTTGTTCCCCGTCCACCCATTGGCAAGCTGAGTAGGGTACCCAAATGCCCCCTCCACCTCAAGCAGAACAGTCACCCTCTGATCACAGGGCCCCGGGCTAGAATTGCAGAAATTGTTCTTACTGTTTGCTGAATCGGACACAGTCACCCCAGACTTGAAGCCGGGATAAGGCCCCTGCAATATATTATTCCCAAAAGACACATTGACCAGCTTGGGGAGATCATAAATGGAATTGGGAATCACCCCAGTAAGCTGATTGTCGCGCAGTTGGAGATCAAACAGTGAAGTGCAATTTGAAAGATCAGGTATAGGTCCGGAGAAGCCATTAGCCTGTAACCATACCTGAGAGAGCTGAGTCATTGTTCCAAGAACGTCGATGGGACCCGAGAGCAGCTGGTTATTGAGCCAGAGGTTCTGAATCAACGAGCCTGAAAACGAGCTGGGGATGCCACCAGAGAGGTTGTTGTATGAGAGGCGAAGGTCCCGGAGACTCGAGAGGCCGCCGAAGAAGGAGGGGATGGTTCCGGTGACAGCAGCATTGCTGGCTTCGAATTGGGCGAGGGAGGCGGATTTGGCGAGGTCGTCTGGGATGACCCAGGGTGCCAATTGGAGGTTTTGATTGATGCTGAAGGTTGTGAGAGAGGTGAGTCCGGAGAAGAAGGCTTGGGGCATTGTGGTGAAGTTATTGGAGTCAAGATAGACTGATTGGAGGTTGGATAAGGAGGAGAGAGAAGGGAGATCCCCTGAAAGCTGGTTTCTTTGGAGCGCGAGTGATTGGAGCTCAGAGAGGTTGTTGAGATCTGAAGGGAGAGACCCAGAGAGGGATTGGGATTGGAGGTTGATGGAGATGACTCGGCCGCTCTTGCAGCCGACCCCGGGCCATGAGGAGCTGCAAGGGTCGGATTTGGTGCTCCAGCCTTTGGGGATCGGGTTGAGGAGGTTGGCCAGCTTTTGCATTACAGAGGCGTCGTCTGCAGATGTGGAAGTGATGGAAAGGGTGAAAAAGATGATGAAGATGAAAAGGGGCAAAGGAAGGAGTCTTTTTGACTCTCTCATTGCTTCTCTCTCTTTCTGGCTTCTGGGGCTAAGAGAGAGAGGTTATCTGAGGGATTGAATTAGAGTGAAAAGAAGATCTACTCTCTCTCTCTCTCTCTCTCTCTCTCTCTCTCTCTCTCTGACTTCTAAAGGACCGAAGAAGATCTATGCTCTATATCTGTATCTGGATTCCTGGGGTGAAAGAAAAGGTTGGTCTAAAGGATTTAAGAAAAGTGAGAAGAAGTAGCAAGGGTTTCTGGGGTTTGGGACAAAAGGATTGTCTGAATGATTCAAAAAGAAGAAAGGGTTTCTGTGGGTTTGAGAGAAATGGGTTGCCAGAGGTATTGAAGAAGATTACAAGAAGGGTATCTAGCGGTGAGAGAAAATGTGGTTTCTGAAGATTTCTTCTCTCTGGTTTCAAAAAGAGTAAAAAGAAGAAGATCTCTGATCTCTCTCAAGGTGAGAGAAGGGTTATCTAAAGAACTGAAGGAGATTCAGGAAGAAGAAGATCTCTGGTTCCTCATTCTGAGAAGGTGAGTGCCAGGGTGGTATGAAAAAAGAAGAAGAAGATTTCTGTTGCTTTCTTAGCTTTTTCCTTTCAATGTAGACAGATATTGCAAGAGAAGATGGGAGGATGGTGACTTGGGGGTAGTTTTGCTTGCATGGGACACTCTGGATTTTCAATGGGGCCACTGTCTGATGTTGGAAGCATTGATGGCTGTGATTTATTTTGCCCATCTGGACGAGTAAGAATACTGGAGCATTTTAGGCCGGAGAATCTGGAAAGTGGCCCACACCAAAATGAGAAACTACGCATCCAAACAGGATACTTTCCCTGTAATCTTAGCTGTAAAACCGCGTATGAGTTTCTTTTGATTTGTTTATTATTTTTAGTGGGGTTGCACTTGCAGTTTATTGCCGTTTCAATTCAGTGTGGTGGGTGTGGCGGTGGTGAATGATCGTTTGGATCCTTGTTAAAATATGACAGTCTGTAATGAAGTTTCAACTCAGAGAAAAAAAAAAAGGAAGAAAAGAGCTCTTTAACTTCTATTATTGAAATTGACAAAACTTTTTAGATCTGTATTTCATTCTTGGATATCTTGCCATCTTGGGTCCATTTGGATGTGAAGAAAAAAAAGATGAGAAGCATGAGAAGAAGATAATTGCAGAATTGAAGAATTTTAATTAGGTGACATCAATTGCAGTGGAAAGGATTTGCTTTTCTCTACTTGCTACATTTTCATTGTTTGCTGAAGCACTCTTTCAAATAAAAAAATGGTAATCAAAAGTAGTTATTTTCGCTGAGTCCATAAAAAAAAAAAAAAAAAAAAAAAAAAAGGAACTTCGTAACAAGATCAAAATTGCTTTCATGTGATTTGGATTGCAGGTTATTCTTTTTAATAGAAACTCATTTTATGATATTTGATAAATAAAAGTTAGTTTTAAATAGTTGAATGTTAACTTTATTGCTAAGATGTTCAATTTTGATGAAGAAAAGGATATTTTAGAGAATTTGTAAATTCTCCAATAGTTATTCTCTATGGTGGGATTTATAAACCCTCATACTTGATAGACGAGTTGCAAATGCCAAGGAGATTGAAATCATGATAATTTTAAAAGTTATTTAAGACTTCATAGGTGTCAAGAATCTAGAATCCTAACAATGAAACATGATATTTGCAAATACCGAAAGCAAAAACCATCACATTATGTCTTTGAATTCCTAATATTACATGTTTTAATAAAAAAAGGTTATAAGGAAAGAGGCCTTTTAGGATTTTAGGAATTCATATATGGAGAATTTGAAATTCAATATGTTGTCCCGCATGGAATTCCCAAATCCTCCGCTTGGAAGGAGCATCCAAAAATATTATAAAGGGCCGGACTTTGAGAATTCCGAAAGTCTAAAGTGGTTTTTCTAAGTTGTTAGAATTTGAAATCATAGCAAGAAAATATAGAATTTCTAAATGCAAAGGGATAGCCATCACATTATGTAAAAGAATCCAGCATCCTAAATTTTTGCCAAGAATTTGGCTAAGGAAACAAGCCCTGGGCATTTTTGCCTGTTTTTGTAAAAGATGCCGAACGGAGTTAGACTTTTCTCCAATAACTAGATCCAAACATGAAAAAGTAAACCATTTCACTTGATAAAAGATTTCTTCCCTAGTTTTCATTATATCAAGAGGATTTTACCGGAAAAAACAATTTATCCGGTCATGTTACGCAATCAAACATTTTAGCGAGTGCAGCACCAATTAGCGCAATTGGGAGCAAATTTCATTTTTTTTTTACCAGAAGAGCACATCGTCATCGCCGACCTTATTTACACTGAATAAGGACGGCAATGACCTTATGTATACTTGATTTTTTTTTTACATAAAGAGCACATCGTCAGCGCCGACCTTATTTATACTTGAATAAGGTCGGCGATGACGCTGTTCGCGATCCTTTTTTAGGGCTAGAATCCCTGTTTCGCTCATTATTCTCTTCTCCCTTCCACCATTGCGTCGAGACTGACCTAGGACGAGGGCGAAGAGCAGTTGCTTCCATCTATCCACAACCACCAGCGTTGTAACTGAATTTCTCAACATCTGCTCATAATCTCATCGTTTTTACAATCAACTATGATTGCAACCGACGCTCCAGAGGTTTGGAATCTTTGAATCCTTATCAGATTTTTTGTATTTTCACTTCCTTTTGTTTTCCCGCCTTCCCGCATATGATATCTAACTGTATGGTTTGTTATCTTCAACGTTGTATTCGATTTGTACATTTGTTGTTTGCATTGATTAGGGTTTGTATATTTCAAATTTTGGATTTTTTTCGGTTGAGAAGGAGGATGGATGAATGGTTTATGAAAATCAACTTCTCTTCACAAGATGGAACCCTAGATATCAATCTCCTCTTTCTATTGAGAACTTATAATGCATACACTATCATTTAATGTATGGATACATGTTCTCTTTCACTGTATGATGTTTATTGTCTGTTTCATTGAATATGAAATATTTTACACAGGAGCCCTATTTATTGTTTTGCACTCTTCAATGTAATACATAATATTACATTGACTTAAATGTCAACAACGAAAATACTTTAAACATAATTCATTTCTGTAACGCCCCAATTCCGGATACCGAGAAAATCGTCAAAGTACCGAAATTGGCGCGCTACTTCCCGGAAAATCCGAGAACTTCCAAGATCGTAGGTCCGCAGTGAGGTCCAATTTAAAACTTTTTGAACAATAATGTAACAACAGTTATTATTGCGGAAGCGTATTATAAGCGGAAGCCATACAGAGATAGCGGAAGCATAAGGTATCATCGTATATATGTCAAATGTAGAAGGGCTGAAGTCCAGCCTAAATGTATAGTGATAACAAATCAAGGTTTAATTACATATTTTTCATTACTACCCAACTCACAACAAATGTCTCTCAAAAACCCTAAACAAAGGAACGCTCAAACCCCTGCAGCTGGTGTTGGCTCTCCACCTTCCGGCTCGACCTCATGGTCGGCCGGCCCCCATCCGTAGTCGCCTACTACGGGCACCTCAACGAGTGCGAACGCATCGCCCTCGAACTCGGGGTCAAGACCTAAGCACCAAAAGTGGGTCAGATCTAAAGATCTGGCAAGTCACAATATGCAGATAATATAGAATGTATGCATCAAAATGAGTAGAGACATGTATAAAGTTAAGAGAGTAACAAAGGTACATATGCTATGCAGTCGTGCAAGATAACAATGTAGAATCATAATAAGTATAACAGTAATAAACCTACACAATATGGCACATCCACATAAGCTGGTCACCGCGGGATATTATGCCGCGGCCCTCCCATACTGAACACAGTCGCGGTAGGGATCCTAAGCTAATGCTAGGGATTACTAACCCTGCAAAATATCATCAACATCAACCACAACGACCGGAACCGGCATCACACCGTCCGTCCCAACAGTGCTCATCATGATAGCCACACAACAAATCTCAATAGCTCCTACCAGTGATGATCAGTCCAACTGGCTGAGCTTAAATCAACTCAATGAATGTCTATGCCGACTCGGAAACAATAAAGGTCTGTGTCTGTCTAGGCTTTGCCTTGCGTGAACAAGGTCCTAACAAAAGTCCCTAAGAGGTCTAAGTACTCAATACAAATTGTGGATCATAGTTCAAGTTCAATTCCAATCATTGGATCCGTACCAAGGCCCACCAAATACTTGGCCTGGTCTATAACAATCCATATGAGATACAAGCCCATGTTCAATGACATATGATCCATCTACGTCCATAATGGGTCACAAGCTCATACAATCTAACCTCTCCATTCTAGGGTAATTCACACCCAACTTAGGCCATAAAAAGGGGCCCGCCTAGCCACAGACATGGGTCAATGATCCACCCAATCAGATTACCGGGTCACCTCTAAGTATTCCTAGGTTTAGGTCCTCCATTTTCCATTTAATTAACAGGTATGAGCAATAATAAGGACAATAGAGTGATAGTCATAGTATGAGGGAGATGAATCTCCAAGTACACGAATCATAGGGAGATAGCAACAGTCCAACCTAGGTAAATGGTCCACTTTCGGATACAGGTCCATCTCCGGTAATTCGATCTTTAAGTGAAACCACAGATGCTAAGGAATATTGTGTTTGGTGCTTAGAAGTTATGTGCATCATTTGGTAACGTATAAAGGTCGAATCATCTTAGATTACATAACCTGGACTTTAATTAGTGGACCCCAGGAGTCAAGGTTGAGCCGTACCATTGACTCGTGGTTGGCACAGTGATGGAAGTCTATTTGAATGGTCAATGGGCCCTACATATGATTGCAACAATAGAAATTAGAATCTGGGGATCGTCACTGTACACAGTGTGCTCAGCCGACCTCCTGGCCTGGGCGGTCAGCTCGGCACACTGGGTCCAGAGAAGGAAAAACACCCTGCAGGCAAAGCCTGTTTGTCCAGGACTTCCTGTGAGTTCGGCTAACCCCCTGGCCTGGGTGGTTGGCCGTGCGCACTAGGAATTCTGGCTAGAAGAAATGTCCCAGGTTACTAGTCTCCTTTGTTGAAATCCCACCTTTTTGGAAATCCATCTCGGAGTTCGGCTAAGCAATGGAGCTCAATTGAATACTCAGTTCGGCTACCCAACTCAGTTCGGCAAAGGGCCTAGCTCAGTTGGATCACCCAGCTGAGTTCGGGAAAATGCATTGGGCTTGGCAGGGCATTGAGGTTGGTTTAGCTCTCAGCTCGGTTAAGCACTGAGTTCGGCTAAGCTCGAAGTCCGGTTTGGCACGGAACCCGGTCTGGCGCTGAGCTCAGTAAAACACTGAGTTCGGCCATAACACTGAGTTCGGCCGTAACACTGAACTCGACTTTGAGCACTGAGCTCGGCCTAGACACTTAGCTCGGCTAAACGCGAATCTCATCCTAACCATTATGCTCAGCAGAACTCTGAGTTCGGCTAGTGTTGAATCCAGCCAGTGCTGAGCTCGGCAGTTGCTGAGCTGCGCCAACGCTGAGCTCGGCAACCGCTGGGCTCTGCAAGTGCTGAGTTCGGTAGTTGCTGAGCTGCACTAATGCTGAGCTCGGCAACCGCTGGGCTCTGCAAGTGCTGAGCTCGGCCATCGCTGGACTCTGTCCATCTCTCCTATCAGTGATGTGTTCTGTTACAGAACCCAGTTCTGCGACAGGACACAACTTCTCTTCATTAAACACAGGGATGGTGGTCCACCTCTGATCAAAATCCAGATCAAGTAGCAACCCATGGTCGCACAGGCCCCCTCATATAGACGTAGGGTCCTGATTTACCAAGGGTGGTCCTACTTCGATTTCGATCTCAATACTGCGAGATGGGTTCGTCATTCCATCTCCGGAAACTCATTCCCGTGACCCAATTCTTCTGGGATTCTCCATAGACCATTACAGAAGCAAAATAAATCATTCCTACATCATCCACCCATCATCAACCGGCCATTGATCATCCAAATGAGGTAATCCCATCCATCAATGGCCAAAGGAACCAAACAAACATGCTCAAGGATCGATCTAAACAAATATATTACGAATTGGAATTCTACTGCAAATCAAAGGAAGGAAACATGCAATCTAGACTACCAGCACAGTGCACTTGCCTTGATCGATTGAAGGTAGAAGGAAAAAAGAGAAAACCACAGGGAAACCAAAAGGCAGGGTCTCAGCAGTTGCTCCTATGGTGCAGGTTGGTCTCGGCTGGCCTTCTGTCAGGGGATTTCTGGGGCGAGGAAGAGAAAAGAGAGATTGGAGGGGGAGATGTGGGTTCGTTGGAGGGAATTGGGGAAGAAGAAGAGAGAAGAGATTGGAGCTTGAGAGAAAAGGAGAATGAACAGTAGTTGTTAGGGCAGGGGAGGGTTTAGTTTATATAGGTTGGGTTTTTGGGTTATGGACAAAATTGCCCTTAGGGTTAGAATGGGATTAGGGTTAGGGTAGAGGGTATTTAGGTCTTTAGGTGATCTTCTAGAAGATTCTTGGTGCAAACCCCCTATAGTAGATACAAAACTCTAGCTAGGGCCTCTAACAAACTCCCTAACTCTAAAAATAACAAAAGACACCCTATTGACTCTACTAATTACACCACTAGTCTAACCCTAGGAAAATACATAACTACCCTCACTAAGCCCCATAATTAGTTATAACAAAAATACTTAGGCTAATATATAGTATTCAAATTCACATTGAGGGCCCACCAAGGGTGGGGTCTCACATTTTCTAATAAGGAGGATAATGTCAAAGTAATTTATGTTTTTTATGATGTTCTAATAGCATGTCAGACGTTGAGCACCAAATAATCCTTTACTATGACGGTGAGTTTGAATTTGAGCTCAATCCGCCTCAATACAAGGGGGGAAGGCAGAAGTTGAGATATCTTTCGAGCAATGTCACGTTGAAGGAGCTTTTGAAAATTGCTTTGGAAGCATCAAGTTGGGCAACAACGTCTGATGAGATAACTCTAAAGTATCTTATACACAATGGGAGTTTTTTTTTTCATTGATAGATATCGATGATAACAATGATATCAATGGTATGTTAAAATCGTCAAGAGGCGAAACAAAAGGAATATTATTACTCATTTCAAGGAGGCAATGCGATGGAAGCAGTTTTTCAACAAATTCGTGGCAATAGGTATGTTTAGAAGTTAAAACTATATTGCAATATATTCATCCTGGATCGAAAGTAAATTTTTTTCTCATAACTCTATATTGCAGGTCTATACAGGATGAAAGAAACGAGATCATTCGAGACGCTCCCAGCACTACATTGTCTGATAAAAAATTAAAGGGTGTGCTGGCACAGTCACCACCACATTTTAAAGAAACTCACATGGTCGATATAGAGGAGGATCACGATATCAAATTCCCAACAACATTGTCTTATTTTGCAGACGATGATGAGTCCATGTTCGAAGAAATCAATGTAGATGTGCTTCAACGTGTGCACAGTTTTATAGGTGCTCCTGCAACGAATGTGGATGCAAATGAAGTTCAGCAACTGGCGAACTAATTAAATCAGGTGTTGAAAGCTTTTCAAAAGCTCCCCTCGTGGACACGATGGTCCCTTATAGTGTCGTGCCCGAAGAAGGGACCTGTTCAAGTAGGGAGATGTGGCTAGGTATGGAGTTTCCTGATCGTGAAGCTTTTAGGAGAGCTATAGCGAAGTACGCAATATACAATAACTTTACTTTGAAACATGAGAGAACTAACATGAAGATGGTTACAGTGAGTTGTAAAGGAGTCGATTGTCCCTGGCGATTACATGCCTCCATGGTAGATTCTGGTCCACACTTCAGAGTTCAAAAGTTTAAGGACAAACATTGTTGCTTTAAACCACTTATGGGAACAGGCACATCGGTAAGTAACCGCGAAGCTAACAGCAGAGTTCATTGAAGAGAAGGTGCGATGCAATAACGATCTTAGGCCCAAGGAGATCATTAATGAATGTCAGATTGATTTTGGGACCCGCATTACTTACAGGAGAGCACATATGGAAAAGGAGCTTGCACTTTGCAAAGTGCGTGGATCGTATGAAGAGTCTTTTATAATATTACCGCTATATTGCAACGAATTACATAGAACCAACCTCGGTTCGTACACTGCGTTGGACATCAGTCGGACGACCGATTTAGACGCCTCTTTTGGTCCTTTGGTCCATGCTTAAGGTCATTCCAAACTTCTCTAAGGCCATTGATAACAGTGGATGGATCACACCTTCGTGGCAAATATCCAGGAGTGCTAATGGTGGCCGTAACACATGATGCAAATCATCAACTGTTCCCCATTGCATTTGCCTTTGCTGAAGCGGAGCGGCGTGATAGTTGGGAGTGGTTTCTTGCACACTTGTCCTTGTCGTTGGGTGAACCAAAAAATCTGACAATTGTATCAGACCGTCAGAAATGTCTGATTCCGGCAGTACAAGCCATGATGCCCAGTGCAAAGCATTATTTTTGTTGCCATCATATAGCGGAAAACATAAAGGCGGCTTTCAACGACCACGGCATTATAAGAACATTCTGGAGCGCCGCAAGGGCATACCGACCTTGTGAGTACGATGCTTGCATGGACCACATAAAAAGTTTAGATGAGCGTGCATATAATTACATCCATGCGATCGGCTCTCGGTTCTGGGCAACGGCATTTGCTCATGGACGCAGGTATGACATGCTTACCAGCAATGCTGCAGAGTGCACAAATAGTCTCCTAAAAGACACGCGAGTGCTCCCAATTACGAAGCAAGTGGAAGAGATACGTGCAAAACTTATGGAACTCTTTCAGAGACGGTCAACTCAAGTACAAAGCATCACTTCACTACTAACTCCGTACACAGAGAAGTACCTAGCGACAGAGATGGAAGAATAACGAAAGCTGATGGTAAGGGTAGTGGCATTGAATGAATATCAAGTGCAATCTTCAGAGTATGTTGATGTAGTTAATCTAGATAGCAGGTCATGCTCGTGCCGAAAATGGGACGTCATTGGGCTCCCATGTTACCATGCTGTTGCCGCCATGAAAGCGCGGAATATGAATCCATATGAGTTTTGCGAGCACTGGTACCTTACAAGCACGTATCAGAAGACGTACAGAGATGTCATTCACGCCACCCATGATAGAAAGCAATGGATATAGGTTTTAACCACCAGAAAAGTCCTTCCACTATTGGCCAGCAAGCAACCAGGTCGATCAAAGAATAACAGGATCCGAGTTGAAGATAGAAATCGCAAGCGACGAGTGGTAACTTGTTCATCATGTAGAGAGAGGGGTCACAACCGTGGGAGCTGCAAAAATCCACCAGTTACACAATGACGTTGCTGGATTTGATATTTTGGGGCTGCTCGTGCAATATTTTTTAGTTTTCTATTTTTTTAGAGAGTTTTTTTTTTTTGAATGTTTATGGGAACTTTATTAAAATGGCCGTGATGGTTTTTGCTGCATTTTTAGAAGTTTATAAAGTACCATTATTTTTTTGAAAAGATGCGATCTATTTGTATAAATTATTATTTTTTCGGAAGAGTTGTTGTGAAACCCAATATTTTGTCGTGGAAGATATGGAATGCATGTACGCGACGTAAAGGCTATGCATGGAATTTTAGCCATGTAGCTCGTGGAACACATTACAGGGTTGGTGATGACCTATGCCCAGTACATTAAGGTCATCACCGACGCAGAAGTCATTTATTATAAGCAAAAGTTGTAACTTTTTTCAAGTAAATTTCGGATTCTGCGTCGATGATGAGCTTATCTTTATAAAATAAGGTCATCACCGACACAGAAGTACCTTATTTTCAACAAAAGTTGTAACTTATTTAAGGGAAATCGGATACAGCGTCGGTGATGATCTTATATATGTTAACTAAAGTCATCACCGACGCAGAGGTCTCTTATTTTCAAGAAAAAGTTGTAACTTTTTTCAGGCTGTTTTTAGTAAAATTTCTAAGTGACATCGGTGATGACCTTAGCTTTGTAAAATAAGGTCATCACCGACGCAGAAAACAATTTATTAATATCAAAAGTTGTAACTTTTTTAAGGCTGTTTTTTGGTAAAATTACTAAGTGACGTCGGTGATGACCTTAGCTTTGTAAAATAAGGTCATCACTAACGCAGAAACACTTTATTAATATCAAAAGTTGTAACTTTTTTCAGGCTGTTTTTTGGTAAAATTTCTAAGTGACGTCGGTGATGACATTAGCTTCGTAAAATAAGGTCATCACCGACGCAGAGGTAACTAAAAGTTGTAACTTTTTTCAAGCGAAATTCGGATACAGTGTCGGTGATGACTTTAACTTTGTAAAATAAGGTCATCACCGACGCAGAAACACTTTATTAATATTAAAAATTGTAACTTTTTTCAGGCTGTTTTTTGGTAAAATTTCTAAGTGACATCGGTGATGACGTTAGCTTCGTAAAATAAGGTCATCACTGACGTAGAGTTAACCAAAAGTTGTAACTTTTTTCAAGTGAAATTCGGATACAGTGTCGGTGATGACCTTAGCTTTGTGAATTAAGGTCATCACCGACGCAGAAATACCTTATTTTAACCAAAGTTATAACTTTTTTAAAGTGAAATCGAATACAGCGTCGGTGATGACCTTATGTTTGTACATTATGGTCATCACCGACGCAAAGGTCTATTATTTTTAAACAAAAGTTGTAATTTTCTTTGGCGAAATCGAATACAGCGTCGGTGATGACCTTATTTAAAGAAGAAAAGGTCATCACCGACGTAGATATGATGTTTTGTCACAAAAGGTTATAACTTTTTCGTGCTTTGTTTTTACTGCTACAGCGTCGGTGATGATCTTATTTTAAAAGTAAAAAAATAAGAAGTGCAAGTATGACAAGTTGAACAAAAATACAACTCTAGAATGCGAAATAAGAATAAAATCATGGTGGACAACATTCAATGACAAATATACGCATTCAATTGACATTCACTCAACATCCAATATACAATTACATCCCATATACAGACAACAACTATTTCTATCATGTGAAACCCACAAACAAACCACGGTAATTCATTAGTTTACAACATTACAACGCATTTAGAAGAATGTTAAAAACCCGGAAAATATTTACTGCAAATCAAGGGGCAAGACAGGTAATGGAGGAGGTTAAGCCTTGAAGCATTTCGAATCCAATTATTCTCAAAAATGTCGATGACAATTCTACGTCTGAAATAAGGGATGTCTGCTTGGGAAAACTGGATGGGACGACAATATACGCAATGCTCTGCAAATGCACAGGCGAATATCCCGCAGTCATTTCCATTGTCTTGAAATGGGATACTTGTATTAGTTGTTATTGTCCACAGCATAGGAGCCGACCACCCGTGATCCATGAATCTCTGTTGAAGCCACAATACCTATCCATGATATAGTGAAAATGAATGATACTTCAATTTTCAAATCCTATTTACTATCCAAACATTATCCTAACATGAAAAGAGCATTATGTACTTACAAATCTTTCACAGGTTTTATGGCCCCAAAGCTCTCCCCTCGAACTATTATAGTATTCCCAGCGATGCTCGTCGACATATCCTACGAGTAAGGACCAATGGTTGTGAGCGTGAATTACATAGACCAGAGTATTGCACTCAGCCGCGTCCATAACTCGTTCTCCCTTTGGCCCAAAAGTCATGTCATCTCCTGTCTTTAAACTCTTTTCCAAGTAACTCTGCAAGAGAAGCATCACATACATCAAACAAGTAGGATATTTAACCTATTGAGGCCATAGTTAAAGTGATTTTTATTAGACTTACGCATATACTAGGGTCAGCGAAGTATGCATCCTTGCACCTTTCCCGTATGACTTCAAACCAAAAATATATGATAGTCGAGTCCATCCAAGTGCCCTCTTCCAATAAATCTCTGAGGGACTTAGAATTGACGCACGAGAATATCATATCCAACTCATCTTTCCTGTCAATGCAATGAGTGTTGTGACCATTCAATTAGTAAAATATCAAACAAAGAGAGAATTACTACGGAAGTGTTTTCAACAATTGTAGTTACCTATGCGTGTAATATTTGTAAAAATCCATCAAAATTTCCTTCTCCACATCAATCAGAATGTAACCCAAGTGGGGTAATGGATGTTGATAATCAAGAAACCTATCCGGAACTTCCTCAGCCTCGGTATGTGCTTGCACCTCCATATCAATGAATCAATTGTAGCCCGTGCAAGGGATACAACGATTGCCTGGGAAGTGATATTCGGGTGTTTTATGTCCTTCAGGAATGGGCGAGACAGAGATAAGATCCTCGATAGGGATGTCATCATCTTCACCGAAGGCCGCATCTAGATTGGGGGCATGAACTTCTTCTTTTTCATCCTCATCCAAAGTGTGAGAGGTTGATGCCTGCCCTTGGGAGTACTCTATTGCTAAGGGAGACTCGAGACTAAATCGAGGCATCTTTGCGGTGCTTTTTGAGTACTTCCCCTTAATCCTTGCACGCTTAGGCGTTCTGACGGTCTGCAAAATGAAGCATAGCAAGGGTGAGGAAAGCAAGGCAATATAATTTATCAATTTGCAAAAAGTTATGCTAGATGTTATTAAAATCCTTACGAGAGTTTCATCATCTCCAGAAGATGCTGAAGTAGTATACGTTTCGACGTAGTCCTTGAACGTAGTCCCAAATCTGGACCTAAATCTCTCGACCTTTTTCTTAATCGAATTTGTGAAGGAGAAAAGGTCAACATTTGCAGAGAGGGAACGATCGCATGACCGAAGGATATGGTTGAGGAAGAGAGAGACCTACATTAAGACATATTGAAACAATCCCATTAGACAATATATTAACTAAATAAATGTGAAGCAAACTAAGGGATACAAAGAGTGTTAACGTCATACCCGAGTCTGTGGGATGGTAGGAGCTTGGGCATCGGGCTGTGGGGAGGATTCGTTTGTAGCCCGTCACGTGCTCTGACACGGCCAATACGCATGATGGTATTCGTTTCATACCATCTCATGTTTTCCTCTTCATCCTCCCCGCCTTTTGTTTTTCCTCTTCTCTTCATCACATTGTTTACCTGAGCCTCCCATGACTTGACCTCCTCATCATGCACCAGACACCAATCTATCACAGATCTCCCCTTATTTTCTTTCCGCACGAAGGGCCTAAGGAAACGTGGAGGCACCGTCTGTCTCAGCTCAAACTGCCTCATGACCCTATGGATAGGGGTGACACTCCAACACCCAATATGATATAAGAGGAGAATCTATTCTGAAGAGTGATCGCTCAGCCTTCGACACATGGTTTAGAAATTCCTTACTGTACTTTTTGTACGGTTGTCATTCAAACTGTGCATGAGGCATTGGGTAAGTTAGAACTAATAAAGTAAGTATAAAAGTTATAGGAAAATTGAAATGCATTATTTGTACCTCTTTGGACGTGAGGTAATTGAGTTGCTTTCGCACTTCTCTCACTGTTGTAAGATGGGTCAGACCCTGAAGTCGGTTAGCCCATGTCACCATTATAGGAAACCTTATGTCGTGGTTTTGGTGCATATTTGGACTAAAACCTCGACCAATCTTCATTCTGGTGTACGCCCAGATCTGTTAAAAGAGAGGGAATCATTAGAACATTAACATATAAATAGTACAAGCAATAAGATATAAATAATCGAAGCTCACCTGAAGAAGCTGGAGGGGCCCAGAAAGAGACTTATGCTTAAGGTCAACAAAATCCCCCTCATCGGTAGGGTCGGACATCTCACACTTCTTCACCCTTTCCCACTGTACACCCTTGTTTAGCATTCTATACAGGTTCGCTAAGCACGCGGAGGCCCATGAGTAGGGCCTAAACTCTCTAAACAACTCTAGAATATAAAAGGGGTCTCGTGCCCCTGAAGAATTACACAAAATCTGTCCAGCCACCAAAAAAAAATAATAGGCACGAGTTCTACACTTATCATCTGCCTCTGATGTCGTCGTCTTCTTTGCCCCTCCTTTGCCTTTTTTCTTCTTTCCCTTATTCGGGATCTCCTTCTCTCTCAACTGCTCCGGTGTGGGACGAAATATTCATTCCAGCCATGTGAACTTGAGGGAGATCCCATTGTAATCTTGTTTATTATGGGAACCTTACCAAGGAGCTCCCGACAGAGATCTGCAATCTCGTAATGAGTGTATGTTCGGCCCGTCATGGGCGGACCATCAATAGGTAGGCCGTAGATGTACGCTACATCCTCCAAAGTGATTGTCGCCTCACCGGATGGGAAATGAAATGTGTTCGTCTCCGGCCTCCATCGCTCAATGAGCCCCATGATCAATGCATGGTCAATCCTCATCCATCTCATTTGAGCAAGATGGTATAGCCCAGCCTCCCGCACCCACTTCATCTGTCTCTCGTTCAAGTCCCACTTTCCATAATCAGGGTTCGTGGGAAAGCATCTATATGTGCCAAACTCCTGCGAAAAAAATATACAATTTCAATAACGTTAGCCATAGATCATTAAGGAAGTTCAATTGAAAATAGGTTTTGCGGAAGAGAGTATACCAAGCCTTGTTCAATAGCGGCGGAGATGTGATGCTCTTGGTCGCACAATAAAATGTATGGCTGTGGGTTTGAGGTACTAGCCTCGTTTGAGGTAGTAGCCTCACTGTGGGGCACTTCAACATTGCTTGTCTTCTCTTTAGACATCTGTGTACATCCAAAATAGACATGATAGCATTGAATGTCAAGCATGAATACACTATGAAAGCCGAATATCCAAAACCGACCACACAATACTCTCCCCTATAATGGTAAATGAAAACACATATATCACTGTAGTAATTTAAACCCTAATAAAATCAATCAATAATGTTGAATGAGTTTGAATGGTTTGGCATTCAATCGTATGGCATAACTCAACATGCTTGATATTCATATTAACTAAGCAGCCAAAACAAACAAATAATAGACCATCAGAAGTTTATGGGTTGTTTGGATGAACCATGAAATGCAGCTGATTACAAGTTTTTCGCAAAAGAGATTGTTACCATCTGTTGCTGGTATGTGTCCGGAGCAGCATAAAAATTGGACACCACATAAAGGAAAAACTTCTGTTCTTGATTTCTTAGCAGAAACTCTGGAATGTAGTATCATCCCTTCACCATCACAAATCCCAAGCTAAAGTGATAGCCATCTATTCTACCAGTGTTTTCCAACTAAATTGTAGTTTGGCACATCCAAATGCATCCTCTGAGGAATAATTCTTAGAGGCTTAGATAAGTATAAAATGACTGATTTGGTTGTCCAAAGAACTAACAATGTAGTTCCTTAATGATCTCTGCCTGAAACAATCCTTAGTGGTGCAGTGTTGATTACTTAAGATTCTAGAGTAAATTTGTGCATATATGTAAGCATTTGGCTACACTTGTTTGGGAGTGTGCAGACAATATAGTCCTACACTTGTTTGGGTACACCTTGTCAGCTTTAGGGATTTAGACTTACAAGGATGATGTGTGATTTACACATGCTATGTCCAGAGTACTTCCAAGTTCGTAAAACCAAATTCAAGAAACAGAATGAACAACCCATTCATATTGTCAAAATGAAGAAACACAAAAAGGAACGAATGAACCACTACTGCCATTTGACCGCATACAACATCCTCAAGTTTGGAAAACAAAAATAACTCACTCAAACCTTTCTGCTAGTGTTAAAACAAAACCCATTCATCCATCCTCCTTCTCAACCGAAAAACCCAAAATTTGAAATATACAAACCCTAATCAATGCAAAAAATAAATGTACAAATCGAATACAACGTTGAAGATAACAAACCATGCAGTTAGATATCATATGCGGGAAGGCGGGAAAACAAAAGGAAGTGAAAATACAAAAAATTTGACAAGGATTCAAGGATTCCAAACTTCTGAACGTCGGTTTCAATCACAGTTGATTGAAAAAACGATGAGATTATGAGCAGATGTTGAGAAATTCAATTACAACGCTGGTGGTTGTGGATAGATGGAAGCAACTGCTCTTCGCCCTCGTTCTAGGTCAGTTTCGACGCAATTGTGGAAGGGAGAAGAGAATAATGAGCGAAACAGAGATTCTAGCCCTAAAAAAGGATCGCGAACAGCGTCATTGCCGACCTTATTCAAGTATAAATAAGGTCGGCGCCGACGATGTGCTCTTTATGTAAAAAAAATTCAAGTATATATAAGGTCATCGCCAACCTTATTCAAGTGTAAATAAGGTCGGCGATGACGATGTGCTCTTCTGGTAAAAAAAAATGAAATTCGCTCCCAATTGCGCTAATTGGTTCTGCACTCGCTAAAATGTTTGATTGCGTAACATGACCGGATAAAGTGTTCTTTCCGGTAAAATCCTCTTATATCAAAATGGCACAAGCGGAAAACCCCATCCAATGTAAAAATTCAAAAAGAAAAGAGAAGGAAATAAAAGAGTAAGACATATGTGACAACTTAATATCAATTTGATTAGAAAAGAAGTAGAAGCTTTGTTAACTATTTTTTAATTATCATTTCACTCATATGCTTGTAAAATTAAAATTTCAATGTCTAAGAAATGACTAGAAGAGTGAAAACTAGATAGAAGTAAATAGAGAGAGAAAAAAGGATACATCTCCGGCTATTGCTCAGCTAGTTTGGTAAAAATTCTCCACATAAATCTCTGCGGCTACATAATAAGAAAAACGAGGTCTAATCTTTTTTATCTTATTTTAAGATATACAACTAAAATGACTTTTAAAATTAATGTTAAGATTTTTATGAATTTTATAATATCGCTGGCA
This sequence comes from Litsea cubeba, assembly GCA_012931725.1. Lineage (NCBI taxonomy): Eukaryota > Viridiplantae > Streptophyta > Magnoliopsida > Laurales > Lauraceae > Litsea > Litsea cubeba. The sequence continues at coordinate 49,803,137 of CM022954.1, forward strand.
ATATGTGTTTACATGAAGTCGATCAAACAGTAATAACAACCAGATTGAAGTAAAGTCAATCAAACAGTAATAATAACCAGATTGAAGTAAAATATTGGCGGATGAATGTGGCTAAGGAAGTTTGTCATGTAAATTGATTAGAGAAATTAAAGATAGGTCCTATGTAAGTCAAACTAGGTTATTTTCTTCTCATCTATTTTATGGCAACAGCTATGAATATTACTATTTTGTGATTATTGATGAATATGAAATAAATGATGTTGCAAACTTCAAGGAGGTGTCTAGAAACTCTATATGGGCCGTTTCTAATATATGGTATATAGATTAGCAAAAATATAAAGAATAACATATATAAAAGGAAAGAATTCAGGTGAGCGCTAGTGTCCACAATAAGGTGTGAGCACCCGCATGCCTAAATACCTAATTAGGCTCATTTATTAGTAATCCGTCTAAGTGGACCATAAAACAAGGACTCCCTTGATAGTAACCGGTCTCATATTTGACACACATCCGAATGGGATTTGGATCAATTATATACTCGTTTTGGAAGGTAAAGGATGTTGATTAAGTGGTTGGGATGATAATTTGAGCCTGTTACCATACACAGCTAGGTGGGTCCCCAATCTCATGCCAGGTGGGTCCCACAAATAATGCCCACCTTATCGTAGCATAGGCTTGGGTGAGGGGCCGGCATAAAAATAAAGTCAATTAGCCATACCAACATTTTCTTTTTTATCCATAATTGATTGATGTTATTTTAAAATAAACATAGCCCTAATTTGGGTACTGTATATGGTCACCAACATTTACCTGATTTTAATACTATAATCACCAACAGGTACCTAAGAAATTAGAAAACAAAAGTTAATAAAATGCCTATTGACAAAATAAGATGCATACTACATGGAATTTAAAATTTTATTAAAAAATGCGAAACATAATTTCCATGAAAGATGCAAATAATTTGTATATAAAATATAAAATAACTAAATGGTAATATAGTGGAGAAAATTAGAAAAACTCAAATCTTTTATATTAAAAAAAATATACAACTACTGTAGCAATGGTTACATAAAATTTCTAGATAAAATTAAGAACAGTAGCCTATTGTTATTATATGTGAAATGGATAGAATTCGATTTTGAAATTGAAATCCGATTTTGCAATTGATTGCGAAATTGGAGAGCAGACCACCTAGCAGTATCATTTGGAGATATAGGCTTAAAATAATTTTAAAAAAATCAATATAGCATTGACAGGTGAGGTGCAAGATTTATAAATGAACTTATTTTTAAAAAAATAAAAGAAATCAAAGCTATCAATGTCGATTGGTGTCCAAATTTTATAAAATGAAATAAAAGGGATTTAGTTAGCATATATTAGAGTATAAATATGCCCAACACTTAAAACTATTAGGGAAAAAGAAGAAGGATGCCAAGATGCAATCTGTAACTTAAAAAATAAAAGTCGGATTTAGCGAATCCCATCCAGATAGATGGAAATGATTTGGATAGCGATGGGCATGTTCATAAAGTGAGTTTCACGTGTGCGTATATATATATATATATATATATGTGTGTGTGAGGGCCCCCACCTTTTCTCTCATAATAAGGTGAGAGATGCTCTCATAGGAGCATCTCCATATATATATATATATATGGGAAATAATATTCAAGTTCTCACTTATTATATTAGAAATTTTTATGGGGCCCAATTAGCAACCAATCCAAACCTAGCAACCAATAGGCAACCCCCTGATAGTCACTAATCCCAAGGATGGGCACACATCCAAATGGATTGAACCATTGGATCAAGGGTTAAATATTTTTTTTAATATGAAGCCATTAAACTTTTGGACCACGGATGAAGGGGTTAAGGGCATGGATTTGGGGTCAAACTTGATACTTGGGGTGGTCTCACATAGATCTTTCCATCCCCTCTGGTCCCATCCCCAAATAGAGCCCACAATTGGGCCCCCTAAAAAAGTTCTCACGTAATATGTGAGAACAGTTCCCACCTGAATACTACTATATATATATATATATATATGAATCTTTAAACAAGTGGGTCCAAAGTTAATGGGTGATTTTGTGGGTCCCATGTGGATTTTATGGAATTAGTAATTAGATGGGCCAATCTTTTACTATAGAGGATTTAAAATATATATATATTAGGTGACCAGCGGACTGAAAAGATGGTTTTAACTGACCTTGCACCAGATCAGTCATTTTACCCAAAAACGTAATTTTTTTTAGTACTTTCTACTAGCGTCCCTATCGACCTTTGTTTTATAACATTAAGGGTCCCTAGGGACCCTGTGATGTACGCTTATAAACGAACAGAATTCATCCTCATTCCCTATTTTTGGTGAAAAACGATGACACTCGACTTCCTTCCCCTCCATAGGTAATTGCCACCTTTTTGGGAAGATAAAAAATGTTGGAGAGAACTTCCAGCACTGCCGGCAATGCCACTAGATGCTCCTTTCAACCATTCTGGTACTAATGCTGGCTCACTTTTCTTTTTGGTGGGTTCCCTTCTTTCCATAACGATCACCGACCAAGAGGTGGGAATTACCTATGGAGGGGAAGGAAGTCGAGTGTCATCGTTTTTCACCAAAAATAGGGAATGAGGATGAATTCTGTTCGTTTATAAGCGTACATCACAGGGTCCCTAGGGACCCTTAATGTTATAAAATAAAGGTCGATAGGGACGCTAATAGCAGGTGCTAAAAAAAAATACGTTTTCGGGCAAAATGATTGTTCTAGTGCAAGGTCAGTTAATTCATCTTTTCTGTCCACTGGTCATCTAATCCTTTTTTTCTTTTTTTTTTTGTAAAATCCTCTTTGATATAGCATGTTTTTTTTATATATATAGATCAATGTTGAAAATGAAAGAATAATTCATACATTTAGTCGGTGCCAGATGGATGGTTAGGGTAAAATTTTAATAGGTAGGATGGCCTGTTGTGTGGAGCATTCATTTAGCAGGTCCCACATATGGATGGATGGACAGGTGGATGTGTGTGATCAGCAATTGAAGTAGATTCATCAACTACACATTATGATTACTATTTAATCCATCAGTCTTTAGTATAAAATCAGTGTAACCCTGATCTAAGGCTCACTTGATCTACAATCCCAGCCGTTTGATCGATGGTTCGTTTGTAATTTATAGTGAATATATATAGGGAAATTCTCAAAAAATGCCCCACTTTAAAAATGCCCCTTTTTTGTCCTTTTTTTCTTTTGGCATGGGGCCCAGTTGAGTCAATCTAGTCTTTCCACACACACTATCCCCCACGAAGAGTTAAAAGTCCATGTTTGAAACCCATCCAACTTTTCCTCGCCATTGGATTGAAATTATAATAAAATGATGACTTAGGGTCATAGATCAAAAGATTAGGATGATCTTATAATAAAATGATCTCTTGCGTCTCGGATGGTCATATAGGATAGGCCTCATATAGCTTTTTCCATCCAATAGAATTCCATGATCATTATGCATCTCAGTGAGCCCAACTAGAAGGGGTATATAAGACACACAATCTTATCAAAGATGTTACACTTAAAATATCATAAATGTAAAAAATTAAATTAAATTGAAATAAAATAGGAGTAAGTATTATAATGAAATACTCGGATGCAATATCTCCGACTCTAGAGTAGAACTTAAATCCTGCATATTGCAACAGCCCTATTCACAAATGGGTATACAGTATACACAAATCATAAACCTTCTTCTCTTCCTCCAGGAGTTTTTTTATCTGGATAGGATTAAGAGCAAGAAGACCATGTGGGCGTGGCATTGATGTCTTGCTCAAGAGATCAACGACTTCCTTGATCTTTCCCTCTTGACATAGTGATGAGACAGAGGAAGTTTATGCATGAAATAAGGTAATAGGAAGAATATGGGGTGTAGCCGAGACCATCATGAGGTCGAACCTACGTGAAGCGCGGAGCTCGCACAAGGGCGACACCAGCATGAGGTGGAGAATCTGGCGTTGCTGCCGCGATGCACGAAGTCGAGATCTAGCACGTAGCCGAGACGCAAGAGATCAAGATCTGACGCGCGGCCGAGATGTAAGAGCACGGGGCTCTGGACGACTGACGGCGGTAGAGGACCGTGCGATCAAGGCTGACAGTAGAGAACCGTACCGTCGAATATGACGGTAGAGGGTCGTGCGATCGAAGCCGACAGTAGAGGGTCGTGCCGATGTCATCGAAGCTGACGGTGCCATCGAAGCTGACAGCAGAGGATCGTGCCGTATGACGGTAGAGGATCGTACGATCGAAGCTGACGGGCCATCGAAGCTGGAAAATGATAGGAGGCTTCAGTAGCCCACCAAGCTGGAAGGGACTTCTGCCGAGCTGGGAGTGTCTGCGGCTGGAGGCACACGCCGAGCTGGGAATATCCGCCGAGCTGGAGATGGAGATATCAGCCGAGCTAGAGACATCTATCGAGATGGAGATCACCTGGTTGCTTTCATAGAGGTCAAAGCGTTCCAGAGCTCGGGCTCCGTCTAGCTAAGGACCCTTCTGCTGGGAGAGCCCCAGTCAAAGGTTATCTCGTCGGGAAGGTGCTGTGACCCCCTTAGAGGATGAACCTGACTGAGTTTCTGGTTTGTGGATGCTTACTGGACCAGATCTTGCTCCGGACCTTTCTTGTTGGAGGTTCACAGTAAACTTTGTTGACAGGAAGTCTAATCGTAGTCCATTTGTCCCGTCGGGCCATACCCTGGCATCTTGGGAGCTGTGGACGCCAATCTGTCAAGAAGCGTGGCGGTATGGGTGGCTCTATCAGATGATAGGGGTGCCCTTGTCTTGTCGCACGTACTGTAGCATGCATGAGCGTCCAAGGGGGGACAGCTGTCAGCCCCTGCCTTGGCTAGCTCTGGCATCCTGACCGAGGTCAGGGTGTGTTGCCGAGGTCGGGGAGCCGAGGTCGGGGGTGACCTTGACTTGGCTGGAGAACTCATAGGGACGCCGAAGTGGAGTACTTGGCCGAAGTGGGATGCTTTGGCCGAAGTGGAGTCTGCCGAAGTGGAGCAGTCTGGCATTGCTGGGCGTGCACTGCCGAAGTGGAGGAGTTGTGCACAGGAGGTGTGGAGCTCTCATCCGAGACCAAGGTAGGAGCACGAGACCGAGCCTACCGGGATGGACTTGCGGGTGCGGGGGCCTGAGGTGGAGCATCTTGGCCGGGACTCTGATGAGTTCGGGAATATCCCCACACAAAGCTAAATTAGTGGTGTGGCAGTACTCAAGAAAAGGAATCTTCACAATCAGATTAGCATATCATATTCAACGAGGGGATCGATCATCAAGTTCCTCATCTTAATGTGTCTCTAAGATGGCATGAAAAAAGCTACGGAGAATCCCTTTAATACCTAAGGTATGCAACTTCTTATGGAGAATCTTACATAATAATATAGCGGTAAGCGAGATAACATATACTATATGTGGGGTGTAATATCTCATGAATCTATGGATCAACTCTTTATGCACTTTCCCTTTGCTCGAGCAATTCAGTTTAGAATTTTATTTTTCCTTCTCATAAATGGGCACAACCAAGCTTCTTTCATACGATGCGGAAAGATTTATTCGGATAATACACCAAAAATATCCTTCATCTGAATGATATATATTAGTCAATTTGGGTTTTGAAAGGTCTCCGACCTTAATAGGGTGATTGATTTCTTAATATTAGCGATTAGCCTAATTAATTGTGATTTTTGCTAATTAGGTGGGTTTAGTGGCTAAGCGAGTTTCTTTTATCATTAGAAAGTGGTTTGCGAAGTTTAGTTTGATTCCCAGTGCGATTAGTCTTAATAGGGGGGTTAGGTTGTGATTAATAGGAAAATTGGGTATTTTTTCGGAAAATTCCGTTTTCACCGAATTTTGGTCCGTTGGAAAGATCTCGTCGCGCTCGTCACTTTCCGTTCTTGACTCGTGATGATTCGACGCACCAAAGTCCCTCAAATAATCACATTTCTCTTAATTCACTCAAAGAGGGCATTTAAGTCATTTTCCCCTCCATCCCTCATCCTAAAACCCCATCCCAGCTCGTTTATTCGCTTCCTTCCTTCATTTGCAACTGCTGGAGTTTTTCTTCTCTTCCTCCCTCTTTATTTCTTCTTCTTGCATGAGCCATTGGAGAAGGGATTCAAGGCTAGCCAAGCTCATCATCTTCTTCCTCTCTTCTTCCTCTACATCTTGACCTAAATTTGGTAAGTTTTCCTCAACCCTTTCTCCCCTAATTTCCTTCCTCATTGTTGTATAGATCTTGCATGTTGATGGATTTCCTTTCTTTCTCTTCCTTTGTGTTCCTTGAGTGTAGGAGAGAGGCTTGGGAGAGTTATTTTGGCTAGAGTGTATGTGGGAGCTTTCTTCCTCCTCAATCTTCTCAACTTCTCTCAAATTTAACTCTCTTTGGTGAAGGCAAGTAGATTTGCTTTATATATTGAGCATGCATGTATTATTATTGCTTCTTGTTAAGTCATTGCTTAGATTTTCCCTAAATTCCAAGCTTGTCATGGTTAATTGGATTACATATGCTAAAATTGGATAAATGGGTTGAATGGACTTTACTTGTATATGGTTTGATGAATGGAATGGAATGTGGTTTGAGAGAGAGAGAGAGAGAGAGAGAGAGAGAGAGAGAGAGAGAGAGCATGGAGGCTCTTCTCATGCAGGTACATGCCTTGGAAAGGCTTAAGAAGGAAGGGAATGGACCCTAAGTGAATGGGTTTGAAAATACCTTGAAACAGGCCAAATATGCTTTAGTCCGGGCTCAAGCAGCAAGCAGGCTCGCTCTAGCGGGCTTAACCCACGCTAGAGCGCACTTTGCTACTGTTTTGGAGCCCAGGCAGAATGCATTTTCGCTATAGCGAGACTGCATTCTGCAGACAGCAACGTCCACTTCGAACGGACATAACTTTTGACCTGTTCGACGGAATTTGGAGACTCTTATACCGTTGGAAAGCTCTCGAGATGTAGAATCCAATGATATACTAATCTTATTCATCAGAGATTGGAAAAGGAAATAGGTATTGGATCAAGAAGCCAAGCTCTTATCTCTTTTGGAAAGGGATTGTAAACCTAGTTTGGACCCTAGGTTGGAACCTATTGACCCTATCCTTGCATGACCAATTGGGGGAAATGAAAACGGAGCATGTTTGGCTTGGTGTACTTCGTTGGTTGTCCGGGACTTTTGTGTATGGTTGTAACTTGGCCGAATGCATACGGAACTTAGTCAATTGGTGCCTAATAACTTCTGTACACCACGGGCTCACCACACTGGCATCTTTGACTCTTTCTCCATAAGCACTCCGTTGGGAATACGTGCAGTACACGATGGACAACTCTTGACCTAGGATTGGCTTGTTCTTCACTCTTGACTCTTGAATCATGTATCCGTAGCTTGTCGTACCTTATACACTCTAATCTTGTATACTTGTATAACTTGTAACTTAACTTGTAGAATTAGGATTTGACCGGACTTAGAGTGTATCCTTAGGTACCTTTGTCTCGTATTGATGAATACGTGTGGATAGACTTGAAAAGAGGACTACTCATGGAACTTGGAACTTGACTTGTATCTTGGCTTGACTTGGAGTAGCCCTCGGCTTGTTATCTTATTCTTATAAATATATCCACGTGTATTTTTCTTGGAATTTGGGTCGTGTACAAACCATCATCATCTTGTATTCATGACCAGCTGCAAACTGATGATTATAAAGTGGGCCAGATACCGGACACTAGGGTAGGCAGTCGGCTTTGGGCGGCGTCCATGGCGCGAATAGCTGGGAGCGGGCTCAGACCGTGTTGCTATTCCTAGGACCGGGAGCTAGGATCCCCCTAGAGCCAGACTTTGGGTATTCGTAGTCAGCTCGGACGTCACTTATACCCCTGTGAGATGGCTAGGACATCCTCGGAGTCTCCTCTTGCTTGACATTGCATTTCATGGATGGTTATTCTTGTAATATTGTTAGGATTTATCTTGTCACTTGATTCTTGTAACTACTCATGCTTTATGCCTAGCTTGTACCTTGCTATCTTTTAATCATGTACTTGTCTTTATTCTCTTTTGAAACATGTTATGAATAATTTATATTGTTTATCTTCTTGCCAACATATTGTTGATCCTTTATTCCATGATGTGCAGAGGACACATACTACTATTACGCCGACCCGGATGCCGAGGCAATCCCAGAGGATCCTCAACCGGGGGAGGAGGACGAGGTACGAGAGTGGGGTGCCAATGACGTAGCATAGCGTCATCCCTCCCGGTACTAGTGCGCGTTACACGGGGATATCTATTGTCGTGCCACCTCTTTTCATCTTTTGGGTTTTTGATCGTTTGAATTTATCTACTCTAGCACTGTATATCTTTTGTACCGGGACCTAGGTTTTTGGAATGGTCCTGATGTTTATAAACTTTATATGTTTTATCTTTTGAAACTTGAATATATATAATGGAATGAAATCCATACTTGCTTTGATATTCCTACAGGTTTATTGTTGTGTTTACCAAATAAGTCCCGTTGATTATTTGTTAATGAGGCTTAACTACACAATCCTCACAGTGGACTTCGATCATTGGGCATTAAGGGCAAAATTTTTTTAATTAGCCCTAAATTTCACACCCTGGATCCGATTTATTCTCTAATCGGGTCCGGGGCCGTGACAGGTTTGCATTATGGAAGATATGGGTTTGCATTATGGAATATATGGTTAGCTCGTAAGGATAAAGTTTACAATAATAGGCAGTCGAATTGTATTGAGGTAATCCAGGCAATCAATTGCTCTTCTGAGAAACGGATTACATCTCTGAAGGATGGGAATGATGCAAATGTTCAGGGAAAGAAACGCGAAATGAATGACAATTAATTATGCGAAAAGGATACTGCAGAAATTAAATTGTTCTATGATGGAGCTGTAGACAAAGACTCTAATAAATTGTGAACCCGTCACACTTGTTGTTATAATATATATAACTAGCGCAAGAGATGCACAACACGTGCCAAAAAAGAGAAAACATATACTCCAATATAAAAGAAATATAAATGCATAAAATATCAAAATTTAATTAGGATAAGTAATCAAGAAGATGTATTTAATATATACCGCATGTATGGCTTAGAGTAATTAATTGAAGAGGGTTGCTAGCATAAATACAGAGGAGGCGATTAAGGGTGAATATGTTTATAAAAATCAAAATAAATATTGTGAGACCCATGGGAGGGGCATAATGTTGTACAGCCTAGATAAGTGAGCACATGTTGGAATCCTTAACTAAGTTAGGAGAGAGAGTCTATAGGGCAAGCTAACTTCGGAGATTTTAATACGTGGGTGAGGAGGAAAGGTGATCACATCATAGAAAAGAAATCTCTAAGGATAAAAATTATAAAGAACTAAATGTTCCAAGTTTCATATATAGTAGGGAATAATCCTTCTCATTTGAATTTGAATGGATTTTATTAAGAGGATGTATGTAACTAATACCATGTGGCATGACCACAAGAAAAAAAAAAGGAAGCATCATGTGTCACACCCTCACAAAAGAGGGTTGCTGCTTTTATGTATATAACAATTGTTAACTTTACCATAATGACCTTATTAAGTCTGGGATGTGATTGATGAAGAGAAGTCCAAACAGCTGGCATAAACAAGGAAAGAGAGGGTGGCAACTGGCAGTTCCTTACGTGACTCATGAGTTATGAGCTATGACTAGCCAACCCAAACTTAGAAGGGAAATATTAAGTGCATCTATCCCTTTGAAAAGTTTTAAGTATAAAAGTGACTTTTGAAACTTCTCAAAAAAGAGAGTGTCTCTCACCCTATGATGAGGGATAGATGCATAGGAATACTCCCCAACTTAGACATAGCAATTTAAGGTCTTAGTTTTGAGTTCATACTTGTATTTGACCCTCCAAGTCTCCCTCCCCATCATGAGTTACCAAAAAAAGAATATTTGACCTTCCAAGTCTCCCCACATCATGCTTTACTAAAAAAAATAATGAGTAATGCTACCTGGACATACTTTTTGGCATGAATCTTGGACAAACCCCTATGTGGTAATATCAGTGATATTCAAGGGGTAACATCGGGGTTTGTCCAAGATTCATGCCAAAAAGTATGTCCAAGTAGACTTTTTGAAAAAGAATCTCCCCACTAAAGGGAGAGAAAGGACTCGAGCATGAAAAAATAAAAAAGCATGGCCCATGCAGGTCGGTAACATAGGGGTTTGTCCAAGATTCATGCAAAAAAATATGTCCAAGTAGACTTTTTGAAAAAGAATATCCCCATTAAAGGGAAAGAAAGGACTTGAGCCTGAAAAAATAAAAAAGCATGGCCCATGCAGGTCTCGAACCTGCGACCTTCGCGTTATTAGCACGACGCTCTAACCAACTGAGCTAATGGGCCATTACATTTAAATTCTAAATATAAAATATCAAATTGTTTTTGAAAATAACTAGTACTATTGTACCCATCAATTAAGTGGTAAAGGTCCTTTGTGTTTAGTGAATGCACCATTAATAAAATGAGGCCCAACGGATGACCTGTTTATCACAAAACATTTTTTAATCTGTATGGGCAAAACCTACTCTGTTGCCCCCAAAAGGCTCATTGTTTAGTGGTGTTGGCCTCAAGGCTGTATTTGATTAAACTTATTTAAAGTCAACCATATTTTTAATATAAGTAACATGAGAAAAGCAATTATTCAAAAGAGTTTTTTAAAAGAAACAATTGTTTGGTTAGCCTAACTTTTGTACTTACATTTTTAATAGAAAAAACATCAAAACTTGTTTGATTATATATATAAATATATAAATTAACTTTAGCATAATTTAATTTCATAAAAACCAAATTACACAATAAAGAGGAACCTCATAGGTGAATAGGATCACCCACAAAAAATCAGAGATGTGCCAATTTATATGGGCCTTAATGCAAACCACATAATTTACAGTCTTTATAAATGTAATTTATAAAAATATTTAAATCAAATGAATACTTTTTTCAAATATAATAAAACAAACTCCACCACCCTAAACATGTGCAGTAAAGATTGCATCAACAGTGACATCCCTCAGTTTCAACATCTGTAGTCCTTGATTACCATGTGCCAGGTTCTCCCCTTGATCACCATAAAAATAACCACCACATAAAACATTGGACAAAAAATAGATGATGACCAGGGTTTTGATTTTATATATGAAACTAGTCTTGGAAGAATATTTTATGCTTTTAGGTTGTGAAAATGAGAAGAATCGAGAAACAAAAAACTCAACAAACAGAGATGGTGACATATATCTACATACCTTGTCTTTGGGGTCTGAGAAAAAGAGTGGCAATGACATGGATGGTTTAGGTGGCCCCAAAAATAAGCCAAGTCATACAATCATTATAAACAGTTCTGACTAAGAAGAGCTCAAGGGACTCTGAGATTTCTCTAAATCTCAACACTATTAATTGATTAGTGACACACACATTTAAAATACAAACCTCTTTAAGATCAATCATTTTCCCACCCTATTCTATTGTCAAAGAGAAGTTCATTATGATCAACATAATCTAAGTTAGGTAGAAATCATATTAGTCACATATGAAATATAATTAAAACAACCAAAGAGGTGTCAATTCGTGTCTCACAGGCATAACTGTAGTCAGATTTAAAAAAAAAAAAAAAAGTTCTTAGAGGCTGTCACCATTTATATCAGCATATCCATCATTGTCACTGCCAACGCTTAGTATCCATGTTGAGATTGTCCAGGGGTGCACAAAAATCCGTCGATCCGATCCGATACGATCCGTGGATTTTTATCTGATCCGAAGGTGAAAGAATTGGTGACGGATTGAAAACTTTATAATTCGTTAACAACGGATTGGTGGCGGGTTTCACCTTCAATCTGCGGATTCAATCCGATCCGATCTGTTGACATTAAATATAAATAAAAAAAATTATAAGGGGTCTAAATATAAATTAAGATGTCTAAATTTAAAATAAGAAAAAAAATCTAAATGGTCAAAATGTAATTTTTTTACAACACGTTTGATTTTTTTTAAATTAGATTGAACAGATTAATCTGATCCAATCCTCCACGGATCAGATCGGATTTTAACAGTACGGATTGGTGACGGATTTCAAATCCGTCAATCCATAGGTAACGGATTGGTGACGGATTTGGCCCAATCCGCACTAATCCGATCCGTGTATACTCCTAGTCCTTACTATACTCTATTAAACCGTATCATTATACATGATAAATAATAAAGATATAGCATATGGTAGAACCAAAATATATTAGAGTCAAATTTGCTACATCACATAAAAGAGAGAACTCTAGTATAGATAAAGCACACAAATTTCTCACAATAACTTTTCAAGTGTACTATAGTACTTGACAAAACTTATGTTAAATCTATTGAAATGAGATTTCAGACTTATGCGGGAACCAAAATATATTGAAGTGAATTTTTTTCACCATCTATAGTACAAGAGACATGAATTTGTTTTGAGCCAGATTTTTAACTAGATGGGCATCGTTACGGAGTGTCACAAATTTTTCATGAGTTTTGTTTCAGGAGGGCAAATGGTTTTTTTCTCTATTATTTTCTTAAATAGAGAGACTTGGCTTTCCTTATGCCAATGAAAGCTTACGGAAGCATGTCAGACTCTATTAAAAAAAAAAAAGCTCGATTAATAGGGTGACCCATGAATATCCAATTATATATTTATAAAGCAATAGAGAGCCCTGATATAAAGGGTGCCACATTAGCACTCTCAAACCTCATGGCGCCACTTCAGAGATCTCACGGACACCATGTGGCATTACAACTAATTTTGAAAATATATTTTTTTAGTCCCTAACTAACTTTAAGGACGGGTTGTCAAAACAAGACATCAATTTTTGGCCATATTAGGAATGTAAGTCGGACGCTCAAATCAGAATAAATAAATTCTATATAGTAAAGCAGCAGTCTCTTGGCAAGAGAGTGACATGTGGCGTTCCCTTTTGGGTTTTCATAGTGACATGTGGCACACGCAATCTTTATAGATAATTAATGCGGTTTAGGTTGAGTAAATCTTTCTTGGACTATTTATTTTAGAGTGTGTAAATTTGCATATCATTATCTAATGTAAGCCATTTTGTAATAGTTTCACATCACAAGTGGCCCCACTGAGAATGCTCACGACTTTCTATCATATACCATTTTTCCAATAGGATATATCACAAGTGGGCCCCATTGAGAAATCTTCACGACTTTTTTTCCTAAAATCTCTCTCCTCAATATGGTTTCCATACGTTTTAAGTCTTGACACCTCATTATAAGTTTGTACCGTCATTAAATTCAGAAAGTTCCTCATTCCTATTTACATTGCAACACAGCATACAAATTATGTAAACAACCCGTCCATACAACATGGTATATAATTTGACTTTAACGAAATTAATATCTTTATCTAAATTTAAATGGTTTAGTGTGGTTAATGTTTTTTTATTTATGGCCACTAGGCTGGCACTATATCATTATGGGCCCATATATAAATCTTTATCTTTCCTTCCTTGTTCTCTCGTCTTGCTTTCCCTTCCTCCTTCCCTCACTCAATGACCTTACTCTAAAAGTCTGTTAGTGGCCTTGATCTCCAGCAGTCGCTCACCTGGTTGCCTACATATTGGGACACATCACACAAGTTCGCCTAGAACCTCAAAACATTTGCACATCTGTTGTACATGGACTGAACCCAACAAGGTGAGATGGGTCAACATGGGCAGCACGGATGACATGGACCGGCATGGGAGGCATAGACCCATCACAGTCTCAACCAGCCGGCACCAGAGTTTAAAAACACACTCAGGCTATAGTAGTGATTTTATGCAAAGTGGCAGTCAGGGAGACGGCGTGGAAGGCAATTCCCTTTATGCTTCAGTAGGTGTTTATGGCCATAAGGGTAAATAGGATGGGGGGTCGTATAAGGGCTCATATGAAACTCTAGTGAGCAATTGAACAACTTTGTTTGAAGTTTTAGGATTTGAAATAAGAGTTTGGGATTTGGATGCGAGGGTCTTAGTTTAGTTTCACTTGCATGGATAACTTATATAACAATAGCACTGGCAAAGCAAAACAAAGAGTCGCATAGTGTTAGAATTTTAGTTGGCTAATTTTTCTAGTTTGAACAAAAACTCAAGTCCTAATTGGGTTGTATCTTCTATTTCTCTTAGAAAATGACAGTGAAGCAATTATGAAGATCAAGATATACTTTAAAATCTTCTAGAGTATTTTAAAGACCTCTTAAGAGACTTTCCCGGACATGTTTTCGCGCATTAGATTGTCAAGACTGAAGCTAGTCTCACTATAGCGAGGTACTGTAATGGCTCTTCCAGAACCCAGTCTCGCTATAGCGAGCTGGGATTTTTAGTCCGTTCAGGACTCTTGTTTGCTGATTCTCCTAACCTCTTCTAAGAGTCCTGCTTTGTTTCTAAGAGCCTCTTGCACGAACCTTGGGTTATTTATTGACCTCTTGCAACCACAAACAATTCACTGAAGCTATCTTATTCTCTTGAGCTTTGAGCTTTATTCTTTGAGAGTTATGTGGGCTTAATCTTGCAAGGGAGACTACACTGAAGATATATTCTTTTTCCCTGATCTCAAGCACCTTGAAGGGGCATCAAGGTGGGTTTCAAGCTAGCACGTGGAAGGTGAACGGCAGGTCGTCGGCAAGTTCTTCACAGTCCTTTTAAGTTAAGTTACAACTGCATTAAAGGTCTAGTGAGTTCACTTGTAATCTTCGTTTAATAGTGCTTTGCTTTCGGTGGTCTCTACCACCCGTGGTTTTTTTTCAAGTTGGGTTTTTTTCACGTAAAAGTCCTGTGTCACTTCCTATTTTGTGGTGATTGATTCATATTTGGACTTAGGTTAATTAATTAGCTTAATTACCTATGTTTGGAATTCATATAATAATCTGAGAAAGGATCTTAGCATGTGTTAAGACTTAAATAGAAGGTTGATCTAGGTTTAGTCAAACCTTCACACAGTTTGTTGGGAACCCCGTGTCGCATATGGATGACCCAAGGATCAATCCTAGGTCTCCCCACATGTGGTGCTCTCATGGGTCCCAGTCCACTTGGTTGGGGCTTAAAAGAAAAAAGAAAAGGCCTTGGATGCAAATCAAAAAGGTAATTGTGGTTTTGTGACTAAGGGTGCCATCATATACAGTCTTAACAGAGTTTGGTGAGCCATACTCATTGTATTTTGAATCTCAATGAATCACTTAGTTGGACCTACCAATGTAATGTGCATAACTGCATATGATAACTATCACAATGATAACACAATCCAAACTCTTTCGCAAACCGAGTATGGACTAATATCATCATCATAGCCTTATTCCAACAATGTGTGGGTTGGCTAATATATACCCCTCTAAATAGAACTTTAATCTAAGGGCGAGTTGGACTGTGTAAAAATTCGATTTTCAAAACTGGATGACAAGATGTCCTTCAAAAGATAACTTTGGACTTGACACGGCCTCTTCAATTTTAAAGCAACCATGAACCATATATGCATTAGAAAAGAGAAAAATAAGATTGTTTTGATTTAACCACAATTGCAAAGGCATATACAATAGAAGCTAACAAGGCAACAACTAAAGTTAAGAGTAGGGCAAACATGGTGTGACCCATACAAAAGCAATCTCAGGATAGAACAATGGCAGCATAAGCGAGTGAAATTTCAGCCAATCCCTTCCTAAATTTGCAAAATTGAATTTTACGTAATTGTTCCTAGAGAAGTCCCTGTACAAACTCATACACCAGTCTACCCAATTCGGATTATAAAAAATGTAATTTATTTTGGCGCCATTTTCATTGGCACAAATCAAACCCGAACTATTTGGACTCAAGAACAGTGTTCGATCACACCAAGTCTTTCACTTCCACCCACTCCATCTTAATCATGTCGGCTCGAATAACATCAAAGATTATGCGATGATGCCTCGATATTCTCACCATCGATATCTCTCCAGAAGATTCCACCATAACATAACGACAAACTTCTCACATCTTCACATTATAAATATTATGATTATTTCTCATCTTCACATTAGAAATATTATGCGGAAAAAGGGAGTCCACGACTGCAAGACTCCAATCATTTTTCCATGCATACAAATTTCATTTACAGAAGATGACATTAGATTTACGAGTTCGAGTTGCCTCATCTCCCCACTTATAATGATCAAAACGTCCATCCTTGAGTCAACATAGCAGGAATGAATTGTCATCGTAACATATGCTGGTGATTAAGAGAACACCATTTCGATCAAATGGAGTCGAAGGCAACAGGCAACAGTCTACATAACGTTTTCCCTTGCATAGGATAAACACACTGTGTTTGGGCTATGTGCCATGAGTTGCAAACGCAACCAAATCGAAGATAATCAGGTATAGTTAGATGGTTTAATATCAGTTTAAGAAGACATTGAGGAAGACCCAACCAACTAACTTCTTCCTTATTAGGAATGCCAAGTTCAAGAAGGGACTGGTTGAAGAAAAAAAAAGGACGAAAGAGCTCTTGCAGAAGGTGAAGAAAGGTGTCTTTCCTTATATAAGACGGACTTTTAGAATTCTAATTAAAAATGAGAATCCTTTTTTTTTTTTTGAAGATTCTAATTAGAAAAGGATATCTTCGCTGTAGCCAAATTCTAATTTGAAATATTATGTGGAAAAGAAGAGTCCATGACTGCAAGACTCCAATTGTTTTTCAATGCATACAAATTTATTTTACAAAAGATGACATTAGATTTATGAGTTCAAGTTACCTCATTTCCCCACTTATAATTATCAAAACATCAATCCTTGAGTCGGCATAGCAGGAATGAATTATCATCGTAATATATGTTGGTGTTTAAGAGAACGTCGTTTGGATCGAATGGAATCGAAGACAAAAGGCAACAGTCTACATAACGTTTTCCCCATGCATTAGATTTTCCTATCATTGAAAACTGAACGTGTTTCTTGCCTTTTTTAATGAAACGGTTAAATAAGAATACGTTGTCATCTTCGGCTGTCAATAGCAGCCAACCGCCAGAAGATGAACGACAGATAAGGCTGGAGGACCGAGCCTGTGATTGGACAATGGTGTCTTGTATATTCCTGTGGGAGAGTGAAGAATTTAATGCTTCCTTCTCATATCATTATGGGGAACATGAGGAAAGGGAGTTGAGAAACAGCATGACAAACACACTGTGTTTGGGCTATGTGCCATGAGCTGCGAACGCAACCAAATCGAAGATAATCAGGAATGGTTAGACGCTTTACTATCAATTGAAAAGAACATTGAGGAAGACCCGACCAACTAACTTCTTCAATGTGAGGAAAGTTCAAGTATGGACTGGTCGAAGAAAAGAAAATGACGAAAGAGCTGTTGGAGAATGTGAAGAAGTGTCTTTGCATATATATGACGGACTTTTAAAATTCTACTCAAAAAAGAAAATCTTTGTTTTTAAGATTCTAATTAGAAAAGGATATCTTAAATGTCGCCAAATTCTAATTAGAAATATTATGCGAAAAATGGGAGTCCATAACTGCAAGACTCCAATCATTTTGCAATGCATACAAATTTATTTTACAGAAGATGACATTAGATTTACGAGTTCTGGTTACCTCATCTCCCCACTTAATATAATCAAAACGTCCATCCTTGAATCGACATGGGAGGAATGAATTGTCATCGTAACTATGTTGGTGATTGAGAAAACGTCATTTTGATCAAATGGAGTCGAAGACAAAAGGCATTCTTCTATGTAATGTTTTCCCAATACATAGAATTTTCCTATCATTGGAAGCCGAACGTATTTCTTGCCTTTTTTTACAAAACAGTTAAATAGGAATACGTTGTCATCTTCGGCAGTCAATAGCAGCCAACCACCAGAAGATGAACGACATAAGGCTGGACGAGCCGGGCCGATGATCGTGCAATGGTATCTCGTATATTCTCTTATCCAGGAGACTGAAGAATTTAATGCTTCCTTCTCGTATCCTTATGGGCGGCATGAGGAAAGGGAGTTGAGGAACAGCAGGATAAACACACTGTGTTTAGGCTAGGTGCCATGAGCTGCAAACGCAACCAAATAGAAGATAATCATGAATTGTTAAACGCTTTAATATCAATTGAAAAAGACATTGAGGAAGACCCGACCAACTAACTTCTTCAATGTGAGGAATGCCAAGTTCAAGAAGGGACTGGTTGAAGAAAAGAAAATGACAAAAGAGCTGTTGGAGAAGGTGAAGAAGTGTCTTTACATATATGGGACAGACTTTTAGAGTTCTAATAAAAAAACAAATTCTTTGTTTTGAAGATTCTCATTAGAAAATGATATATTCGATGTCACAAAGTTCTAATTAGAAATATTATGCGGAAAAGGGGAGTCTATGACTGCAAGACTCTAATCATTTTGCAATGCATACAAAATTCACTTTACAGAAGATGACATTAGATTTACAAGTTCGAGTTACCTCATCTCCCCACTTATTATAATCAAAACGTCCATCCCTGAGTCGGCATGGGAGGAATGAATTGTCATCGTAACATATGTTGGTGATTAAGAGAACGTCGTTTTGATCAAATGGAGTTGAAGACAAACGGCATTTGTCTACGTAATATTTTCCCCATACGTTGAATTCTCTTATCATTGGAAGCTAGACGTATTTCTTGCCCTTTTTTTACAAAATGGTTAAATAGGAATACATTGTCATCTTCGGCAGTCAATAGCAGCCAACCGCCAGAAGATGAACGGCAAATAAGACTGGAGGAGCAAGGTTGGTGATCGAGCAGTGGTGTCTCGTATATTTTTTTGATATGGGAGACTGGAGAATTTAATGCTTTCTTCTCGTATCCTTATGAGCATCAAGAGGAAAGGGAGTTGAGGAACAGCATGACAAACACACTATATTTGGGCTATGTGCCATGAGCTGCAGACGCAACCAAATCGAAGATAATAATTAATGGTTAGACGCTTTAATATCAATTGAAGCAGACATCGAGGAAGACCCGACCAACTAACTTCTTCAATGTGAGGAATGCTAAGTTCAAGAAGGGACTGGTTGAAGAAAAGAAAATGATGAAGAAGCTATCAGAAAAGGTGAACAAGTGTCTTTGCATATATGGGACAAACTTTTAGTGTTCTAATCAAAAAAGAAAATCTTTGTTTTGAAGATTTTAATTAGAAAATGATATCTTCAATGTCGCCAAATTCTAATTAGAAATATTATGCGGAAAAAGGGAGTCCACGACTGCAAGACTCCAATCGTTTTGCAATGCAAACAAATTTATTTTACATAAGATGACATTAGATTTTAGAGTTCGAGTTACCTCATCTCCCCACTTATTATAATCAAAACGTCCATCCGTGAGTCAACATGAGGGGAATGAATTGTCACCGTAACATATGTTGGTGATTAAGAGAACGTCGTTTTGATCAAATGGAGTCGAAGACAAAGTAATGTTTTCCTCATACTTAGAATTTTCCTATCATTTGAAGCTGTACGTATTTCTTCCTTTTTTTTTAATGAAATGGTTAAATAGGAATACGTTATCAACCTCGGTTGTCAATAGAAACCGATCGCCAGAAGATGAACGAAGGATAAGGCTGGATGAGTCGGGCCGGTGATCGGGCAGTGGTGTCTCGTATATTCTCTTTTGTGGGAAACTGAAGAATTTAATGCTTCATTTTCGTATCCTTATGGGCATCATGAGGAAAGGGAGTTAAGAAATAACAAGATAAACACACTATGTTTGGGCTATGTGCCATGAGCTGCAGACGCAACCAAATCGAAGATAATCAGGAATGGTTAGAAGCTTTAATATCAATTCTAGAAGACATTGAGGAAGACCCGACCAACTAACTTCTTCAATGTGAGGAATGTCAAGTTCAAGAAGGGACTAGTTGAAGAAAAGAAAACAACGAAAGAGCTGTTGTAGAAGGTGATGAAGCGTCTTTACATATATGGGACGGACTTTTAGAGTTTTAATTAAAAAATAATCTTTGTTTGAAGATTCTAATTAGAAAAGGATATCTTCGTTGCCGCCAAATTCTAATTAGAAGAGGATTATTATATATTAGAGGGATAGGATCTGATTTCGCAATTAAAGCTTAATTATTATATATTATACGGATAGAATTCGATTTCGAAATTTAGCTTTAATTTTGCAATCGATTTCTTTAAATTCGATTTCTTTCTCTCATTGGCTTTTGAATTTTCAAAATCTTAGATTGAATGGATCCACTTTAGAGTCTATACAATCTCAACAACTACACAATCCTAATCAACTTCTATTATAATCTCCTAAAATCTCATTATTTTGCATTGAACCTTTCCATAGTACTTTTTCATATTTAAAGGTTCCTCTCTCTCTCTCTCTCTCTCAATTCCAAGCCTTAAAAGAGTTCTTCTGGGTCCCACTTAATTGGATTATGAAATCAGTTGTGTTGTAGGACTAGACTAACCTATACATGTGGAAGTTTGGACTGGTGGGGTCCACTTAGATGGAAGATGGAAGCGTAAAGTTTGCATTACCCTATCAATACTATACCAGTACCACAAGAAGACAAGAATATTTTACAATAGCATGTCGCAGAAAAAAGGCTTAAAAGAATTAGTGTTGACCTAAGTCAAATAATTCTAGTGAGATTAATATTTCGGTCATAAAATTAAAAAAATCAAATTGAAGGACGGCTACAGTATCAAAACCCCTCATAAATAGAAATCCATTTGAAAATCTCCCTTAAAGAGTATATATAACTCGACACAAACTCGCTCGAGCCGAGTGACTCGGCTCATTTGGCTTGTGCGGGTTGATATTTAAACTCTAACTCATACTTTTTTATTAGATACAACTGGATTGTGGGTCCCACATTAACTGTCTTGAGGTGGGCTTCTATGTACGTCTTTAATTCTTTTATAATGGAATCAGTCTTCCCCTATGTGAAATAATTAGATATTTGGGCGAACGAATGGATAGATTATGTGCCACTTGTGTGGTGATCAACTTACCATAGGCTTTTGTATGTTGATGGACGCACATAAGAACCATTACGAGTGGAGATGCCTTAGAAGGAAAAAAAAAGAAACCCCACTAGGTAGTGACTAACAGCCATACACGTGTATGGTTGGCTATGCTATGAGAGGATGATAATATCAGGCCTGCACTACCAATACTGCACCATCTTACATTATGGTTCTCTTTGCAGATTTCATCCTTCTTCTGTAATTCCACTTCAGCTCTTCACCAAAATAGTTATCGATGATCTCCTTACATTATTTTTTCTTTATGTATTCTTTTGATCAATGTCCTTTTAAGAATCTCGAATATGCGTACTTTTGTTTTCCCTCCATTACATCGAATCACTTTGATTTAATCTGTGTGTATTTGAGATGGGCTTTCTTCTCTGGTGTTGGGTTTTCTTCTATCGTCATTTAGATCGATGGGTACATGGAGGTGAGTTGATTTCTCATTCATTCAATATTCAGTAGTTTTGTAGTTTTTGTGTATATTTTGGTTATATTTATTTAATTTATTTGTAAAAGTTTTGTGGATGATACTTTCAATTTAGGGATGTGAATGCCTTCAATTGTGGATGATGCCCTCAATACCTATGAAGCACAATCCAAACCTATAAAAAGACATGACTACGCACTTCATTCATGTCTACCTCTGTTGAATGTTAAATATTATATATTTTACCCCTCATTGGTCCGAGTTTTATCAGCATCTCATATGCATATCATTTGCTTTACACGGAGATTTTATCATTCTATCACATTAACGGATTATCGGATTATTATGCATAATTATGATTATTTATAGCACATTTTTATGTAATTTATCTTGTATAGGTGGACTCCGTGACCACCCAACCTTCCAGCTAGTGTCCCAAGGTATCAAGAAGAGATTTTAATAAAGAAGTTACATGAAGAGATCTTATTGAAGAAGTATTAGGAAGAGTTGAAGAATTCCAAAATAAGAAGAGAAGACTTTAAGAATAAAAGAAGTCATTTTCTAACACAAAGGAATGGTCGGTGTATTGGTTAGAGCTTGGGTTCCTATAAAATAGCTTATGGGTTCAAACCCCAACAATCAAATCCATGAGCCTCCAAAATGAAGGACGACAAAAAGCAAAAAAGCACATATACTTTTGGAAGGAAAGTTTGTTGCAACCAATCAAACTGAAATAATCCATGTGAAAGCAAACGAGCCAATCAAAAGCCTGCAAGTTGCAATCAATCAAATGGAAGCAATCCTTTTGAAAGGAAATGAGCCAATCAAATGTCTTCAATGTTTCTATAAATTGGAATATTTTTGTAGAGAGAAAAAAAATTTTTGACAAGTTAGTCTTTTTGCAATTTTATTTTTACTTTTAAATTATAATTAAGATCTTCTTTGTAACTAATCTAGAGAGAAATTGTAATTGAAGATCATTAATGAAAGTTTGGAGTTCTTTCTTGATGTTTAGTGGCTAAAGATCTTGGATTAGGCTCTCCTTTTGAAGCTAAGTAATGTGATTAGTTCAATTACATGCATGTTTAGTTTCAGTTCCCTACTTGTTCATTAAGTGATTAGTAGATTTTAGATCTAATTATGTTAATCTCTCTCATTTCTTATGCTTTATCTTTACACTTGATACTTGGATGATCTCAATTGATGCTTTGTAGTTAAATTAAATTCTCTCACATAGCATGCTTTATAGCCCTTATCTTTGATCTTTTGTAGCTTGATTTTGATGATTAATTGTTAGGGTAGTTAGATTATAATCTAGGATCTTGGCTTTTGATTTTCTTAACTTTGATCTTCATTGTTATATCATCTAATCCAATTAGACAAGAAATATCTAATTGGATTGTAGATTTGGGAGTTGAATTAGAACATGCATTGTTTGAATTAATTACATACTTAGTGGATTTTTGATTGCCTAATTTCATGTTTTATTATTGTTAATTTAAATCATTGTTTGATTTGTTATTTTCACTTCCAAATTGTTAGATCTACACTTCACACCACTTGTTTTAAAATCATACACATTTCACACCACATCTTCACCTTAAATCTTCCATTTCCACCACCATTCATCCACTAGTTTAGTGTAGTTCGTTAAATTAGCTTAGATCTTGTTAATTTCATATTTAGATTGTTAATTAGAGTAGTCTAATTGCTATTTTCGTTTTATTCTACATTTCATTTAGTTTAATTAATTCCATTTTTCATGCATAGTTTATTAGTTTAATCGTTTACTTCAATTGTCTATATTAGCTATATCTTAATTCAACTCTACTTTAATTGGATCAATTGCTTGTTCCAATCTCTCTCTATGGGATCGATAATCCGAACTCTTTAGTCCTTTACTACTTGACGACACGTAGTCTTGCGGTTAAGCATTACACATCTAAGTGTCGATCAAGTTCTTGACGCCGTTGCCGGGGAGAAACATTGAAAACCTTTGAATTCCATAGAGTTGAAATCATTTTTAGCTTAGTGTACTTTTTATCTTTCCTTTATTCTCCTTGCAGATTCTACATATTGTTTGTATTTGTTTTGTAAGAAATTCCTCACTTGGAGCGAAGGAAACTGGAAAAGTGCATTGGAGAACTTGAATATTTTACTTGCTTCCTAGTTTAGATATTTACTTGCTTTCTTAGTTGGTTGTATTAGGTATTTGTTATCAAAGTTGTAATCATTTGAGTGATTGTGAGGCTTGTTATTTATTAAAGGCGTTGCAATAATTTTGGTTGCGGGTCGGCCCGTGACCCATTTACTTTATTTAAGTAGTTAGTTGTTTAGTAGAATTGCAATAAAAATTTCTTGTAGAGAAGGAGGACAGTTGGTCTATACCGTTGCAGCCCCTCACATTCGTAAACGGAAATTGGTGTCCGTGGTGTGAGTCGACGACAAGCGATTCGTTCCCCGAAATAAATCAGGAGGTTTGCATTTCCTAATCCCCGCGAATCCCTTGCAAGCTGGTTTACTTTGTTCGTTGTTCCTTGCTATATAGTGTAATTTTTCCAAATACACTTGTAATTTGGTGTACTATTAGTAAAGGGCAAATTACTCCAATAAGATCAATAAGGATTCGGATTTGATCACTGTTTCCTTACCCTTAGAATTTCATCTTAATTCTCACTTAGTTTAGAACCAATAAATTATAATAAAATTGAGTAGAAACGTGACCTAATGTTACGAGCTCACTAGGGAAGGCCACTGTGGTTGTGCCAATTGTGTACCTTGGCGGATTTTCTGGTGACTAAGCAAACCTTGTCCCTTGGCCCCATTCTGCCTTTGTGGTTGAAAGGATGAAGTGCCTTGCCCAGGCGACTTCGAGGAAAAATTAGGGTGATTGCGCCATCCCAGGTTATAACTATCTGAAAATGGGTCATTTCCCGGTTTGGAGAACCCCTGTGAAGCATTCACATGTTCTTGCACAAATTCAGGAAATTGGGGGGGCTGCAGGACAATCACTCATAAATGAGCGGGACTGTTGCACAAAGCACAAACACCCTGAGACGATGAGGATTGGAGAGATTGACCCACCGACAATAGTTTGATCCAGCTTTTGGGTCAAGGCAGCCACTCGAATGGTGAATGCATTAGAGGGTTGAATTTCAAACATCCCTCTAGATTTTTTAGAGTTAGAGGCTGTCGGCTTCTCCAATCTAGCAATGGAGGCATGGTGTGGAAAGGTCTCACTCAAATTCTCAAAAGCTCCCATGCCTCATCCTCATTTTTAAACATAATCGATCCCCCACTGGCGGTGACTACCATGTTCCATTCAGGAGACAATCCATCATAAAAGAACTGTACCAATTGCCACTTGGCAATTTGGTGATGAGGATACTTCCTAATGAAATCCTTGAACCTATCCCATGCCACATGAAATTGTTCACTATCAGTTTGGGCGAAAGATGTCATGGATCGCCGTTACTGAGTGGTTTTGCCGACGGAGAAATATTTATCTAAGAATTTTTGTTGTAGTTAGGCCCATGTGGTGATGGAGATTGCATGTAAAAGTACTTAACCAATACTTAGCTTTGTCCTTTAGTGAAAACGGAAAAGGAAACATCTTTAGGAACTCACTACTGAAATTATTTATTCTCACGGTGGAGCAAATAACCAGGAAATCATCAATGTGATTGTACGGGTCTTCATTGTTTAAGCCATGGAAAGAATGAATAAGATTGATTGTATTAGGCTTGATCTCATGCTAAGCTGCCTGAACTGTAGGCAGCTGAATACATGATGGTGACGCGTATTCTGAAGGAGTATAGTGCTCATTCAAATGCTAGAGAGGATTTGCAAATATAATTTATACGTAGCTACTATCTCTACTCGCGAGAGTAGAGATGTTAACCGAGTGTGGTATCCACTGGGACAGAAAGGATAAGTTTTGTTGGTTCCCAAATTCCTAAATTAATCCTACTAGAAAACGAAGTGTTGATTTGATGGGTTTGATTCCTAAATTAGCAATTTAAAAATAATGTTTGATTCAATTGAAGAAAAGATCTTAGGGTACGAATCCACTCTACCCTCTTAGAATGGCGAGTATAGACCTAGGGTTTCACTATCAATGCTTTAAGGACTCATTCTGGTTACAAACCTTCATAGAGTCAACAACTAAGGGATGTGGGTTTAGATCTGGGCATAACCTATCTCTATGGCATAGATTATCTTAGATCTAACAACACATTCATTCAAGCATCATTATATGACTGGTATTCAAATCTACAAGAGTAAAATACCAAAAAGAGATTGCATTAATAAAGAAAATACAATCAATGGATAATATTCATGTCATATAACCAAAAGCGTTCAAAATAAAACTTTAGAACCTATACATCACCAAAATACAAGAATAGGGCTTCATCGCAACCATAAGGTGGAGAGAGAGAGAGACAGACGAAGAGTCCTTGACGAAATCCCAATTGGCGCTCTTCCCAATCCTCCAAAATCAGCCTTCAGTTCTTCTCTCAAGATGTGAATCACCTAAAAACGAGTTTGGCTCTCTTTTTATAGCTTTTGGATCAGTTTTCTCTTCAAATCGTGCAAGGAGATAGACTTCACCCGTGTCGGGCGTCCGGACGAAAGGAGGCAGTATCTTAAGGGGTGCTTTGCAGGGGCCGGCGTCCGGACGCCAGAAGGTAGAATGTTGGAATTGTTGCGCAGGTCCTGGCGTCCGGATGCTCGGAGGCAGAATGCTCAATTTGTTGTGTTTTTTTTGCCATTTTTCTCCAATTAGCTTTTGAATTCATTCCCTTCACCTAAACTACCTACAAACATGAAATTAATACAAATAAGGTGACATAATCTCAATCCAAGGTATAACAAAGTCCTTATTGAGGGGCCAAATAGTACTTTTAGGCTCTCATCATATAGGGTAATTGGTTATTTCATGATTGTTGATGGAAGGTTATCTCTTTCTCCTTTTCCTCTCTATGCCAAAATCTAATTCCAATGTTTGTTCAAATATTTCTTTTCAATGGAAAAGGAGTGCCATTGTACAATCTAACATATGAATTAAATATGTTTTATTTTTTCTTATTATGAGTTTCAATTTCTTTTTCTTTTTTGATCGTTATTGATGATTTAAGCAGTTGATGTTGTGGCTTATTCTTTTCATAAATATTTGAGGGACATTTTAAGGGAACGATATATTTTAATGTCTATTGTAAGTATAAAATTGGATTTTTTTATTATTATTAGAAATCTCAGTTTATCTTCCTTGTAATGGTTATTGTGTTTGTCCTTTTACTTGGCCATTGTGTTGGGCTGGGATTGTTTTGAGGTTTGTTTGATAGTTATTGTACTTAGAAATTAAAGTTGGATCAAGCATTATTTTTCTGTCTTTGATGTGGAGAGTGTTTGAAGTGGGGATGGGATTTGTCTATTTGATTGTTGAAACTAAGCATGTGCATCCATGGCTTGGAGTTAAATTTGATTTTACTTTTGGTTTTTGGTTTGAGTTGTATAGATTATGGATTGGGTTTTCGATGAGATAAGGCTATTTAGTGTTGTGACCATGAGAATGATTCTCTGTATACCCCTTTTAAGGCATTTGGCAAGTATTGGATATCTTTCTTTAGCATTAAAGAGGTACATTTAGCATGATAAACCTTCCAATTTGGGTTAGCCTTAGTTTTGATTAAAATTTCAAGTTGACACTAAATTATTTATAGTCAAACATAGAATTTATACACCACTCCTGTACATGGGTCATTTTGGCTACCTAGCTCTACCCAAAGAGAGAGAGAGAATTTAGGAGACAGTAATTGGAGATAATTCAAGTACATCTAAATTTAGGGGATAATGATGAGAAGAGTCTTTATGTAACTGGAGAGATTAGAAAGAGGAGTTGATCTCAAGCTTTTTAGTTAGTGTTCCATGCGAAAGGGATAGAGGTTACAAAATGTTGGTGGTAAAGAGAGAAGTAATTTAAGAGACAATAATTGAAGTCCATGATAGCACAAACAACCAAATAAGAGAAAATATTAAATATATGAAATTGTAAGGGGCTTACTAAATAAATTTTCATAACTTTTTTGTCATGACTTATATATCCCTTGATTGGGTATACACACGGCGACCGTGGGTGGACTAACCACGGTCCGCCACATCACCGTGGGGTTTTACCTCATCAGATCCGGACTCAACAAACATGGCATTATATTATATATTTATCCACCGTCATAAAATTCTTTAGTTACCAATTAGTTTTTTATCACTAATAAAAGTTTAAATGATAATTGATTTTATTATTATTATTATTGCAATAGCTTCTATTGTCCTTATTTATATATTGATTAATCCTCGTGGTCAAATCTCGTTATAGATGTTAAGCACGGGCATATTTTGTTAGCCCCTTTTTCTTCATGGCCTTCTTTTTTATGTTACATGAAAGTATATCTCGGTCGAGTCCCTTTTCTTTTCTAAGAGAAACTATGATGTCTATATCATCTCTCTCCAATTATATATGATTTTCAATGTATGCTTCTCTTTTTATGTTGTTAGATTTTATTCTTCTATATCAACCTTGTATCCTAGATTAATGGTTGTGTATGTTGTGTGATCATTGTGTTGTTTTTGGGTATTTGTTCAATAATGGGCGTTGTTTTTTCTTGTAATTCCTCTTCATGCTTGTGGTTTTTTTTTTTTTTTAGCTTTGATTTGGACATGATTTGCAGCAGTCACACATGTTATTCTACGCTTCTCCAAGCCCATAAGCCTCTTCTTCCACTTCCCGCTTTCCTTCCTATCTCTCTATTTTTAATGTTTTTCCTTTTTTTTATATTCTATAATTACATAGCACCCCAAAATTTTCAAGATATCCAAGTTTCTTTTGAAACTACAATCACAAATTTTGGATCCAATTAGGCTTGGTCAAAGCAATTACAGGAACATATGCACTTGGTAACGAGTTGATTGCCTACGTATTTTTTTACTAGTGTTTTTTTGTGGTATTTTTGTTAACTTTGTTGTTTTTTTTCTATGGTTTTTTTTATAGCTTTTTTCAATTTCATGTGGTTCATTTAGTTTTTTCGGTAATGGATTTATTGGATTTGTGCTTTTTTCCTCTTTTATTTTTTGATTTTTTGGATTTTGTATATTAGATTTTTTATGGTTTGTTTTTTAAATTGCTTATATTATTGGATTTCAATGGATTCTCAAACTATGTTGTGCTTTTTTTTGTGGTTTTTTGCTTTTTATTAAGTGTTCATTTTATTATTATTTTATTTTTGTTGTGTTCTTTTAATTTTCTTGTCGACCAGTTTTATGGATTTTTTTTTATTTTTAGTTATGGTGGTTACTTTTTTTTTTTTTTGTGATGGATTTTCATGGAGGGCTTCCTTTTTCTTTTCCCTTTTTGTTTAAATTTTGTATTTTTTTGGGTACTAGGCTTCTCATGAATTTATTTGTTTATTTTGAATTGCTTTTATTTTTTATTTTTCTATGTATTTCATTTCTGTGTGTATATTTTGTACGGACTTTGTTGCTTTACATTTTGAGTTACTTTTATTATTAATTACTAATTATTTAGTTTCAATAGGTTCTTTTAATTTTCTTGATGAATTGTATATTTCTTTCATTTCTATGTCCAACTTAGATGTTTGGCTTTTGGGTATTAGGTTCGGTTATGTTCCTTTGTTTCTTCTTAATGTCCTTTATTATTGGGCTTTCTATGGATTCTCATTTCTTAATATTTTTATATTTTATCACTTTTTTGAAGTTGTGAATTTTGTTGCGTTTTCAGTTTTGACGGTTCATTTAAAATTCCCGGAGATGGGGCTTCATAGATTTGTGGATTTCTTCTTTCATTTTCTTTTTCTTTCAATTTTCTATTTTTATTATTGGACCTTACTTTAATTAGAATCATTTTACCCCATCAACTCACCTTCGAAGTCAATCATTAGTTTTAGGATAATAACAAAATAAAGTGCTCTTATTTTGAATTAACCAGCTATATTTTTTTTTTGTTAATATGATAGGTGATTGGATTTGATTGCAATTTTTAACATCTTATTATAATTCATAAAAAAATTATTTTAAATTATTTACCATTTTTAATATTGTAAATTATATTGCCCACGATAAGCGCGGTCATCTCTTGCTTTGCTAGTCTCTCTTTATCCTCTCCTTCTAACTCCCCTAAAATCTCTCGTACCAATAGGGCAAAAAACCTCTCATATTATCTAGACATCATCCTCTCCAAAAGTCTCTTCATATTATATTGATATCAATGAGTGGGACACTTAATACAATCAAGTGGTGTTCCTTAAATGAAACTTGGGCTGATGACTAAGAAAAATATTATACATTTTGTAAAGGGCCTACTAATGGATTTATACTATCACCTTCATAGTAACATTGAAACTTATGAAAAATACGTTGGTGGGGTCCCTCTTATAAGATGCTATGAGCAAAAACTACGATCGTGGGCTTAAGTCCGATTTAAGTAAAACTTGGCCCCACAATAAACTCATAACATTGCTTCATGGAACATGAAAATTTTATTAAGTGAAACTTGTCCTCACAATGGATTTATGGCAGTGATTTCATGGCCACATTAAAATCTCATGAGTGGGTTCTCTCATAAAATTCTAAAGTGTAAAAAAGTATATTGGCGGGTTTAAGTCTAATTGAAGTGAAGCTTGGCCCCCACTAATAGTTTTTTTTTTTTTTTTTTTTTTTTTTGTAAACCCAAAAATCAGGCCCCTCATGATTAATAACATATTTATTCTATTAATTTATTTTCATCAATAATACTCCCCCGAAAACGCCAAATATGAATATATTTCTTTTTTTAGCTAAAGCTAAACACGGGCGTTTATTACTGATTTATATTTTATCAATAATATTTCAAAGAAAACACTAATTTTAAATATATATCTATATAATAAGGGAGAGCGGGTTTTGAATCTTAGGATATTTTGAGCCCTTGGATTTATGCACATAAATCCAAGGGATGAGATTAAGAGATATATCCCCTCTCTCCACTACCGTCTCTCTCCACTACCTTCTTTGGAAACTGCTCTCTCTAACTGAGTTTGGAACTGCTCTCTCTCCAATCTCCTAATCCAAATACACAGAATAAGAAAAAAAAAAACTTAAATCAGAAGAGGAGAAGAAAGAGAGATATAGAATGGGGAAGAAAATATAAGAAGATCCCGCCATTTCCGATCAACTAATGTCATGTTAGTTTCTCTCTCACAGAGTCATTTTTCTTTCATTCCTCTGCATAAATGATATTTAAAGCCCCATTCCGCGTCTCCCATTCCGGCTCTATCCCTCTCACGCGTCCTTTGTCTTCCCTCTCTCTCTCTCTCTCTCTCTCTCTCTCTCTCTCTCTCTCTCTCTCTCTCTCTCTCTCTCTCTCTCTCCATCGCAAGAAATTTCACTCAAAGGATCCGCCCAGGCGCAGCAGCACCGGGGAAGGTCAGGTTCGTTATGCGGCAGGCGAAGACGCTCAAGATCTGCGCTAATCATCTTGGTAGCAATAGGATGGTTGTCGTTTTTCCTTTTTTTTTTAGATTTGTTCAATTCGAGTTGGGATTTTTGGTTGTTTCCATCCATATTGATTCAAGAACATGGAGAGAACGATAAGTCATGTGTATGGATTTCTCTGATGGAGA
The DNA here is from genome assembly GCA_012931725.1 of Litsea cubeba. NCBI lineage: Eukaryota > Viridiplantae > Streptophyta > Magnoliopsida > Laurales > Lauraceae > Litsea > Litsea cubeba. The sequence goes on from CM022954.1 coordinate 49,834,314, forward strand.
ATTGAAAGAGGAACTGGTTGTGGCAGTTGTTCCATCCATATCGATTCAAATGTGTATGGATTTCTCTGACGAAGAATTGAAAGAGGAGCTGTTCTGTATTAGGTTCGTATCCATTGAAAGTGAGAATTATCAATTGAGCACTTCACTCTATCCTTTTTCCTATATATAATGGTAAGGTGGCTGACTCTTCAAAGGGAAGAGAAGGTTTCGTAAATAGCTTAACATGTTGGGAACAAGATTGCTGTGCGGGGAGATATCCAGAGCACAGGATTAAGCTAATCCCAGCCATCAGATGAGACTAAGCACTCTCACGTGCCAACCGCGTGCCACCCACGTGGCACCAAACTCACCTCGGCTAGCAAAGCAGAGGCCTCGGCCGAAGTCAGACAGCTCCATGCCACTAGCGCCGAGCTCGGCCACCCCCACGTGTCCATCTCGGCTGAGAACTCCACCTCGGCTGAAGGAGCCGAGACGAAAGCCGAAGCAAGAAAAGACCTCCACTCGCACCCCTCATCCCCCACGTCACCAGGCGCGTGGAGAAACAGGGGTGCGAACTAGTAAGACAGATGCGACATCCAGCCGTCCACAATCTTCGCTGGATCACTGACAAGGCGGCATCCAGCGGCTGAAGCCACATCAGGGCAAGGCCCGAGGGCAGATCCGATGATGCTCCTACCGCCAAAAGCACCCAACACGATCTGGTCCAACAAGACGCGCATTTAATGCATTGTGGGCTGATCCGACTGACATTAAATATAGGGTGGGCTAGATTGGACCGCATTTATTACTTTGCGGGCTTATCATGACTCCCAGTCAAATCATGGGACCCACACCAAGAAGTCCTCCAAAAATACAAGCCAAGCCTCTATAAATATAATCCCATACCACATGCAAGGTACGCACAATACCACACTCGAGAGCTGTTACTCTGCCTCTCTTCTTCCTCTCCTTCCATTGTTCCAGTTCCTTCACTGACTTTGGCATCGGAGAGCCTTGCGCCGCCCAGGCCAGGGTCCTCTGACCGTGTGTTCTTCCCTTTCAGGCTTTCGGACGGTACCCAGTCATCACCATTGTTGGATAAGTCCTCTAAGGCTCCCCAGTTATTGTGGGTCATTATTTTCTGCACCTACAATTGGCGCCGTCTGTGGGAAAGTAATATCCCAACCTTCCCAACCTTCTTAACCTCAATCTCTCAGAAGCCATGCCTCCGAAAGCTAGGAAGGGCGTAGAGTCCTCGAGAGCAGCGCTCGAGCTGCCACCACCGTCGACGGAAGTCCCTCCTCAAGGGCGCTCCCGCACGGTGCATGGCACGTCTGCAGGCGAGGGCCGCTTAGGCTCTCAGCTCTTTGTCGAGTTCCCCTTCCAAGAGGGGCTCGAGGCCTCGATCTCAGCAGAAGAAGTCATGCCACCCAGACGCGATGAGCATCGGCATGAGCGTCCTCGGAAGGACAAAGCCGTGGCCGTAGGAGAGACGCGCCACGTTCAACCCCCTGCCGCTGGAGGGGTTCTCGAAGCCCAAACTGCTCTCCTCCAGAGGCAAGAGCAGCTGATTCACGAGCTCCAACAGCAGCTGAGGGCAGCGCAAACCGCCTCCTTGAGGCAGGTCTCTAAGCCTCAAGGGAAGAAGAGGGACGCCCCCAGCAGGGCAGCCCAGCCTCCCCGCGAGGACCTCAGAAATCATCTGGACCATAAACGGAGCCAGATTCGTGACGAAGGCTCGAGCAACAGCCGGAGTCATCATAGCCGCGATGGCCGAACTCATAGCCATCGCAGCCCGAACCACTCCAAGCGAAAGCCAAGGGCCCAGACTCCAGAGAAGGACGACGAGCAGGAGCGGTTCGACAAACGCGTCAGGCTAGCTCTTCAGCACAACCTGGACGTGCGGGACCAGAAGCAGATCTGTGGTCACACTGATCTGGGGGGCTCACCCTTCACAAAAGAGATCGAGTGCACCCCCTGCCCAGAAAGTTCTCCGTCCCGCGGTTCGTCCCCTACGACGGACTGTCCGACCCATCCGCTCACCTCCGACACTTCTCTCAGAAGATGTCCATCTGGGGGAATGAGGGTCACCTGAACTGCAAAATCTTTTCCTCCAGTTTGGGTGACCTCCCCCTGAAGTGGTTCTGTTCCCTCCCGGAGGAGTCGATATCGAGCTGGAAGGAGCTCCAGCTCTCCTTTCTGAAGAAGTTCCAAGCTTACAGCGCCGTCCCCAAGAGAGAAGGGGACCTTCTCGCCCTGAGAATGAAGCAGGGTGAGACCCTCGCCAAGTTCGCCCGACGATTCTGGGCGGTTTACAGCCAGATAGAGGGCACTAGGGAAGAGATAGCAATCTACGCCTTCCAACATGCCCTGATCCCCGGCCACGACCTCCGGAAGGACTTGGTCGGAGCCCCCCAGAGTCCATGCCAGAGCTAATGGCTCGGATAAAGCGCTTCGTCGCCCGGGAGGAAGATGAAAACCAGGCCGAGGAGAGGACGAAAGGCCAGAGCCCGAGCACAAGAGCAACCAGCCTCGGCAGAAAGGCGGGGAACCCTTCCAGACGCAGGAGCCCCAGCAGGCTTGGGTCGCCAGTTCGGCGATGCCCACACCACCCAGGTCTGGGGGCACCAGGAGGCTAAGGCCTCACGCCAGCGCCTATCAAGGCATCAACGTCGTCTTCAGAGAGCCGATACACCAGATCATGAACAAAATAAAGGGTAAGCCGTTCTTCGAGTGGCCTCAGCCCTTGAAAAATGAGCCCACCAACGGCAGTCGAAGCAAGCTCTACTGTTCCTACCACAAAGGTAAAGGACACAAGACCGAGGAGTGCAACTCTCTGAAGTGGTACCTGGAGAGACTCGCCGGCGAAGGCCACCTCCCAGAGTTCGTCAAGACAGAAGATGCTGGCGGCAGCGGGGGCCGAGTTCACCGGAGCACGGCTCGGGACCCAGGCAGCGAGGACTCCGAAAAGATCATCAACGTGATCCACCTGGCATCCTCAGTTCCCTCTCCCCCGTCTCGCGGAAGCTCGCATCGCACGGGAAGAAGGTGATGGAAGCCGAGCTCGGGCTGGCATCCAAAAAAGCCTGCCGCGGCCGACCTGCGATCTCTTCTCTCAGATAAAGATCTTGGGGGAATCCAGCTCCCCCACAACGATTGAGGCCATGGCCGAGGCCAGGCTGAACTCGGCAGACCCAGACAGGTTCTCCCTGATCAGCGCCACCACCGGCCACGACCGGATGAGCTTCCTTGACGCCTACAGAGGCTGCCGCCGAGTTCCACTTCACGAGCCTGACAAGGGTAACGTCATTCACAACCCCCCGCGGCGCTGACTGCTACAAGGAGATGCCCTTCGGGCTAAAGAACGCGGGGGCAACCTGTCAGCGCCTCGTGACGGGGATGTTCCAGGCTCAGCTCGGCCTAACGGTAGAGATGTACATCGACGACATGGTCGCCAGATCAGTGTATTCCAGCGATCACCTGGCGGATCTCGGCCAAGTCTTCGACATCCTTCGGGCATGCGAGCTCAAGCTAAATGTTTCCATGTGCGCCTTCGGCATAGCACCTGGCCAGTTCCTTAGTAGCTTGGTAACACGAAGGGGGATAGGGGCTGATCCAGACCAGATCACCGCGATCTAGGGCATCCACAAAAGAAGTCCAGAAGCTCACGGAAATGGCTGCAGCACTCAAATCACTTTATTGGCCGGCCCCGAACTGCGATCAAAGCCCAGATTCTGGCGAACTTCAACATCGTCTCGCCCAATTCGGCCCCGACCCAGCCTGGCACGACGCTGACAGGCACAGGGCACGAGCCAGAAGTAATTGAGATCGAACAGTCTCCCACCTCGGCAACACCCCTCCGGCCTGCGGGATGGAAGCGGTCATTCCTTTAGAGATCGGACTTCTCGCCCTGAACACAGAGCTGATCGACCAAGGCCGAAATATGACAAACCTAGCATTGGAGCTGGAGCTGGCGGACAAGTGCCAAGGAGCAATAGCCCTGCGTCTGACCGACTATCAGCAGAAGTTAACCAAGGCGTACAACCAAAAGGTCAAGGAGATTCGCCCTGGGAGAGCTGGTTCTCAAGAAGCCCCCGCCAGCTAACAGAATCAAACGAAGGGAAGCTGGCCCCGAACTGGCACGGCCCGCTCAGGGGGTCGCACTAGCAGGGAAATCAGCCTACAAGCTCGGAGACTTAAGAGGGCAAGCCGCTGCCGAGACCGTGGAATGCATCCTACCCGAAGAAATTCTATTTCTAAAAAAAATGTAGCGAGTCTCAGAATCAATGAAAGCACCTTTTGCCCCGTCATTAATCTGTGTCGTCTCTCTTTACATGACTTCGGCAGTTCCGGGTCCACCGCCCTGGAAAAGGCCTCGAGTCCAAACTCGGTCGTTTCCTAAAGCTCCGGGTCCACCGCCCTGGAAAAGGCCTCGAGTTCATACACTCGGTCGTTTCCTAAAGCTCCGGGTCCTGGACCCTGGAAAAGGTTCCGAGCTCCGACGCTCAGACGTTTCCTAAATTCTTGGTTCATACACCCCTAAAGATCGCACGGCCGAGATCCCCGGGACTCTGGGTTCGAACACCCTCGAGGTCACGCCAAACTCAAACAGCCGAGATCACACCCAAGGCAGTTCGCTTCGGCCAAAGCTCCCCATCTCGGCCAAGGTCAGCTTTCGAAAAAAGAGCGGTGCGAGCATTAAAATACAAAAATGCAAGTGTACACGGATTAAGTGAACACAAAACTCGTCCTTTTTATTCATTGCAACTGCTTCATTGCATGGATTACAAACATGAAACAAAATACACAGAAGGAAGGCTCGTGGCCCTCTGAAAGGCTTTGAGACCACTCTTCACCGACGTCGCCCGCCAACCGGAAACCTTCGGCGGAAAGGCTTGTTGCATCCTGACCCCGAAGTCTTGACATCCCACAAGAAGGAGGATCTGCGGCATAATTCAGAACCGCCCTCTGGGACGAAACAGGACCCCCAGGCGTCCGGTGCCAGGAGCTCTGCAATACGCTTCGGCTGGTCAAACCAAAGTTTGCAAACAAGAGCCCCCTCCTAGGGCGTTTCTAGTCCTACCCTCTGCTCAGAACCTTGTGGAATGACAACAAGGCCGCCGGGCGCAGGGGGCGCCACCAACCCATAGCTGCAAAGATTCCCATGCAACCGCACCAGGGAAGGCTGGCCGTAGACCCGCGTTCAGAGAGCGCGCAGCCTACGAGGACCATCTTCAGAGAGCGCGCAGACTGCGATAGACCTTCTCCCCTCGGAGGAAGCCGTCGCCGGCACAGGAGTTTCATCAGGGTCGAAAGCCCCTAAAGACCTGTCAAACATGGCTGCCAGGTTGTTTGAATGAAATACAAACATCCTAGTTCTCTCGTCCCTCCCATGGCGAGCTTACCACTCCTATTTATAGGAAGAGAGGGGCCCGATCTTCAAAGGAAATTATGAGGCGAGGTCTCTCACGCCTTGCGTGGCGTGCTAAGACTTCCCTTACAGTAACCTGCAGTTCCGATGATGCCACGTGGAGCCATCTCCTCGTTCCCCTCAATAGTCATATCACCATGCTTACTACTGTTCAAGATCGCCCAAGATACGGAGTATCAGCGCGAATACCGGAAAGGATCGCCCAAGATACGGAGTATCATCGCAAGCGCCCAAGAGGACCGCTCGGCACTCATTTCTAACGTCACATCGTAAAAGGCGCCATACCAAACTCAAGCATAGAAGTACCGAGCTCAGAAATGGAAGGACGAGTGATCAAAGAAACTTTCAATTGCATTAAAATCCTGGTCATTACATTGCGCAGCAGATACAATTGAAGGAAATTACAAAAAGCATAAAGCGGAGAGGCGAATGTCCCGAGATCATGCCCGGTCAGACCCACGGGCTGCAGCATCAGAAACTTCGCTGGCTGGAAGAGCAGAAGCCGGCGTCGGGAGTGGGTACGGGGGAGGCTCCCTAAAGGAAGGGTGGTCCTCAGAAGCCCCGGCCTCCTTCAGGCCGGCACGCCATCCTTTCACCCAGGCCTTATCCCTCACGACGAGGACCCTTTCCTTGTAATGGGCGGTGACCTGCGCTCTGGCGTCCTCGAACGCAGCATCGCATTCCGACTCGAGTTTCGCCTCGGCTTCATCCGCCCTCTTGGATTCGGCCTGAAGCAGGGCCGCATAGTCGTCTCCCATCTTCGATATGGAAACCTCGAGCTCGGCTACTCTAGCTCTCTCCACCTCGGCTTCTCCCCTCGCCTGCTCAAGCTTCGCCGCGTATTCTCCCTCCACCCTGGCTAATTTCTGGGTGACGACGTCCAGAGACTCTTGCAAGCCGTTCTTCTCCACGGTCAGCTCGGCAGCGTCCATACTGTATCTGCAGATCCTGTCAGCAACAGCCATGGACTTCTGTGCCGCCTGTGAAAGAAACGGGGTATACGCGTTAGATCCGGAGATCATAGATGCCGAACCGCCGGATTGGCGAAAAGAAATGCAGAAAGATTTACCGTGAAGTTAGACTGCAGCATCGACAGAATCAGCTTTTGATCGCTATACTTGTCCAGCTGCTCCATGTCCCAGGGGAGGGCGCAGGCTCGCCCCAGTGCCTCGAGGACCTGGGGATCGATCCTGTGAAGAACGCGATCCTCCATCGTCATCGGCCTCCCCGGCCCAAGCATAAAGCTCGGCTCCCATAACGGCGGCCCCTGGGGCAACGAGGCAGCGACCGAGCTGGGACCTGCATCGGTCCTCGGCATCTTCAGCGGCCGAGCCCCCTCCTGCTCAACTTCAGCCGGAGGCGAACGTACCTCTAGACCAATAGGGCTAGGGGGTGCAGGAACCTCCGCAGCAGCTGCGGGAGAATTCATTCGAGCACTCGGAGGAGGCTCAGGGGAATTCAGATTCACAGGCCCTTGGGGGGCTCGGGCATCCTCCACTCCGAGCGCCAAGGCCTCGAGGTCCTCGAAGGACAAGCGCCTGGTGTGCCTCATCTCGGAACTTGGCGAAGGAGATCGGGCAGTCCGACTCGACTCCCTTCCCGGGACCTGGAGAGGTCTCGATCCCGACGTGGAAGCTAGAACTCCAGACGTGGCCCTAACGTCAGACGACGCCCGCGAAGGCTCCTCTGCAGCCTCCGGACTGGCTTGTTCCTGCCCGACTTCGGGACCTGCACCTTCACCCTGGATCGGCTCTACGGTGCCCCGTAGATACCCACGGTATCTCTGCTGATACCCTAGTAGCGACCAAGCCGCCCTGCCGTCATGGCCGCTGTACCGCTTTACTAGGCGAAGCCAGGCCTCGTTCCTCTTCTAGATGTAGCGGGCGGCCCGTTTTCTCTCCTTCAAAGCTGTAACGATCAGAAGCGTTAGCGCGGCAGAGCAAAAAGAAACAATATGAAAAACAAAGAGAAGGTATTTACTTGGAATGGTCCCGAAGTGGCGAGGGACTTGGTAGCCTCTATCGGTGTCGGCCACCCCGAACTCCCAGTTTCCCGAGACATACAGGAGATCGTCTCCGGCATACTTGCTTGAATCCTCCAAGTATCGGACAAAGCCGTCCCGGCCTGGCTTTGCCCGGAGATAATAAGCATCTCCGGACTTGCATATATCATATACGTCCTCGATATCGAAGGCGCCGAGGTTAATGCCCAAAGCCTCATTTAACCTAGCCGTGCCCATCACAATCTTGAAAGCATTGGGTAGCAGCTGGCAAGGGCAGAGGCGCCATTGACTGAGACATCTCCTGAGAAGGGGGTGAAGGGGAAATCGGACCCCACCTTCTATCACGGCCACTAGAGGAAACGGCATCCAACCCCCCGAGAAGTCGCGAAGGTTGATGCCGTTGGGATCCTCGCCCCTAACTTGGACGTCAGCAGGGACCCTAAAGGCCGACCTAAAGCCCTCGATCGCTGCCTCGCCCTCTAACCAGTGGCTATAGATTCCCATTTCTACCCCAGTCCAAAGACAGAGAAACCCACAGGAGAAGAGGCAGGACAGAAGGAACTTACGGGAGCAAGACGATGATAGTGAGCAGCAAAGAGACACGGCCTCAGCAGCACACCACTTCTCAGACGAGGTTCCCTAGCAGTAGCTTATTCTCCTTTGATTCAGAATGGCGACAGAGAAGAAGACGAACCTCGATTGCCCTATATATATCTCCAAAAGTTCCCCTTTCCAGAGGCCCTAGTTGGGCGCGCCAAAGGGGCGCCTCCTAGAGCTCCGCGCGAATCATTTCGAACATTAATTACGTCCCTGACAGAACGGCACGTACGATCTCGAGGAAACAGACGACTAACCAGAGGACGACACGCAGAGCCATCAACCTGTCTCCAGCATTGAATAAGGGACGCCAGTTATTGCCTCGATTATCCAAAGCGACCATTAATCAGGGCCGAGAGGGACTCCCTCCACCGGGTAAGCACCGTCACATAGCTCCCGACCTCACGGCACTGACGATCTCCGCAAGGTCAGAAGCTAGGGGGCAATTGTGCGGGGAGATTTCCAGAGCACAGGATTAAGCTAATCCCAGCCATCAGATGAGACTAAGCACTCTCACGTGCCAACCGCGTGCCACCCACGTGGCACCAAACTCACCTCGGCTAGCAAAGCAGAGGCCTCGGCCGAAGTCAGACAGCTCCATGCCACCAGCGCCGAGCTCGGCCACCCCCACGTGTCCATCTCGGCTGAGAACTTCACCTCGGCTGAAGGAGCCGAGACGAAAGCCGAAGCAAGAAAAGACCTCCACTCGCACCCCTCATCCCCCACGTCACCAGGCGCGTGGAGAAACAGGGGTGCGAACTAGTAAGACAGATGCGACATCCAGCCATCCACAATCTTCGCTGGATCACTGACAAGGCGGCATCCAGCGGCTGAAGCCACATCAGGGCAAGGCCCGAGGGCAGATCCGATGATGCTCCTACCGCCAAAAGCACCCAACACGATCTGGTCCAACAAGACGCGCATTTAATGCATTGTGGGCTGATCCGACTGACATTAAATGCAGGGTGGGCTAGATTGGACCGCATTTATTACTTTGCGGGCTTATCATGACTCCCAGTCAAATCATGGGACCCACACCAAGAAGTCCTCCAAAAATACAAGCCAAGCCTCTATAAATATAATCCCATACCACATGCAAGGTACGCATAATACCACACTTGAGAGCTGTTACTCTGCCTCTCTTCTTCCTCTCCTTCTATTGTTCCAGTTCCTTCACTGACTTTGGCATCGGAGAGCCTTGCGCCGCCCAGGCCAGGGTCCTCTGACCGTGTGTTCTTCCCTTTCAGGCTTTCGGACGGTACCCTGTCATCACCATTGTTGGATAAGTCCTCTAAGGCTCCCCAGTTATTGTGGGTCATTATTTTCTGCACCTACAATTGCAATTTATCTATTTCTGATATTAACTATGCTAATATGTAATTATTAAAAAAACAACAGACTAATGTAGTAAGATGTTCAAGGTCACTTTGCAAATTGAATAGTATTATATAAGAGTTGTTTGAAATTGTGATTTCTCTGTCCCTTGCAATGAGAAATGAGAATGCACCTGCTCATGTGTGTACCAATGGATAATTGCTTTGAGTTTTGTCTATAAAACTGTTTCAATGCTTTTATTCTATTATTAATAGATAATGCAATCAGGACATGCGCTGTAATAAACCTGAAATTGCCCTTGCTCTATATAGCTCAGAGTTGAGGTGGGGTTCCACCGTCTGGCAAATTGGCCTTGCCATGGTTGGATTCGTCCCATTACAAGAGATCTCTTGGTAGGGCATCGGCTTTGATTGTTGATGTGTTCCAATCGCTTTCATTCACTAAAGTTGGGACCTATTGTAATAGTATTAATCCACACGGTTTACTTGCATGGGACACTTTGCTAACATGACTAGACAAGTGTACTATTCTAACAGACTTAATTACAAGAGGACTGAATCTTCAAAGAATAGGTCGGTGGAATTTAGGCTATTGAGAATTGGGTGTGGATGGGTTATGGTATTGGAGGGCTGTTTTATTTTGTATAGTAATAGTAAAGTCAAGTGATTTTTTTTCCCCTCTGCATAGACATGAAAATGAAAGCCTCTATTAGGGTACTTGATATGCAGATGAGAGAGGGGTACATAAGGGTGGGAGTTCTCTGCTGTTCCTTTCTTCTCACCTTTTTTTTTATTTATTATTATTTAAATTCGAATAAACAAAATGCTTTTAATTAGAAGTGGATTATTGGTCATCTTCTTGGTTGGAACAGTTGCAAATTAATTGCCTTTCTCTATTTATGAGAGTTGTGTGTTCCACTGTTTGACTGATAGAAAATTACATTGGGAAATGCATAAATGGGTTGACAAGAGTATCATAATAAATATGATCATGAGAGTTGAGATTTAAGCTGCAAGATATTTGGGGTCTGGCATTGGGTGAGCATGGAAACAATGCCATGAAGATCATAGGCAATTAAGAAACACCACCGCAAACCACCACTGTCGCCTCAATTGGTAAAAATCTCTATTATTATCTTCTGACATTTTGTTTCATAAGCAAACATTTCAATATTACCTTTTTCAATAAGTCTTTCTGTTGAAATGACTTTTATGATTCTCCATCAAAATGATTTTTTTTTCTTCTGATGTGTATATTAATAGAATAGTGGTTGAGTTTAGCTTAATTTTTATTGTTCTTAATGATTGCGAATTATTTTGGCGCGACGTGATTGGGTGTGAAGGGGAGAGAAGCTGTTTGATGTGCTTCTTTTAGTGAAGTGTATGGTTGAAGGGTGTGTTTAGATGATACCCCAAATTGCTGCTTGGAATGGATATGAGAATGGATAAGAGTCTGTCTCAATGCCATGTATTTGTGGCATTTTTCAAAATTTTCAAACGTCGTTGGGTTGTAAGTAGGAAGATGCTTTGTCAGCCCCAAATTATTTTTCTAATGGGTCTTGCATCATACCTAAATAACTGGCTTATATTGCCATGGAAAAAATAAGTGTGATTGTAATTAAGAGGGGAATTATCCCTGCGCGATAACCCTAATGATTGATTGTTAATTATGCTGTAGTAGTTTTTTTTTTTTTTTTTTTTTTGCTGAATTATCCCTGCTTTCCATTCATTTCAATATTTGCTTTTCCTATTTTTTTGGGTGGCAATGCTCTTTCTGTACGTTGCAATATGGTTGGGATTGTGTGCTTTTTTTTCGCCCTTTCTGGCACATGAATGTTTTTTTTATTTTTTCGCAAACTACTGATCTTTCCTCTACAGTCTACATTACACTCATTTGCTGGTCGTTTTTACCGTCTCTGCTGGTCTTTCCATTACACTCATTTGCTGGTCATTTATATAAGTCTGTGCATTTTTTGTTACCGTAATCCGTGCATAGCAAAGGGTTTTACTAGGGTTTCATGGGTCCCAGCCCCCTTCAATGAGCACCAAAAGAAAGTTTTTTTTTCTTTTCTCATTCCTTTCATTTCTTCTTCCCTATCACTAATTCACCTCTCTGCCTGCACATTGTCACCACCATCACTGCACTGTCCTTGCACACCACACCCGTGCACACACCTGTACACCAGCACCTCCCTCATCCATCCAGCAAATTATAATTTTGAAATATACATATAAATATTCTTATTTTGTACATACGTGGTGCGCCGTGCCTTCAGGTACGGACAATGTACTAGTATATATATATATATTTTTTCTCCGGCCCTTTGCTGCTAGTTATCTTATTATTCCAAATCCAAAAAGAAAATGGATTTGAAATCTAACCCTTTCTTCAATATATAAAAAAGAAAAATTGAATATGCAATTTAGAAGCACGGGATAGTTACGATAGTACAATGGAAGGGGCATCTCACTCTCACCTAAGTACTATTGCTCGGGCCCCTAACACTTGCGGAGCACTAATGAAGTAAACAAGCACTGGATGACCCTTGGGCTGATAAATATGGCTAATTTAGGGTTAGATAGTTTATCATTCTTTCAATACAGATAAATATATATGGGAAGTGCTCTATCTCTCGTAATAATGTGAGAGTGTCTCTCAAAAGAGCACCTCCCAATATATATATATATATAGCAAGGCTCCCCTAAGCTCGAGCTTAGGGAGAAAATTTGGTAAGCTCGTGCTTGTGGGGCCCACCTTTGGTCCATCCAAATGGACCAAACACATGACCCCCTTAAATTGCACATGTCCACCAACTTTCGGTAAGATCCGAATTTACTAGACCGTTGGATTGACTATATATCAATCTGAATGGATTGTTGACCAATAAACTCTTTGGCCCATATGGAGATGATAGAAATTACGATTGGGGCTGATTTTTTGCAGGGAGGAAAATCCTAAGGAGTCCTTGAAATCCCCCCACCCCCATCCCCATGTGAGTCCCCAAGTGGGCCCACCACACACTTGAGCTTACCTTATCATAAGCTTGAGCTTAGGGGAGCCTTACTCTATATATATATATATATATATATAATATATATATATATATGGGTACGCTACAAAACTCCCTGCGAGTTTTGCAAAGAAAAACTCTCTTTTTTTAACCTATCAAAGTTTAACACATGTCATTATTATCGTAACCTTATCTTTTCTCTCTCTATATATATATATATATGAAATGGCATAATCTAATTGGATAGCTCCAATGGGCAAAAAACGTCCCGGGCAGTTTAGAGAATATCCCATAGACAAAAAACATCCCGGGCAGTTTAGAGAATATCCCATATATATATATATATATATATATATGGGGGCTAGTTCTCTTAAGCTGAAGCTTAAGATAAGGTAAGCTGAAGTAAGCTCAATTACGTAGTGGGGTCCACTTGGGGACCCATATGGGGATGGGGTTGGGGGGATTTCGAGGACTCACTGGGACCCTCCTTCCTACAAAAAATCAGCCAAAATTGTGGTTTCTATCATCTCCATCTGGGCACCAAAAGTTTAATGGTCAACGGTCTATTCGGATTGGTACATAGTCGATCCAACGGTCTAGTAAATTCGGATTTGACCAAAAGTTGGTGGGCTTGTGAAATTTAAGGGGGTCGTGTGTTTGGTCCATTTGGATGGATCAAGGATGTGCCCTAGAAGCATTAGCTTACGGAATCATATCATAAGCTTAAGTTTAGGAGAGCCTTGCTCATATATATATATATATATATATATATATATTCCACATTTGAAACATATTACGGATTCGGATCATCCATTCAAAATAGTAACGGATCCAGGCTTGAAACCCTGCCTATTAATTCAAGAACGAACCAACCACGTTCACTGCAGCAACCAATGTTCCTGCCCTTCTGCAAACCCAACTTGGTTTCCATGCCATGGCAACCCAACACCACAATCTCTGCAAGGCATCCAACCCCTCCAATTCCCAGACCCTCCAAACTCCCTCCATCCCCAAAACCCACATCTTCAGTTCCTCCCTTGAAATCCCAGGCTCCAGAAGCAAACCCACAGAGCATCTCCTCAAAGCACGCCACCCAGCTTGTAGAAACATTCCACCAGAACCAGAAGCTGAGGACCTTGCTCCAAAAGATCCAAAGAAAGGGCTCTGACCCTCTTCAGCTTCTCAGAGAAGAGGGAGACTGGACCAAGGAGCAGTTCTGGCTGTCATGAGATTGCTCAAGGAGACCTCTCGCATGCAAAAGGCCCTCCAGGTATTATTGTTTACTTTCCCTGCTTTCCTTGCTTCACTTTTAGGAAGAAAAGACTGGATCTTTAGAAAATAACGTGCAGAGATTCAACAGATTCCACCTGTTTTTTTTTTTTATGAAAGAATCATGCTAATTGGTTCCAAATGTGTAATTTGATTTACCTGCACTTGGTTTACAAAGACGCAAACATGCCCTTGAGTTTAAAAGTTAGCTGCAAATATCAGTCCTTGGAAACTACGAATTAACCCTTTTCAATTAAGAATCGTGCTAGTTTTATTCTAAAGTTGTAGAAACTAATGGTTCTGGGTCTTTCTACAAACTGGAAAAATATTTCCTTCTAATTGTTGTAGTGGTTTCTATATATTGAAAATTTCAAGTGTGGCCATAGGTGTTTGATTTCTGGAAGAGCATAGAGAAGTCCCGAATCAGCGAAGTCAACTACATGAAGTTCATTGAGTGGTTGAGTAAATCAGGTCTGATGGAAGCAGCAGTGTCTATGCTTCAAGAAATGAAGATTCATGGGCTTAGCCCACCTGTGGAAGTTTACAATTCTATCATCCATGGGTTTGCACAGAAAGGGGAGTTTGACAGTGCACGCCTTTTTCTAAAAGAGATGGTGGAGAAGGGTATTATACCAGATCCAGAAACGTACGATGGGCTCATTCAAGCTTATGGGAGTTATAGAATGTATGTTGAGATGTGTAAATGCATGAAGAAGATGGAATCAGAGGGTTGTTCTCCCGATCACCAGGGCCGGCTCACCATATAGGCAGGTGAAGCAAGTGGTGGGGGCCTCACCATGAGGGGGCCTCACAATTTTGTAGGCCTGGGTGGCTTGGTTGGGTTTTCTTCCCAGTCCCCACTTCCAAAGTCGAATCCCAATTCCCAAACTCCAAAACCAGAACCAGAGAAGATAAATGAAACAGAAGCACAGTAAGGTTACTATTATAAAATAAGTCCATTTTTAAAGGTATCAAATCTCACTGGGAATCATCTGAAATGAATTCAAATGAACCCGAGCTAGAAGAGAAAATCGATCACAATTTGACCCGTTTTCTAATGAAACTGAAATCATTGAAAAATTCCATCATTGGAAAATTTTCATAAAATCAGAATTACAAATAAGTCCTTTTCTTTATAGAAAATACTCTTTTTTTCATAAAATGGCATTTCAAATCAATATGGCTCCAAAATAAGAAATGTCCAACACAATTCTATAAATTCATTGATACCAGTAATTCCATATTATCTTATCATATAATTAATCTAACACATTAATCAACAATAATTAACAACTAATCATGCTTAATTTGCAATTAAACATAATTAATTAAATAAAAACACATTCCCAAAAATCATAATCTAATGTCTAAAGGCCTGTTGGATTGGTAACATTAACATGATAATAGAGCTCTTTCCAAAAAAAAAAAAAAGAAAAGAAAATGAAAACAGGGCATGTTTGCCAACGAAAACCACATATGCTGATATGCGTAATAAAAAAAAATGGAAGATGGGTTTCGAACCCATGCACTGTTGTGACAGAACGTCACTTGTTCTGCACCGTCTGCCATTTGATGTGGTTTTATTTCATGTGCAAATCACATGCGATTCATTCTACCATCCCCTCACATGTGAAAATTAAATCTGAGTACGAAAATAATACCTTTTTACACATCAAAATTTCACACGTGATGCATAAATGACCTTAATTAAACATGAAGGTGTATAAATAATTCACATATGAGTTATTTACATACGTAAATGCTCTCAACCAAACAACCCCTAAAAGAATTGTATGTGGATAACTCTTGACCTCTCATTGTTAACCATTACTCTGATAATTCAGCAGTTTTGTCATCACCATTAATAATTTTATGCTCTTTTCGGTTATTTCATTTAGCAGAAGGATTTAAAATGAGGGCTGTATTTTCTGCTTGGATTGGATATTTGGACTGCGCGTGCTCTTTTGGGATGAGGGTTTTCTCACGTCACACATAGAAGTTAGGGGCCTCGATTATACTTTTGCCTGGGGCCACATATTGTCTTGAGACGGCCCTGCCGATCACATCACCTATAATATACTGATCAGGGCGTTTGCCCAAGGAGGGTTGCTTGAAAAAATGGAAGGAGTTCATCGGACTCTTCTTTCGAAGAAGATGGCTTTGCAGTCCTTGACTTTGGTTGCAATGCTTGAGGCGTATGTGAGCTTTGGGATTGTGGAGAAGATGGAAAAGGTTTATCGCAAGATTTTGAACTCAGAGCTCCGTCTGAAGGAGGGACTGGTTAGGAAAATGGCTAGAGTTTACATTGAGAATCACATGTTTTCTCGTCTAGAGGAATTGGGACTCAAGACAGCATCGAAGACTGAGAGGACTTATTTAGTCTGGTGTCTTCTGCTCCTATCTAATGCTTGTCTTTTGAGTCATAAAGGCATGGAATCTGTTATTCGGGAAATGGAAGCTGCTAAAGTTAGACCTCATGTAACATATGTAAACACCATGGCACTAGCTTATTTGAAGATGAAAGATTTCAGACATTTGGACATGCTTCTCTGTCAGCTTCGATCTCAGAATGTGAAACCTGATTTAATAACTGTTGGAGTCATCTTTGATGCATATGTCAGTAGGCTTGAAAGGACTGAGGCTTTAGATGCATGGAGAGGGATAGGATTTTTAAAAGAGGAAGTGCAGATGAACACTGATCCTCTGGTTCTCACTGCATTTGGCAAAGGATCTTTTGTTAGGAGTTGTGAGGACCTCTACTCCTCTCTTGGGTCCGAAGGGAAAGAAAAGAAAGTCTGGACATACAATGACCTAATTGATTTGGTCTTCAAAAATGGAAGAAAGGCTAGTTTTGAG
The DNA here is from genome assembly GCA_012931725.1 of Litsea cubeba. Taxonomy (NCBI): domain Eukaryota; kingdom Viridiplantae; phylum Streptophyta; class Magnoliopsida; order Laurales; family Lauraceae; genus Litsea; species Litsea cubeba. Next base: position 49,850,793 of record CM022954.1, read on the forward strand.
GTTGTTAATCGAGATTCGAGACCATGTAACACTTAGTTACATTGGTAAGAAATATTAGAATCATTTTCAACAAGAGTTACTATGGAAGGCCAAGAGATACTTCTGTTACAGATTGAAGCTGAATTCATGCATCTTTCTGCATTTGGGATGCAGCAGGTCTTACTGGTGTAAATGTGCTTTCACGATTCTATCCAAATCCTCATATGATACTGGGAGGCTGTATAGAGTGCTGTCAATCTTATGTACGCACCTCTTGCTTGGTGCTGCATCTTCTCACAGCTTTGTTTTTGGCCATGTTGTTCAAACTGTGCCACTTCTTTTCTTGCAAGTTCGACACAAGTTGCGTGCACAAAAATTTACTGTTTCTTAGAAGGCCAAGAAGAAATCCAGTATTTTGGTATTTATTTGGAAAGATTAATTTCCGCCCTTAAGAATCATAAACGAATTCATGGTTCTTCCATGGTAGAACCTTGTTGCGCTACTCTGAAAATAAAATCTGGGATGACCATCTGAATTCTGAAACATGAAATGCAGGCGGAGAAATTCAAAATGACATCTCATACATGACACAAGTATCAGTGATATGATGTAGACTGCATTATTTAGGTCTATTCTTCGGGATTGTCAGATATTCTTGAAGTCAATTGGTACTTTCATGAGAAGAAACTATTCAAAATTTATGGTGGTGCCTAGTGTCATCTTGGTTGCTCTCTCTGCATTTGGTTTCTCAATATATGGGCCTGGTAAACAAATAAATTCGTCACAATCAGCAAGAAAAACGCTATACATCTTGACCTGGTGAGGCTTGAACTTGGATCCAAAAGAAATGATTCTGCTAATATGTAATGGTATCCATGCTGCTCGTTGACTATTGTTGAGAGGAATAGTGGATTTATTAGCTCTTCTTGTTACGTTGGTTTGGAATACTGTCGGCTAAACATTTCAATTGCTTCCAACAATCTCCTATCCTCTGATTGAAATCCAGCAGAAGCCTTAGCTGAAGATGACATTAGGTGAATGAGCAGATTACATATCTTGCCTAAATCATCAGGAATGGCAAGCATCTTCTCAAACTGCTCTTCTTTATACTGCTCTTGGGAACTGTCCATGTACACATGTTTTCTGCATGCCTGCAATGTGAGGAATAAAATAAGTTTCGATTTTCCATATGATGATTTCAATTTTGTTAGTTTCTTCAAAGTTCTTGGAATTAATTTTGTTTCATAGAGATGTTTTACATAGTTCAGAATAAAATACTAACAATTCCAATATTGTTAGAAAAACTGTTGTACCCTCTTTCAGGGAGTGCCCTAAATTTATAGGCCAATCAATAAGCGAGTCAGTAGAACAAATGACTGGTTTTTGCAGTAGGAGAGCATGAGAGCTTTTTTGAGCCCAAATCCTCTCGTACGTCCACTTGGTCGTGTTAACATCTCCTAGGCCCATAACTCGCTCTACCCCATTAGGAAGTGTTTAAAGATACGAAATATGCAAGGGTAAATAGGGAAGAACAATTTACAAATAGTTATCTCCAAGATGTCCTATGTTTGAATCAGACTTGTAGAGGGAATCAATATAGAAGTATCATGCTCTACCTGTGTATCGGAATCATTACTCTTTTAACAAATTGTGGGGGGTAAGGAAGCTAGTCCAAAATAGAAGGCTGAGATTGGGCACTTGGAACATTGGGAGCCTAACTGGGAAACTTATGGAAGTGGTGGATACAATGGAAAGGAGACGAATCGCAATTGCTTGCTTGCAAGAGACAAGATGGGTGGGACACAAAGCAAAAGAGATTGAGAGGACCGGGTATAAGTTATGGTATACGGGACTTAATAGATCGAGGAATGGGGTCGGCATAGTGGTAAATAAGGACTTAAAGGAAGATGTAGTGAATGTAAAGCGCTATGGAGATAGGATTATTGCAATTAAGTTAGTATTAGGAGAAGAGATAGTGAACGTAATTAGTGCTTATGCCCCCCAGGTGGGCTTAGGAGATGGACATAAGGAGAAGTTTTGGGAAGACTTGGAAGGAGTGCTACTAGAGATACCCCAAGGAGAGATGGTCTTCATAGGAGGTGATTGAATGGTCATGTAGGACGTGACGTAGATGGATACATAGGAGTACACGGGGGACATGGGTACGGTAATAGAAATGAAGAAGGGAAGGATATCTTGGAGTTTTCAGTGGCTTATGATCTCATGGTAACTAACACATTTTTTAGAAAGAGAGAGGAGCATTTGGTGACTTATAAGAGTGGCTCATCGAGGACACAAATTGACTTCTTCTTAACTAGGAAAAGAGACCGTTTAGCTTGTAAAGATTGTAAGGTTATACCGGGGGAGAGCTTGACTTCCCAACATAGGTTGTTGATCATAGATGTGCAGTTACAAAGGTGGACTAGAAAAAAGAAGTTGTATAGATGCTCAAGGACTAAATGGTGGAACCTGAAAGGTGATAAGCAACTAGCTTTAAGGGAAAGAGTACTAGAGGAAGACGTTTGGGCGACAGATGAGAGTGCAAATAATATGTGGGATAAGGTAGCAGAGTGTATTCGGAGGGTAGGGAAAGAAGTCTTAGGAGAATCTAAAGGGGGTGCTCCGGTACAGAAAGAGGCATGGTGGTGGAGCGAAGCCGTCCAAGACAAGATAAGAGTTAAAAGAGAGTGCTTTAAAACGTGGCAAAAGGATCGAATTGAAGCGAACTTGGAGAGGTATAAAGAAGCAAAAAGAGAACCAAAAAGGCAGTTAGTGAGGCCAAGGCAAAGGCATTTGAGGAGCTATATAGGCGACTTGACACTAAGGAAGGCGAAAGAGAGATATTCAAGCTTGCTAAAACTAGAGATCGGCGGACCAAGGACTTAAACCAAGTTAAATGCATTAAGGATGAGGATGAAAAGGTATTAGTAAAGGAGGAGGAGATAAAGGAGCGTTGGAAGAGCTACTTCTACAAGTTATTTAACGAAAGCAGTAGTAGTGACATACAATTGGGGCAGCTTACCATTTCTAGAGAAGAAGCGAATCATATGTTCTATAGGAGAATCAGTAGGGAAGTTAAAGAAGTATTGAAAAGAATGAAGAATGGGAAAGCGGTTGGGCCAGATGGTATCCCTATTGAGGTATGGAGGTGCTTGGGGGAGGATGGTATTAGTTGGTTGACAAAGCTTTTTAATGTAGTGCTAAAGAGCAAGAAGATGCCTAATGCATGGAGGAAAAGTATTCTTATACCATATACAAGAACAAAGGAGATATTCAGAACTGTGCGAACTACCGCGGGATTAAATTGATGAGCCATACGATGAAATTATGGGAGAGAGTTATTGAGAGAAGACTAAGAAGAACAACAAATATTTCAGAGAATCAATTTGGTTTCATGCCTGGGAGATCAACCATGGAGGCTATCTTTCTCCTGAGGAGGTTAATGGAACAGTATAGAGAAGGTAAGAGAGATTTACATATGGTGTTCATTGACTTGGAGAAGGCTTATGACCGGGTTCCTAGGGAGATTCTTTGGAAAGTTTTGGAAAAGAAAAGAGTTTGTGTCGCTTATATTGAGGCGATAAAGGATATGTATGATAGAGTCGTGACATCTATAAGGACGACTGGCGGCGAAACTAAGGAGTTTCCTATCACGATTGGTCTACCACCAAGGCTCAGCGTTAAGCCCGTACTTGTTTGCCCTAGTTATGGATGAGATTACAAGACATATCCAGGATGAGGTGCCGTGGTGTATGTTATTTGCAGATGACATTGTTTTAGTGGATGAGACGAGAGAAGGAGTGAATGCTAAACTTGAATTGTGGCGGAAAACATTAGAGACAAAAGGGTTTTAGGCTAAGTCGATGCAAAACGGAATATATGGAATGCAAGTTTAGTCAAAGTAGGACACCTGGTAATATAGAAGTAAGTTTGGGCACACAAAAGATAGTAGAAAAAAGAAAACTTTAGGTACCTTGGATCTATGGTGCAACAGGATGGAGGGATTGATACTGATGTAAGTCACAGGATTCAAGCCGGGTGGACCAAATGGAGGAGTGCTTCGGGGGGTCTTGTGTGATCGGAAAGTCCCCCTCAAGGTTAAAGGAAAGTATTATAAGGTGGCGGTACGGCCAGCGTTGTTATATGGATCAGAGTGTTGGACAGTAAAGCATAATCATGTCAAGAAGATGGAAGTTGCGGAGATGAGAATGCTAAGATGGATGTGCGGGATCACAAGGAGAGATAGGATTAGGAATGAGGAAATTAAGGGGCAATAGTAGGAATAGCACCGATTGGAGATAAAATGAGAGAAAATCGACTGAGATGGTTCGGCCATGTAAAAGGCGTCCAACAGAGGCACCTGTTAAAAGGTGTGAAAGCATGGAGTTTGCCAAGAGTAGGAGAGGGAGAGGGAGACCCAAGAGAAGTTGGAAAGAAACTATAAACACGATCTTGCCTACATGGATCTAACGGAGGACATGGCCCTAAACAGATTGATTGGCGTCGTCAAATCCATATAGCCGACCCCACCTAGTGGGAAAGGCTTGGTTTGGTTTGGTTTGGTTTGGTTATGGTTCTAAAATTCAGCCTAGTCGACTCAAACTCCACGAGTACCTAGTCGAGTCACCAAATTGTCCAAGTTCTATTGTTTTTAGGCCCCAAACACACTTATTTCCTAATTTTAATGATCCAAGCATTTGAAGATCGGTGGCATCGGGACTAAATTAAATATAATGCAGAAGCCTATAACTGTTAATTCATTAGTCTTAAAATTCTAGATTAATTTTACAATATTTTCTATCTTTTTTTTATTTTATTTTTCTTCTTTCACATATATATATATATATATATTTAAAATGTCATTGGACTTGGTCTAACTTGGCTAAGTCCCATTCGACTTGGCCAAGTCAACTCAACTCGAGGATGACCATTTAAGTGAACCCCAGTCCAATTTTCAAAACCTTGTGATAAAATTTAAACCAGGAATCCAAATCATTGATATGATTATTATCATATATTTTGATTTATCATTCTCTAATGCCCTTCAATTTTCACAGCTTGTTCAGTGCTTTTTAATGTTTTCTTTGTATACAATTTTGTAATTTTATCTTATACCTTATTATCTATTGAAATTTTCTTGTTACTAATTAAAAAAAAAAAAATCTACCAAGCTCTTTTTGAATGATTTGAAATAGCAAATAATCTGAATATTCTGTAGCAATGGGTGGCTGCTACCTATTCCAATCATCATTCTGGACAGTGGGGAATGAGAACACATAGGTGGGATACTGTGTCTCTGTCCTAAATCAATATTGGAAGCAGGCTGATTTTGCTTTGGACGGACAAGAACCTGAAAGGAGTAGATGTGGTTCCATCTCAAATGCACAACAGAATGGATAACCATCTTTTTTCTTAAAATATTCAAATCACTTGCATCTTGGGATACATCCAAAGGCACCTTATGAATTGGTAACATCTGAATAGTAGCAAGTGAAAAAAAATGTTGCTTTTCTTGAGTCAAAACACTGCTCTAATAATACATTTGAGGTTAAAACATAATAGCTAACTTGGAACAGAAGAGTAGAAAGAACAGGTAAGTTTTATGGTCTATTTATGAAGGCAAGCAGAAGAGTAAACCGAATAGATAAAGTGATAAACAGGAGAAATCTCACCTGAAACACATGATTTAGATCCATAATCTGCTCTTCATTCAGATATTCTCGAAGTACTAGCTCTCTAAACAACTGCACCATTTCTGCACTCACATTGCTGGCTGAAAGGTTGCTTACTATAGCAGAGATGCAAGAATGGTCAAACACAGATCTCATCCATTCTTGTGGTCGATCAAGTTTCAAAAGAGATATGGCTATATGAGCTGCTGGCTTGTGCTGATTTGTGAATGATTTAGATGCCAAACCGGGAGCTGATAATGACAATGCCAACTCTTCCATGAGCAGCCTAAACCATCGATCTCCTTCAATCACTCTTTTCTCCTTTACAGTCAGATTCTCCCACCCTAAAATTGTGGATAAACATAACCCGCAGTTCATGGCTACTTCATTATCCCCACAGAAAACAAGGCCTTGCAGTACTGCCACTATAGACTGGAGGTACCTTACAGAGCAATTAAGATCATCAACTTTGTTCTTTCCCGGTCCCGGATTTGAGATTTTGGTGAGCAACTCCAGAAGGCACTGCGAAGCAACAAGCTTGATTGGAGAAGACCCAAAATGTATCAGCCTGCTTAGGTCATGGCAGCGAATGCATATCACAGAAAGTGGTCGGTTGCCATTTGATGAGTTAAGGAAATCTTGCCACTCCAATGTTCCTTCTAGAAGAGCATGCATGCTGAGAGATAGAACATGTTAGCTATTAGAATAGTAAATGAGAAAGTATGACTGTTTTTGGGTGGATGATGGCTGACCTTCTTATGGAGAAAAAGTAAAACAAGAGCAGAAAAAGTAATGTTTCTCCAGTGCTTGTTTCCTCATCATGGTCAACTAATGCTGGGCCTTTTGCACAAGCTGCTTGTATTACATTGTTGACAGCAGAAGCTAAGGAAGTATTTAGTAGTATAGCTTTTGAAGCTTCTGTGAGTGTTTGGTTAGTGGAATGGTACAGGCTAAGAGAGAGAATGCTCATTACCAGGTGCCCTTCTTGGTTGCAAGTGTCTTCAGCAGCTAACATGGGGACAGACAATTCCAGTAACTACAAAAGAACATGGTCTAGTAAGTTCATTGCATCTTCAAAATGTCAAGATGTCTGCCAAATGACACAGGTTTTTAATGTTTTTGGAAAAATGAATAATTATGTGTGGCTGTGCATTTGGGTGCCGCAGAAGCGACAATAGCTTGGAAGCTGATTTCTGCCTTTTCCATTCCAAACCATTGCTGATGGCTAATTATTGACTTGGGGTGGTAAATTCAAAAAATGATATCTTACATAATGTGATACTCTGATATTGCCCTAAAGGGATTGTTTGTCTTTACGCATGGGATAAGAAAATGGGATTTACATATGTGACATGTAAAATATATTACCATGTTTGTTCACCATTTTGACATGAGTAAATGTTGAACAAATTGGATTACATATCAAAAAATCTCATTATCCCAAAATCTATGAATATTTAAGACAAGAAAACTAACCATTATGGGGTTTGATGGGTCGATAAAAAATTTGAACACCACACATCTAAGACTTTGGGGCCCACAGGAGTTGCAAAAATTAGAAGACGATGGCGGGTTTTGAAACTGTGAGCTGTCAAAGGCATCACTTGCAGTGGCGCTCTTATAACTAGAGAGGTGTGTACAATTTCACACTTGGGTGCATAAATTATCATATGAAAATGGCCTCATTTGCACTCCATCTCCACACCTCATTTACGAGTGGGATCAAATGTGACCCTGCATCAATGTTAGGATTGTAGATTATTTATATATGAAAATGGGTGCAAACAGACGACTCCTAAAATCGCAGGAGAATGGAAATTTTTGGGTTGCCCAAATATCCAAATCAATTGCAATTTAGAGGACAGCAGACAGATTTGGATAAGTGAAAAAACTACTAAGACGACTAAAGCAAACCCAAGGAATGGGATACCTTTATTGTAACCAAAAGCCAAGCTTCATGATCTGATATCATTTTAGGATTTGCAGATTGCAGAATGCCGAAAAGAAGAATTGAGCATGTTGTAAGATTGTGTCGAAGGATGTGTTGAATAATAAAGACTGCAGATTGCATCGCTAAGTGCCATGGAGGCAAAATTGGTTTGCGGCCACTGGAAACATTTTGAGGATTGCTTTCATGAGATCCACAACCAAAAAAGATATCATCCCATTGACCTTCTTCTTGGAGCTCTTTCAGCAAAGACACTAGCACTGATGGTGCACAATTATCTCCTGCTGCTACAAGCCCTGCAATTACTTCTGTCTCAATCAACTGAGTATTATTATCTTGATCTGGTTATTTCGATCTTGTTTTTGCTATTGAATCTACAGTAATTCAGGATCTGATAGACAACAGTCCACTGATAATTTCTTGTTGGAACAGCCATTTCAATGCTTTTGGATGAATTCTGGTAGAAAGCAAATCCCACTCTCTCTCAGCTATCAACTGGAACAGGAGCTTTCTGCTTCTGTACTATATGGTGTCTTGTAGCTTTTCTCAGCGCCCCTAATAAGTCCATATAGATGCACCAATCTGGTCATTGTCGTAGAATCCACTATTCCATGTATGAAGTTCGTTCTGTTAACAAGAATATATTGCTCTAAAGAAGCTAAAACCTCTCTCTCATCCGCAATTCTGGGAAAATAAAAAAGAAGAATAGAACTTTAAAATTGGTGGACAAAGTGTTGAACACAATAGGGCAAGATGAGGATTCTTGTACCTTTCATCATGTAACAGCTGGTATATAGTATTAGAAGGACTGCAGATTGACAGGAAATTAAGTCAGAATCATGTGAGCTCTTCTGTCCAAGCAGAAACAGTAAGTCTAGAGGATCTGATGGGAGACTCGAAGAAGCATCTCTGATGGGCTGCCCAAAACCATTCCTAGAATTCTGTCTGCAAGAGAACTGAGCATTAGATATACTCTCCACTTCATCTGGTCTGATGGAAATAGACCTAAGCATCCAAAGGATAGGCTGAACCAAGACGAGGAAGCCAATATGCGAGCAAACTTCTTTGCATGGACATCGGGTCCATGTAACAGTATTGAATGAAAGTTTCGAGTACTCCCAGGATAACTTCCTCCTCATCTGCTTCATCAATGGCCCGTCCAACCCAAGGTAATATATGGGATTCACATATTTCTATGATACATTTAGGCAACTCCATATTTTCCAAGTTTGTGTTGTTATTCTGCTCCTGAGTGAATGTATATGCTTCTTTCAGAAGGTAGAGTGAGTACAAAAGAACTTGATTTGGATTTCCCTGCGGTACACAAAATGATGATAAAATCACATTCCTTGACACTTCCTGTATTGATGCCGCCAGCAATGGGATCCCACGAGAAGATGGTGTTGTCAGGAGGGTTACAAATGTTGAGCAGGCCATTGTGAATGTTTCAGGCAACATGCCCATCTCTCCACTGGCATGTCTTCTGAATAACCCTGTTAAGACCAGAACTAATTCTTCCACTTGAGATCTTGATACTATACCAGGGCAATGTGAGATGCAGCTCCAAACAAGCTTCAGTATATGGAATTGATTTGGATGCAGTGGTATTTCTGCTACATACCTTAGAACAAGAATTAGTGTAGGAAACCCGACGGCAAGACTTTGTCTGATGGCCTCCTCGGCAGTTGCTAAGAGATGCAGGACACGGAGGCAGGAAACAATCAGAGGATCTCTGTTTTCTGCATTTTCATGACCACCCTGTAGTCAGTAGCAACTTGAGTAGTTTGTACATTTAGTCACTGCTATTACATGTAATGTAAGGATCTGTTTAAACTTTGTAATTCTTGAAACACTATTTTCCAAATTAAAATTTCAGTGAGCCATTAGGGGCACATTAGTTGGGACCTTGTTTTGCTCCCTGCAAAATTTTGGAAACTGGAAATTTCCGACTACTTTTTTTGCAGGGACAAACCCCTACTTGGTGAGGCTGTTGCCAATAATCAGTAAGAAGCTTGCTAAATCAAGATATATGAAAAATCAGTGAGTGCAGAACTCTAGTTCAAACTGACTACTATTGTAACAAAATTACCTGACATTCTCAGTACTTCAAAAGACATAGTCAGCAAGACTTTCTTCAACTAGGATTTGTATATGTTTAGCTGAAGTTGTCTTCCACTGATAGTGAATGGAAAATCAAGTCTAATGCGCTCATCTGGACTTGGCTATCTGAAGACAGCAAGAACCTTTAATCGCGTCGGCGAACAGAGGTGACAATAGAAAGTACCATCCATGAGTTTCTGTAGATGGCATGCAGTTCACTTCGTCTCTGGAGCTGCTGTTACTTGGATTGTCTGCAAATGAACTATCGAACTCAAAATATCCTCCCTGAGCTAACATCGTCAGCAGAGCTGTGGAAGTAAACATGATCAGTTGTCATTAATATGTGAACTTAAATTATACTTCATGTTCCTGAGGACATGATTTTTAAACTTAGACAGAGACGGGAACAGACCTCTTTACAATTCATGCGGACTTCGTCATTTTGGGTCTTCATGAGAGCTTCCAAGGATAGATACACCAGCTTGGGCAAAAAGCATGAGAAAATAGTCAATCCCCTGCATCTTGAAGGATGGATAGATTAAACAGCACGAACAGGAGCTCTCCACGAATCTCTTCGCTGCAGACGGAAATAGAACTGAGTTAGTAGATGCAGATAGGTTAGAAAGACAGACAATAGATGCAGATAGGTTAGAAAGACAGACAATGGTAGTTGTGGATTTTTTTATCTGATATTCTGATGCTGGAAGCCGTTACCTGGGCAACTGAAGACCCTGATGAAGACTGGAGATGAGAGCACCTTTGTCTTTGATGTGGGTAGATGGATTGCCATCAGTCTGGCTATCCAGTAGAAGTCCAAAGCAATGGAGCTGCAAACCAATAACTAATTTTCATCAGTGTATGGAACTTTCTGATATACTTGGCCGTTGTACTGGGCTGAAGAGTGAAGACTATGAAAAATTGCTGGTGTGAGGGGCCCACGTTATGGTAACAGACTGGAAGTTTTGATATGTTGATCAGATGCCTGTCAGGTTTTGGGACATCCATCTGCTAGGAGTTGTGGAGTTGTAGCCCTCATGCAGAGGTGGCAATGTTATCTCCCCACCAAAAAAAAAAAAAAAGGTGACAATTCCTTACCCCACCTGTAAAACTACATACCTTTTCCGTGGAAAAGGGGAAATTGCCACATCAGCAATTTCATAAAAATGGAAACCTCGAAAAAGGATTTTTGTGGAATTTAAAAAATCGTGTTTAGTGCAAGTTTTTTCTTCACTGAATTGGGGCTAATGTTGTTTGGTGCGACTGTAGATTCTTTATAGAAAAAAAAATTTTCATATTTGCTGCCACAATTTTATGAAGAAAAATAACATAATATATATATATATATATATAATTTATTCAACATCAAATAGTGTAGGGTTTTTGGTTGAAATAGAAAAGAGTAAAGAAATTAGATTATGTAAGAGGGAGAAGTTTTTTGAGGAAATCAATTTCCTATACCCCATTTCAAATCCATTTTCAGCATTAGTAAGAAAAATGCCGACAAGGCAAGAAAGTCTTTCCGTGGAATTGTTCCTTACCATACACAGGAAAAATGGATTTTCCACATTAAACCGTCCACTTTTCCGTAGATGATGAGGGTTCAGGTCTAACAGGTATGATGATGAGGAAGACGACACAATTACTAACAGGGTTGAATTCAGGTTGGGTCACTGCTAGCTATCATCTCAGCACCTGACTAAGCTGATCTGACTCATTGTACTTTGATTCATCGGTTTCAGGTCAGGACCATGCTTTGCTATCACCTTGACCTGAACGTAACCTAACCCGACCCACTGCACTCTGACCCACCAACCCGATTGCAACCCAACCTGGTAATTGACAGTTTGCCCGCTGGCGGGATTCAGTTGACATTTCCAACTCAATTGATAAAAGGCTCAGGCTTGGGTTGGGCCATACTTGTTTCCTACAAGGGTCAATCCAACCCAACTTTAGCATTAGTAGCTGCATTACCATGATTTCTCGTAGTACGGAAGACTACCTACATTTCCAAACTGGTAAGAAAAATTGGCGCCAAATTTGAAAGAGGGCGATCGAGATGAGAATCGATGGAAGAAATAATCTTACCAGATAGATCTGGCGCCTGCTCCAGGCCAAGGCAGAGGAGGCGAGGCAATCGGCGATCCGAGAGACGAGATCGGCGGCGATGGCGTGGGAAGATCGGGAGAGATGGAGGACGAGATCGAGGATCTGGTGAGCGATGGAATCGTCGTGGTTGAAGGAGGAGAGAGAATTGAGGAGTGGAGGGATGAGGAGATGGGAGTGGAAGGAGCGGAGGTGGTGGAGGAAGAGAGGGTCTGGGATGGCTTGGGAGAGCTGAGAGAGGGCGTAGGAGATGTGGAGAGGAGGGGATGTGGGATTGGAGATGAGGTTGGAGAAGCAGAGGAGGCAGATGCTCCCGCCCTCCGTAGTCTTTAATTGGAAGGAGGATCGGTGGCCTTGTCCGCAGCTGCTCTGCAACTCTTCCGAAAAGCAAGAGGAAGGAGAACGAGAAAGAGGATAATCATAGTCCTCTTCCATCTCTCTCTCTCTCTCTCGCTAGTGCTGCTACTACTACTAGAGCTATCTATGCTCTCTCTTTCTCTCTCTCTCTTGCTAGTGCTGCTAGCCTGCTACTACTAGTGCTATCTATGCTAATGTGGTAGTGTCAAATGGGGATACTTATATACACATCTGCAGTTTGTAGAGTTTCTGGGGCCCACTTAAGTCCGATCAATGAGGTCGGCCCCACTGATGGATTGGTGTAAGAATTTGGGTTTTATTAGGTCCTTTGATCCAAAGAGCCCGTTTCTTTATCGGAGTTTATGACTAGAATTTGGGAGGTCGGGATTTTTTTGGACATGATATGACATCTTGTCCCTGACATATGAAATGCTTATTTCTTTTATTAGAGTTTCAAATTTCAATCACCCAAAAGACCTTTTGGAATTCTAAAAATTTTAAATTTTCAAATCTTCCATCAAAAAGAAGGATTTGGAATTCCACCTAAGGGGACAATATTTGGGAGAATTTGAAATTCTCCCAAACATAAATTATTGGAATTCTGATAAAGAAACGGGCCCAAAGGCTAGAAATTCTTTTAATTGGTCATTGGTGGACGCCATATTCAAATACATACATTTATTATTATTGGAGAGACTTCCATATGCATATGGTGAGGGCAAGATAGTGGGCCCCACCTTCATCCGAACCGTCCACACACATAGGACCCCCCTGAATTACATCAGATATGTCTAGCTTTCACCAATATGAATGGACTTAGACCGTTTGATCGATGGTTAGATTTTTCTTTAAAATTGTAGGCAACAAATGAATGGGTTAGAGGCATGGAATTGACCCCAAACTTGATATATGGGCCCATTCAAGAATCCCCTAATCCCGTGTATGCACGTGAACATTGCTTCTTTTTTTAATTCATTAAGCATCATGGTTTAAAAAATCGGCCGATACCGGTTTGTGTCGGCCGATACGTACCGGTATCGGCGATACCGGTTATATATCGCCAAAATATCGCGAGATATCGGCCGATATTTTCAAAATATCGGCTGATCTCCTTTTTTTTTTTTTTTTCTGGGGCGCTGCCCCCTGGACCCCCGCGAGCTGACCGGTCAGCTCGACCCCCGCCGGGGATACCCCCGACCCCCTCTGCGAAACGCATGTTTTAGATAAGTGGCAATCAAAACTCAAGAAGACAAAATGATCTACTTGACCATGATAGCTATGACTCTTTTGCTAATTGTCTTTCTTTTTTTTGTGCTTCGATGTCTATTATTATCATAAACTGTTAGATATGATATTAAACATATTTAATTATGTTTGGAATGATATAGTAGTAAAGATTGTGTAATACGCTAATTCATGAACCAAAAGGCTTTATATTGAGTTAGATCGATGTTACTCACTTATTGTTCCCTAGATCTAGTATTTTAAAGTGTAGATCTAAAATTTTTTTATTTCCAAATTTTGGGGCTTTTCTTGAAAATCAATTACATTTTTTCACATAGTGTTCAAATGCATTGATAATGTGTTTAGTTTAAAATAGATCTATACTTTTGGAACAAAAAAGTATGAGTTTTTACCAAAAATTGTGGTTGCATTATGTCAAATTTATGATATTTCATCTATTGATCATTGAGCATCAATAATGGTTGCATTATATAAAATACTGGAGAATAAAACGAACAGCGATACAGATAGGACTCATAACTTAATGTGACCGAGATTTTGATTTATTGTTGTTACTAATGGAAAAAAATATTGTTTTCCAACATTTTCTAATATTCTGGATTTTTTGAATATTTTTTGCGGATTTTTTTGGATTAAAAAAAAACTTCACACCGCGACGACCGCGACGAACCGATATCCGCGACGATATCTGCGACGTATCGGTTTTTCGGCCCGGCCAATACCGCGACCGATACCGAGATTTTAAACCATGTTAAACATTGCTTATATAATCACCGCTAGCATATCATTCTATATTAGCCAGTTTGGGCCACCATCGATAGAGGAAATGACCCCCATTTAATGGAGGGATGTTTGTAGAAGATCTATTGTGTGATGTGGAAATTTTGGATTTCAGAAGGGCCCTCGTGACAAATCAGGTGGGTAGTGATGACATCACTGAGGTTTCTCGTATCAAATTAAGAGTATCGTTATGCAATTCATTACTATTTTTTTTAAACCTTAATAATCTCTCAATTAGAAATGTGTGTATATGTAAGGAGATTGATTATACAAGGTCAACTCCATAATATGATCAAACTAAAGGTCAAATCAAATATTATACATGTTAAGTCAACCTTTTAAAGACAAAACACGTTCAAATTGTGGGCCCACCTTGTTTATGCATTTACCAACATATGACTTTGGAATTCTTATGGAGGGAAGACGCACTAAAAAAGGACAACTCAATAAATACCCGAATTTATAACACAACACATAGGTATCCATTTTGTATCTAGGTAATAGGTATCTTCAACTTTTGCTCATGGCACATGTTGATGAACACTGCGGTTTGAAATTGTCTTGGTTGCCTTAAGCGGTCGGTTGTTTTCGGTCATTTACACATGTGAATGATTTACTTGTGTAATGGTTGCGTATCATCACTTTTTTTTTTTTTTTGCTCATTTAGGCATGTGATACGTAAATGAGGTATGAAAATATTGTAAATAAAGCCATTTATACACCGAAACTTTCACAACTAAATAAGTGTTAAAATCACTCACACCTCTTTTTCAAAAGGTGCTAATACCATCTCTTACACGGTGATTGTATTCTTATGGGCCCCATCAACCATCTTTAATTTTTTTTCATTCCAATAGGCCCCATATTTGTAATTCAAATCGTTTAATCTATTTATTGAACAAATAATTCCCAAGACCTTGAAGCTATTTTTTTTAACTCAATAGATTTTGAGTAAATTGTGAAAAAGTCTCAACTATAGATTTAATTTTGTGCACTTTTTTTAACTCAATAGATTTTAAGTAAGTTGTGAAAAAGTTTCAACTATAGATTTAATTTTGTGCACTTTTGTGAGCCTCCTATTCATGATTTAAGCCATTCAATATTCTTGTATCACCAGTAAATATTAGGGCATGTAGTTTCATATCTTAATTCTTCATGGATCTTGAGAAATTTGTAAAAAACTCCAAAATTTCCAAATACATCAAAAACCATAGGATATACTCATTTACTCATGTGAAAATGGTGATTTTGGCAAAAAAAAAGGTAATTTGTTTCACATGTGCAACATTTACATATGTAAAACCCATTTTCCTATCATGTGTAAAAAGGCAAATGACCCCTAAGTATTGCTATCCTCTGCCTGCCTGCTGTTATATATTCTCTAAATTTTTGCCATGTAAAAAGGCAAAGGCCTTCGAAGTTTTCCAAAATGCACTTTTCCTTTTTCCATTTGGAGAATGTCTGTCAAAAGATATTAGCCAGCAACTTTGGAAGGCTTGCCCACAGAATTGCTTCGAATTCTTACTGGCATGATTTAAACATGACCACAGCTGAGATAAGAAATCCTCTCACAGCTTGGCGGATGCATGAAAAATTAGCACAGCATCACTTCTTCAACCATATAAATGAAAGAAAAGAATGGGCAAAGCAAATAAAAATAGACGCATACCAATCAGTTGTTAGCTCAATAGATACGAGGGTTGCGCTTTCTAGGGCTACACAAGTGAGATGATGCACATAAAATGTGAAAACTTTCTGTAATGGGTTTCAGTGCAGTCTAAATCTATTTTCTATAACCAGTGAGCTAAGAGAAATCTCTTAATAGACAGAAAAAGAACAGAGCACAACTTTGTTTTCATCAAGAAAATGGTAAGCAGAGGGGAGTTTTCCATGAAAAAATGTTAAATTCATTGTAACGCAATGAAACACATACAAGTTCAACAAGTCTAAGCTACTATATACGTAAAATTAGAATGAAAATAGACTGAGATGGATTAATGCTCAAACAAACACACTAATGTTTCTGAATTTCAAACTTCTATTTAATTTAAGTACTAAACCATAAATTGCAATACATGTAGCGCTATATCTATAGCTCGGGTAATTTGAGGACAGTACATTGCAACATAACTAGGAAATTATCTGATTTACCTTTTCTATCTAAGTTGCTATGTTGGCTTACTTCCGATTCTCCTTCCCCACAACTCAAATCAAAACTGCCCTGCCTTCTGTTATTCTTCCAAGGAAGCCAAAATCTTTCTTAACACCCGAAAGAATGATATACATGTCACTTATTCGAGTAATGACTAGCCTGATATGAAGAACTTGAGAATATCTTAAAAAGAAAAAATAACTCAAAGCTAAAACCTATCAACAAATGGAAATACAAATCCTGACAACGCAATATCTGACTCAAGACTGCACAGCCAGCCTCTGAAGATGCTCAAAAAACACCTGAAGACTCACATCATCTGTGAAGATCACATCTGAGCCAGCAGCTACCTCATGAGCAGAGTTATATGTAGCGGATGGGTTCAATTTCGCCAGAAGAAATCGTGCCTGCAGAGTATCATTTTACAAAAAGGCTGGTCAGGCAAATCAGTATTCTGAGAAAATTGTGGGCAATACAAGTTGTGCTCAGCAAACCCAAATGGAGGGGCTTTGAACTGTACAAATTTGAAATGTGAAAAGTTTTCTCTGCCTCCATCCTCATCCAAACTAACCAATACTATTCTCATCGCAACAGTCACACAATATAGTAATATTTTATTCTATTAGTTTGATGTCTTCCGAAATCTGAAGAATCTGTCATGTTAGCAGTGTGTGGGACACGATACTGGTATATGTCCATAATCCTTATCCATATCCATATTTAAGTTCTAAAATAGTATATGGTGTTTAAGAAAGTCATAGTTAAAGCCCTGTTTACAATAGGGTGTAAACAAGCCCTTTTCCATCGATAAATTGAATGAATAGAGTCAGTAGAAATGCCATACAAGATTATCCACAAATACCATACTGAGAAAAAAAATAGTGGTAGCAAGCAAGATATCCAACTACTGAAAAATCTGCAATGAGGAATCTCTTTTACACTAAATTCAGTTGTTCATTATGCAACAGAAAGGAGACCATCGACCAACTGCTCTGTCAATGTGCATGTGCTAGACAAGATATGGTGTTTCTTTCCTAGTCTGAAATAGCTTGGCACTTGTCTTCTGGGACACTTAGGTACTGCAGCAACTTCTAGGGGTCAAGGTCCTTACACAAGTGCAGACATATCTTTTGGAGACTAGTGTTTTTGTCATGCTCATGGTGGGGGGAAATGGGCTTTAATAGGCTTTTTATAAATAAAAAAATCAAATTGAATAATTATTTTGATAATTGGAATGTTGCACGAAAAGGAAGCATTGTGCGAGCGCGCGCAATGAAAAAGGAAGTGGCATTTCCAGGTTACAGTTGTGGTGTGTGCGTGAGAGAGAGAGAGAGAGAGAGAGAGAGAGAGAGAGAGAGAGAGAGTGGCATTTCCAGGTTACAGTTGAAGAATCGAACCGCTCAAAAATAAAAAGATGAAAGATTCAAGTAAAGATGAGATCTGGTGATCAAGGAAGCAAAGAGATATTTTATTACTCTTTTGCACGCAATAATAGTGAAGCGTGACTTGCCTGAAGCATAATGTCTTAGGCCAACAACTGGAGAAGTCCCTAGAAATTTAAATTCAAATTTTATGAGATCATGGTTTCTGTGAACTGGTGATTATGGAATTTCATTGTAAGTTGTGGAGTGCTAATGAGATGGACTCTTAGAAAAACAGTGCCTAGGAAGTATTATACATATGTTGGGCCCCATGATGTAGCCCTTTTTTACTTTCCTAGTTCTTCTCAAGTCATTTCCAGTGACATCTCTAATACCCCATCTTGCTCTTCAGATGTTCCTTCATTATATGTTTTAATTGAAAGTAATCGATACTTATTAGAAAAAAACTGTATAGGTTTTGTTTGTGTCAAATGATGTGTTTCTGGAAATATTATGGACCTGGGAGCCATGCTGATCACAGACAACCAATCTGGGGATGGGGAATCGATCCTTGATGATCATTTGTGCATCATCTTGAGGAGCTTGCAACAGCTGCGCAAAGGCCTGCAAACAACAAATAAAAGAATAGCTTGTGGTTAAAAACTATAAACTCGCATTTTACTTTTATCAAAATGTCAATCCAATTCAAAACAACATTAAAGCATAAGTAGTAACTTCCTCTGAAATTTGGATTAATAGTTGCTATACTATTTATGATTAAATAAAACGATTCTATGGAATGAAGAAAGCAAGACTAAACAAATGTAACAACAAAATGGTTCAGAACCTACATGTAAACATTATAGGGAGTAAGCATGATGTGGCATTGGACTTATGTAAACATTTGTAATTAGTGGCTAACTCCAGAACTATCATCTCACAATTGTTATGCAGATGCAATGCCCTAAACAACAAATAAATCAGTTTTCATCTCCTCGCAGCTTTTTGGAGTGGTTTCATTTTCACTACTGATCAACACGAGTGGCAAAAATTTAGAGAATATATAACAGCAGGCAAGCAGAGGATAGCAATACTTATGGGGTCATTTGCCTTTTTACACATGATAGGAAAATGGGTTTTACATATGTAAATGTTACACATGTGAAAACAAATTACCATTTTTGCCAAAATCACCATTTTCACATGAGTAAATGAGTACATCCAACGTTTTTGATGGATTTGGAATTTTTGGAGTTTTTTACAAATTTCTTAAGATCCATGAAGAATTAAGATAAAAAAACTAGATGCCCTAATATTTACCGGTGATACAAGAATATTGAATGGCTTAAATCATGAATAGGAGGCCCACAAAAGTGAACAAAATTAAATCTATAGTTGAGACTTTTCACAACTTACTAAGAATCTATGGAGTTTAAAAAAATTCAGCTTCAAGGTCTTGGGATTATTAGTTCAATAAATAGATTAAACGGTTTGAATTACAAATATGGGGCCTATTGGAATGAAAAAAATTAAGATGGTTGATGAGGCCCACAAGAACACAATCACCGTGTAAGAGATAGTATTAGCGCCTTTGAAAAGAGGTGTGAGTGATTTTCACACTTGTTTAGTTGTGAAAGTTTTGGTGTATAAATGGGCCTTATTTACAACATTTTAGTAACCTCATTACTCATCACATGCTTAAATGAGCACAAAAAATTGATGATTCAGCAACCATTACACAAGTAAATCACACATATGTAAATGACCGAAAACAAACGACTGCTTACGGCAACCAAGACAATTCCAAACTGCAGTGTTCATCAACATGTGCCATGGGCAAAAGTGGCAGATACCTATGATGCCCAGATACAAAATTAATACGGCAGGGACACGCCATAGACATGGCGGGAACACAGATTTTACATATAAGAGTGTAGTATTGGATAGGATACGTTGCGGATATGCTGCCCATTTTTAAGTATCCGTGCATCATAGGAAGATACCTCTTTTTCTTATTACTTGGAAAACAATGGCAGAGAAGAAAAGAAATCAGTTGAATCACGAATCCAATTCATAGTTCACCTTCATTCCCGTGTTCCATTCAACCTTTTCTATTAGAATGTACTTCCAAACATTCATCAAGAAAATAATTTAAAATTTGAAAAAAAATCATAAAAATTAAAAATTAAAGAAAATAATCCCGTGTTTCACTAACTTTTTCTTTCAAACTACTATAAAAATAGTGAACAATTTCAAAACCACAGGTGATTAGGTGAATAATTAGTGAATCATTTAAAGTTCATGAACTAATAATTTTTAATTGGAAAATTTATTTTAATAATGTCTAATATTTCAAAAAAAAATTTTGAATGAGTACTTTCATTAAATAAAGCAAACAGTACAAGAGATAAGTACTAAAAGCAAAAGACGGCAAAGCAGGAAAACCAAAAAGAACCCTAAAACTAGTAAACTAAGGCCCTGCATAAGAATAGGCCAACTATTTCCAATGATACACAATTTGATCTAAGGAGTATCCTCTAAAAGAAGGGAGAATGACACCCAAAGAGCTACTAAAAACTTTGATTTCTCCATCAATCTGCTCTCGCTAGATGCAATTCCTTCAAAACATCTGGAGTTTATTTCCTTCCAAATCTTCCAAATCACCGCCAAAAATGACAACTGCCACATCACTTTGCCTCTAGGGTCCCCAATTGGGGCCTTTCAAGCTCGGAAAAGCTCGGGGAGAGAGTGAGGAGGGACCCAGCAACAGCCAAACCCTCCTATTATAGACATCCAAATTGCATGAGCTGTTTTAAAATTTAGCAAGAGATGGTCCACGGATTCTTCGTCCCTCAAGCACATAGGACAGCCATTCACTATCGTCATCCCTCTCCTCCTTAAAAGATCTATATTATGAATCCTTTTCCTAAGAGCCAACCACCCAAATACGAGCACCCTTGGTGGAGCTTTCAACTTCCAAATACTATACACCCCTGACCCCACTCCTCTCCCTAGGATTGCTTAGGATAGCCTTAAAGAAAGAGGACACTGAAAAGGATCCATTCTTAGAGGCTGCACCCTAGCATCTGCCCTACTGTTTTGAATGATTAAACTGCTCAAGGAATTAAAGAGAGCAATGAACTGGAATTCTTCATTGTCCTTCAGGTTCCTCCTAAAAGTGGGACCCCAAACCACCTGGCCTCCAATTGTGCCAATATAAGAGCTGACCATTGCTTCCTTGTCTTGTGCACACCTAAAAAGTTATGGGAATTGAGCACACAACACCCTTTAACCTACCCACCTATCTTTCCAAAAAAGGGTCCTCTCCCCCGATCCAATTTGGTACTTAATGTTCTCCACGAAGACTCTCTTTACCGAGAGGAATCCTTTCCATATAGCAGATGAATTCCAATGGGGGTCCTGAACGCCCCAACCGTGCCTTGGAAGGATGTATTTCCTTTCCAGCACCCGTCTCCAAAGGCCTTGTGAACCGTCTCCAATCCTCCACAACCATTTACCCACAAGAGCTTGATTCATCTTCGTTAGGACCCTTGATTCATCTTCAATAATGTCTGATATTTCATAAATGTATCATTCAATAAAATAAAATAAAAACTACTTGAGAAATCTTGTTCTACAAAAAGATCCTTTCCAAAACAACCATTAAAAGAAAATTAGTAAGTAGAGAGATTGCAATTATAACAATAGGTGCATCAACAAGTTGAAGGTTTGGAGGCACAGACACATGACATATTACCTGATGTTCAGGCTGCTTGTGGTAACCCATGTTGCGCCATTGAGCAATCGTCATTCCATGAAAAATAACAACACTGAAATATGCATCCAGCAAAAGGATACGATCTGCTGCAATAGAAGCCACATCCAACAATGCTGGCGCAGGAGGTGAATTGAAAGAATAAGAAATTAGTGAAGGTTGGATCATGACCACTGAATTGGTGATGCTCTCCCGGT
This sequence comes from Litsea cubeba, assembly GCA_012931725.1. Lineage (NCBI taxonomy): Eukaryota > Viridiplantae > Streptophyta > Magnoliopsida > Laurales > Lauraceae > Litsea > Litsea cubeba. The sequence goes on from CM022954.1 coordinate 49,872,462, forward strand.
TTAATAACATACGGAAATAAGCTGTCTCATCTGGGCTGTTGTTAAAAACCTAATGTACAATAAAAACCATTCGAGTCAAACAATGGGAAGAAGAGGGAATAGGGAGCATCATCCATTCAGTTTCGTAGTAACCACTCCACATATTACCTGTACAAACTGTGATCGCCGTAGATTGAACATAAATTGTGGTAATATTGAGAAGCTCGGGTTCAATGTAAACGTAGATGAATCATCTTTCGATAATCACCGAATCTGGAACAGAGACGAATGAGGGATCGATCCAACCACCTTGTTGCATCAAACTCTTCCTATTTCAGGGGATAAAGGGAGAAAAAGGAAAAGAAAATTAACTCTTCACAAATTGTATGCAAAAATAGATGTTTTCTAAGAAAAGAAAATTGAAGGAAAGAACCAAATATATAGTTTTTTAAAAGAAAGAAAAATTAATGGACGAACCTATTATAGTCTCTTATATACAGCCGGCAAGTTAGTTTTGATGAACCATGCTAAGTACCAAGAAGGTAAAAAGTGGTATCACAACAAAGGGTATCACAACCAAAACAATTGTGGAAATACATAAAACAAGTCATTAACAATGTTTCTATTAGCCAGTGTGGTAGCCAACCAAAAAAATAGAGTATCTCAGCGAAATGAATAATGAGAATAAAACAAGCACCCCTAAATTTAGGTTGCAAGCTTAAGAAAGGATAAAGAAAAATAACTCAATGCTTACCTGATAATTATCAGAAATGATAAATGTACAATTTAAATTAACAATAGGAGCATGTTTGTTTGCATTAGAATACATAGGATTTATACCTTTAGTGGTTAGAAATGAAGACCAAATGTGGATTTTCAAAGATGAGCATCAAGTAACCTTTCCTTTTATGGCAATAGAATCAAAGGAAGATGGGAAATGAATAACTAAGGGTGATGGCCGGTTATTTATTTCCATTCTTCCTTTTATACTATTTCCATAAAAGGAACAGTTATTTGATGCTCATTTTTTTGGAAATTGGCCTATGATCTTTTCCTTTTAACTACTTATCGCATAAATCATGTATATTCAATTCATATGTATTTTAATGCAAACAAATAGCACATAGCAAGTTAGTGCAATATAGACTCGAGAACTTCCAAAGACAATCTTGAAAGAGGTGAAAATACCTCCATCTCCATTTTCAGAGAAGTTAATCTTGCCATTACAACAGCAGCAGCCTCCTGGTCAAACCCTTCAACTAATTCCTAAAAAATGCAACCAACCATAATATTAGCGTTTTATACAAAATTACATGGAAGGGCATCAAGATCCATGCTAAAAATAAATAGATACATTTACAGCAGCAAAAGTCGAACAACAATAACATTATCCTGCATGGTGTGATACCTCAACCGTTTGTTACAAACGAGCAAACAAACATGTAGACACACGACCAAAAAAGAGGAAAAAGACAAAAGAGCTAGAAAAAAGAATATAGTGAACCTATTTGACCATTTTAATGGAAATTCCCTACAAGACAAGATGCAGACTTTGACAACCTTTTTGAACTTGTTTGTATGGATATATGCCAAAACTGCAATCTTTAAAGTCATGCAATTTTACAGAGCTTAGGCTTTTTTGTCTTTAGCTCATTTATGTTAATTCTCTAGTTACTATATGCTACCATGCCTTTTTTTTTTCTTGCTGGATAGATGCTACCATGCCATTGCTCACTTGAAAGAAATTATGGAAAATATCACGAACAATTATTATTGAAGAAAAATACTATTAAGAAGGCATTCTTCTAGATTGCCAGCTCCTGGTCAGCTTTGTAAGTGCCAACTATTCAAAATCGGATTATGACAAGAAAGACTCACTAGCTCTGAGAGCTATCCTTGTCAAACCTCGATTAAATAGTCATCAAATCATTTAATCATCATCGTCAAAACCTAATCTCATCTATTTATGGTCAACTTTGCGAGTTGTACTCCTCTTATAGCCCAAATCATTTAATAAAGCCAGTTCTCTATGCTCTATGGAGTATGGACTACCAAGTCTATTCTCAGTTCTCACTGCTTCATTTTAGGTATTTATTGGTCCCCCGCTTCCCTTAGTTCCTTGAACTTGTAAAACTTCAACACTTCGCAATGGAGCTGTTTCTGATCAAGTACTCTGCACACCCATCTTAGCACATATATTCCAACTATACAAGTATTTTAGCTTATTGTCTTTTTTATTCACCACCCAACGTTCATTAACATACAAACAAAGCATGACTATCACTTCATAAAGGTGCCCCTTTAATTGAAGTTGCTCGAAATGATCACACAACACTAACATGTCTCTGCCAATTCCAGACCTCATCTCACAAGGGCATCCTTCTGAATAGGGCACACATGTTCGAGCTCCAAACCGCGCACACATAGCCTCAGGACGCTGGGACAATCCTAACCATTTATGTTACCTAGTATCAAGTGTCGGAGAACTCTGACAGCTGAAAGAGTTTCCAACAGCGTAAAGAAGGGCATACACCGGCGTTAGCTGGATTTCCCTGGCCGTGGGCTGATAACACTGGCATTAGCTGGATTCCCCATTCCCTGGTAGGGAACAAAGTCCAGGCCGTTGGTCTGCATAGTAGTAGCTTTGTTTTCTTCCTATTCTATATCAACAACTCTATTATCTCTCCTCTGCACAACACCAGTGGCTCTGCTGCCTCTCTACCCTTCTTCCATCGCCTCTGAACACCTGCTGAGAGAATCTTCTTATCTGTTGACATCCACTGCTAGAGCTCTTGAAGTATGGAGAGGACTCCTAGAAGAGACCAGCAATCACAGGAAGGAACAAACCGTCGTCTACAGGGCCATCCAAACCCCATTGAGACTAACCAGTGGTTTTCCCCTCCCGTGAGAGTTCAAAGAAACCCGGCATGGCAAGAGAGTCCTCTTCAGCTAAGGGCAAGGCAGATGATCGAGAACATTGACTGTGATGTCTCTCTTAGTAGAGATGTCCAAAGCCAGGAGCACCAAGCTGTCATCTTCTGTATGGTAGGGCTCCAGTTCGTAAGAAGCGGCTCAACATGAGCGACATCAAACGAGGTGTTAAATCCAACTGGACTGGGCTAGCAAATCCAAATATTTAATCCATGCCGGATGGAAAATTTTCTTTTACTTTCAGGACTCAAGAAGAGGTAGATCTTCTATGGAAAAAGGGACCATGGGTCTTCAATGGGGTTATCATGAAGCTATCCCAGGTGAACCCAAGGCAAGCCTTTATGGACAACAAACTAGACTTCCTATCCTTCTGGGTTCAGCTCCACAACCTTCCAATGGTTTATTTCAGAGAAGATGTAGTTAGAGATATATGTAGAAAGGTGGGAGATGTGCAGGAAATTAGATTTTCAGATGAAGAAGGGATCCCTTATGAAGACATAGTTCGGGTGAGGATGATCATGGACCTGAAAATGCTCTCACACCCAGCCATTCGGTTAACTCATGAGGACAGATGGATCGTATTAAAATATGAAAAACTGAATTATGTTTGCAAGTTTTGTGGTCTTATTACCCATGGAGAAGAAGAGTCCCAATCCCCTACCCCTTGCCAAAAACCCCTCCAACCCTTCTCAGATGGGCCTTGATGAGGATCCCTGAAATGTGGGAGGGAGAAGGCCACTACCCATTTGGAGAATGGATGTGCTGTGGTAGATATAGGAGAGAGACTGCAATAGAATGGATGGAACTCAGTGATGGAGCTCAGTTGGGGGGAGAAGCCATGGAGGGAACTCGACAGTGGGGAGAAGCCAGTGATGGAGATCGACAATGGGGAAACGAGTTGCACTACCAGAACTCAGTGAACCCAACCGAGCGCAACATGGACTCGGCCTCTCATCCAACGGCTAGAAGCTCTCCCAACGGTAATGGTGTTCTCAGAACTGATGGAGAAGGACAGAGTACCAGGTTTCTAAAAGCTACCACCACGCGTGAAGTCAGCATTAATGCGCTGCAGCCTGAACATGTAGGTAGGCTACAAGCTTTTCCTAGAGTCCAAAGGCAGACAGGTGGAAGTGATAGAACACATGCCTATCTCTTAGTTGAAAGGCATTTAATGCAGAGATATGAGGATGATTCGGTGAGACTAGATGGTCAGAGAAGAGTTCAAATGAATCCTTGTTTTGAGGAGCAGGAAATACAATTTAGGGAGATCCCAAGAGATGGCCCACCACCAGGTTTTGAGCATAACAATCATTTCTTGGAAACTGGGTTTGGGAAGCGTAATCTTTTTGATATTGGACAGTTGGGTTATAGGCATGAAAGTGGATAGCAGGCCTTGCAGAACTTCGTCGGTGAGCAAAGGGAAACTGGGCTTGGGTATCTGAAGCAGGCCTATAGACCTTATGTGGGCTGTAGTAGGATGGGAAGCCAAATTGTTGGGTCTGGCTGGGAAAACCAAGAGGGGTCCAGTGGTCCCACCATTAATGAGCCCATAACCCAATTCATATTCCTACCTATGTTACCCATGACCACAACACATCTGAACCTAGGACAACTAATCTTCTTATTGGCAATGAAGAAGAGGGAATGGTGTTCGCAAGGGACGAAACCCTCATGGAAATAGACGAGGAGACACCTAACCAACCGATTAACCGAATGCTGCTAGATCAGAAGCCATTCATGCTGCTTAAAATATTAACCAAGCATCTCAAGGAGATGAAGGAAATCTGGAATCTCAAAGTCCTTTAACAGGGATAGGATCTAATGGTGGGTTGGACCACGAGAAGGAGCAAAACTCTAACAGCAGTCAAATGAATCCAAGAGCTAACAGTGGGAAGAAGAGACTTTCACCAAATCATGGAAGGGAGGATGCAACAACCAACCACGAAGCTTCTCGATCTGCGACCAGCATCATCAATAACCAGATTATGACCGGCCGCCTACACATCCAAGTAACAACTTCTTATCACTCCTCTACTAAGTGTTCATTTAATTCTTCTCCCCCTTATACCTCAACCATTAATAAATTGAGCAAAAACAAAAAATCAGCAACGTTGGTCTCTGCAATCAGCAAAAACTCAGCTTCTGAGAAAAGCATTGTTGGAATTGTAGAGGCATTAGATCGGCCTCGACAGTTCGGGAGTTAAAAAGAATATGCAAAGAACATCAACCTGATTTTATATTCATTTCGGAAACAAAAACATCCGAAAAGGAGATCGATAAATAATCCAGGAAGCTTAATTTTGCAAAAAAAGAAGCGGTCCAAGCCAATGGCATTGCCGGTGGTTTGGCACTCCTATGGCAGGACGCTATCAAATTAAATGTTATTCGTAAAGCCAGATGGTTCATCCACTGCAAATTTACTAACGAAGCTGATTTTTGGTTTGCTACTTTTATCCAAGGACCACCAGATCCACTAGAAAAATGCAATTTTTGGAATACCATGAGTGAAATTGGCGAGCAAACAGTGGGACCTTGGATGATGATAGGAGACGACATGAAAAATGTGTGTGTGTGTGGGTTGGGGGGGGGGGGGGGGTGGGGGGGGGGGGGGGGGTTGCGCCAAAAAAGTTAATGACCGAAAGGCCAAATATGCTATAGAGTTTATGGAAATATCTAAAATGGTGGAACTAGGATCAGCTGGCCCAGCTTTCACTTGGTCCAACAAGAGGAAAGGTCTAGCACATGTGAAGGAAAGACTTGACAAAGCCATTGGGAATCTTGAATGGCGAAATCTGTTCCCAGAGGCAACCTTCTCCGTGCTTACTGCCGGGGGCTCCGACCATTCTCCCATCCTCTTTCTTGGAAAGCCAAAGTCTCCATCGCTTCCTAGGCCCTTCAGATTCCACTCCATGTGGCTAAGGGACAAGAGCTGTGAGGAAATCATCCTTAACAGATGGGCCAAACCCTATAGGGTTAATGGAAACAATATTGACCACACCCTTTATCTCCTTGGAAAGGACCTTACCAAATGGAATAAACTTAGTTTCAGGAAAGTTGATGAAGTTATTGCTGAAACTAGACTTCAAATTGAAAGATTAAGAAATAAAGATTCTAATCTTGCTTCAGTGGAAATTGAGATCAAGCTAAACGAAAAGCTCGATGAGTACCTATGTAGGGAAGAGGAACTATGGAAACAAAAATCTAGGGAGCTTTGGTTGAAGGAAGGAGATAAGAACACGAAGTTTTTCCACTCAAGTACGATTAATAGGAGGAAAATCAATCGAACTGAGAAAATCAAAAGCAATAGCAGTTATTGGATGGATAGTAGAGAAGAAATTGGAGAGACTTTGTGTGATTCCCTAAGACAAACTATGACTTCATCCGGCACTAGAAACCTAAGCGAGATTAAAAACCTGATTACTAATTTGATTACACCGGAAGAAAATCAAGACCTCATAGCTATTCCCTCAGAAGAGGAGGTCAGAAAAGCTGTGTTTCAAATAGAATCCCTAAAAGCTCCGGGCCCTGATGGTTACCCGGCTAAATTCTATCAACATATGTGGGACTCGATTGGGTCGGATATCATAGACCTTGTGCAAGACTTCTTTAAAAATAAGTACTCCCTTAGGAAGCTAAATAAGACTTTTATAGTTTTTATCACAAAGAAGAGTTGCCCTCAAAAAGTCAATGACTTTAGGCCCATTAGCTTATGTAATGTTCTTTATAAAATGATTGCTAAAGTAGTGGCAAACAAGTTTAAAAAGGTGCTTCATAAAATCATTGGGCCTTATCAGAGTGCCTTTATGGAAGGCAGAGCTATATCCAATAATTACATTGCAACACATGAGGTGATCCACTCTTTTAAAAGGAAGAGGAAGGAGAAATTTATGGGGCTAAAACTAGACATGGCAAAAGCTTATAACCGTATAGAGTGGGATTTCCTAGGAATAGCACTGTTGCAAAAATCGGCCTAGGCGGCCGATTAATCCCCGCCTAGGCGCTAGTCGGCGGTCACCGCCTAGGCGTTAGGCGGGGATTAATCGGGAATTAATCCCTAATCCATGCCCACCGCCTAGCGTCCGCCTAGCGATTTTTACAACATTGAGGAATAGTTCTACAGGCCTTTGGTTTTCATGAAGACTTTATTAAAATTATTATGGAATGTATTTCATCGGTCTCTTCTCCATCCTTCTTAATGGGATCCCCATTTGGGTTGGTCACACCTACAAGAGGCCTAAGGCAAGGGGATCCCCTCTCTCCTTACCTGTTTATCTTAGGTGCTGAGGTCCTCTCCCGAATGCTTATGAAAGAGGAAGAAAACGGGGTCATACATGGAGCAAAAGTTCCTCGATATGCACCTAGCATTTCCCACCTTCTCTTTGCTGATGATAGTCTCCTATTCTGCAAGGCTGATTTATACGAGGCCAGAGTTGTTAAAGATATTCTTGATGATTATTGTTTTCTTTCTAGGCAACTTGTCAATTTTGATAAATCTGCTGCATATTTTAGCAAAGGAACATGCACCCTTAGAAGAAAAGAACTTGCTAAAGTCCTAAGCGTTAGGCTCATGACCGAAAATGAGAGACACTTAGGAAATCCCCTCATCATGAACAGGAATAGAAACATTAGCTTTCAGTCTCTTATTTCTAAAATTAAGAGCAAAATCATGTCTTGGCAAATACCCTTACTCTCACAAGCAGGCAGGAGTACCCTAATAAAATCAATTGCTTCTGCTATCCCGGTTTATAATATGTCTGTTCTCCAATTACCCTCAAAAACCACTAATGAGGTGGACAAAATGTTTAGAAGTTTCTTCTGGGGTGACAAATCTGACAAAAAGAATGTCCACACCATTAAATGGAAAGAAATATATTGCCCCATCGAAGAAGGTGGGCTTGGAATTAGAGATACCAAAGAGAACAATTTACCACTCCTAGCAAAACATGTTGGAGGTGCCTAACTAATGAAGATCGTCTAAGCTCAAGGATTCTGAAAGCAAAATATTGTCCTAACAAATCTTTATGGGAGGTAATATTTAAAAAGGGAAACTCTTGGTTTTGGAAAGGATTTGTAGAAGCAACTCATTTTATTAACGAAAGGGTAGGGTGGATCATAGGTAATGGGGAGCAAATTTCGGTCTGGAATTGTAACTGGATTCCAACGGAGAGGGGTCTTAGGAAACCTTTATCCAATATGATTAATTAAGAACTTGTCATTAAAGATTTGTGGAGCCCAGACAAAAGATGGAATGAACAACTTATTAAAAACATCTTTAATAACTCTGCTGACGTGGATAGTATATTGAAAATCTATATTCCATGCACTAGTAGAGACAACAAGAAAGTTTGGCCCTATACAAAGGGGGTGAGTTATCTACAAAAACTGCCTACAAAATTATTCATGGAGAATGCAGGGATGGCCCAAGATCCGCCTTTAATTGGAAGGCATTGTGGCGCCTGCCTCTCCCCCAAAGAGTTCTGTTTTTTGGTTGAAAATGCCTTAATAACGCAATTCGGGTACGCAAATGGCTTTATGACAAAAATATCTCCAATGAAGTCCTATGCCCTATTTGCACAAAAGCAGAAGAATCGGTGGAGCATGCTCTCTTTCTATGTGATCATGCTAGGGCGGCTTGGTTTGGATCTGACATTGGAATGCTTTCACATTCCATAGATCCTACTACAACTAAGGATTGGTGGATTTTCCTTGATGAATTTTTGCCAATTGATGAGCCCCCCAACCCATCCTCAAATTAAATCCTGGGTTTTGGCTCTTTGGTGGGCCTTGTGGAAAACCAGAAATGATTTTATTTTCAAGGGCATAAAAATTAAGCCCATGTCCACAATCCTATATGCTCGAAGTTTAATTTGTGAACCAATGAGCAAGGCTAAAGAGGATCATCAAGAATCCTCAAAACTTCACCAAGATTTGAGTTTTTGGTACACTACGGGCAAGGCTCAAGTGTTCACAGATGCCTCATTTAGAGCCGCGGATGGAAAAGCAGGCTTTGGCTTTGCTATTTGGTTTGATGGTTCTTGGGTGCATGCAGGATTTATCGATGGTCCCAAGGTTAAACTCCCCAAAGAAGCCGAGGCAAGGGCAATTCTTCATGCGCTAAAGGAAGCAACGTCGCAGGTTTTCAGCAAGATCCAACTTTTGTCAGACGCCCGTGAGGTGATCCTAGCCATAAATGGGTTGATGGATTGGTCAATCCATCCTATTTTGTTGGATATCAAAGACTTCATCTCCAAGTTTGAAGAGATCTCCTTTGCCCGTGTTCCTAGAAATGTAAATGTGTTTGCTCATGAACTTGCGAAGATGTCTTATGGATCTAACTCTCATTTGAGGCTTGAGGAGGTTCTGCAGCCTAGATAGGATGGGAGTATTGTTTTGTTTTGTTTTTTGTTTGCTGCTATTCCTCTCTTTTGTTGTAGTTGTTTTTTTGTTTCGTTTAATGATATCTTATTTCTACGAAAAAAAAAACACTAACACGTCTCCATTTTGCCACCCAAAAGCTATTTATTATATCCAACTCAAATACAACATTTTTTCTATATTTGCTAATAGGTATTGAAATGTACATCACTACGTTAATCAATCCATTTATAGTATATAAACTAAAGGTCTTGCATCTCACCTCTGAGTTGGCAGAACTATCTGCCCATTTTCTTTGAATGGTCGTAACACGAAGTCTCATTTGACCTTGAGGGTTCTGGTAGCTGAAACAAATAGCCAAAATCTATAGCAAACACCAAAATAATGTCAAATTAAAGATATTAGACAAATTACAAAGTCATATCTTACTTAGTTTGAAACTGCAAGTACAAATATTGATTTGCAGCCCCTGGAGGGTTTGATCGATCACTTGGTGAAACATCAAAGAAGACGGTCAAACAGGTGCTCTTGTCAAGGCCACACATCTTCCAAGATGTTGTATTCCCCTGCCCAATGACCGTATCAGAGCAAGAAGGCCCTTTCTGCAAAAATTACCACAACCAGTAGAGAAATAAGCCCATATGATTGTCCACACTGAACAAGTAACAATTATACAATACATTCAATACTATTCATTCAGAAATTATTAAACAATGAAGAATTAGTTGGAACAAGTGAACAACCTTTTCCAGAGATGTACATGGTCCAATGATGCCCTGCATTTTGATATCCTTTGAACAGAAGATTTCAAGTGTGCCACTGGAAAAAATAATAATAATGAAAGGAAAAAAAAGTCTGAGCTTCCAAGTAATTCAAATTAGATCAAATATTTTTTTTATCAATTTTTCTAAGATACATCTTTCCGGAGTACAATGGGTGAATTCATTCCAGGCACATTTACCTTATAAAGGGTGTTATATAGTCACAAGATTTTACCGATTTTAATTATGAACACCACAAAGAACAATGTCTAGCAACAAATCAAAATGGATCTTGTGTCATGTAAGAACCCAATAATTGCGTATTAGTATTAAGAATAGGAAAAGCACTAGTTGTGCATCATGCAACTGAACATAAGTTGGTTTTCCACACAGATTTTCCTCAAAATGAAAAAAAAAAAACATGCACAATGGTACATATAAAGTTACTAGTTTATCATACTTCTTTATGCTGGTTCAGACATGTCCAACTGAAATAAGACTGAAATGGGGCGATTATCCACAAAATTATTAAAAACAGAAGGTACAAGCTAAAGCACTTAGGGAACAATTGGTGATTATCTCTTTCATATATCCCAAGAACACTATCAAGGAAAGAGACCCAAACAATGTCTTATTTGTAACAAGAAACATCAGAAAAGGACATTTTATGGACAAATAACACTGATTCTGAACTGAAAAGGCTCCTTATTTCCGATGAGATTCAAGAAATACCCACCAGGTTAAACTTCTGGACAACTCGAGTTGGTAGCAAGCTACAAAAACAGCTGAGACCATAAAAATTATAATGTATGATAAAATAAGCGAAGGAATAAACTTTTTCCACTCTCTTTAACATATTCTTTCTAGAAATTTTTATTCCAACAAAGCTAATGTAAAAGACACAAACAAAATAAGTCACTGAGAACTGAAACCAAATTTATTCATTTAAAAAAAAAAGAGAGCACAACCATAGAATATAAAATATAATGTTCATTTGAACTATGATGTGCAACCAAATTTCTTGCAGATGTCAGGTTTTAAAAGCTTCATTGTCAACTTAAAAACAAATAACTAAGGACATATGAGACAATTTAAGCTGAATAAATATAGGTGTAAGTGGAAAATGAAAACAGTGAGAAAAGATTAAAATTGTGCATGACAACATTCGGATTATTAAATTTAACCCAAAATAAATGAGTAACAGCTCACTTGAAGGCAAGGCCAAGAGATTGTTCACCGTCCTCATATATCCGCTTGAAAGAATCTCTAAACACGGGATGGCCAAAACTTTCAGCCAGGACAACAAGGCCACCCGTCTTCTCAACAACTACTTTCATCTCTGCAACCCCAACCTAGAAATTATATCACAGCAGAAGGGAATGGATGAATGTTGTCCATGTTAGGAAATTGTCATTTACCACAATTTCATCAGCTTAAATAAAGAGGAAAACCCCATTAATAAGAACGTAGATGAAAAGATAAAAATTATCATTTATAAGAACATAGATGAAAAAATAAAAACCATCTATGGTTCTCTATTTCTAAAGCACCAAAAACATGCACTCTTCAAGGTACCTTGGTGCAAAGAGAACTAAATACCCAAAGAACTTTTTTTCTTTTTTCTGGATAAATAACAATCTTGAAATTTTATTAGAAGAGCAAAAGGTGTACATTGGAGCAGTAGTCCATTAAGTTAAGAGACAACTATGGTAAGAAAGCAAACAAAACAAAGATTATAAATGTAATGAATTGCAGCATAGATCAGTCCAACCTCAAAAGCTTTAACCAAAGCATCGACTTCATTCTGTTCTCTTGGATATTCTTGACAGAAACCTTCACAGAAGATACCAACTTCTATACTATAATCATTGGTATCCATGTGTGGTTTGGAAACATTTGTCCCCACCTCGCCACATTTGCTGTGAACAATTTGGCACATCTTACTGTAGTCTCCACTTCTTTTGAGTCCTACTTTTAGTAAGTCGATATTCCAATATTTTGGTAATATTTTTAACTAGGAAATCCTTACAAAGTGGTACTATTGTAAAGGGATTGGACACTTTTATCATTCAATCAACACTATATATGAAGTTCAAATGACCATCAATGATTATTCAAGATTTATTTCGCTGAAAATTTGTGAGTCCCTATCTTACTGATGACATGATGTCATCCCAACCATGTTCTAGAGTATCAGCTGATACAAACATGATTGGTCCTAACTGACGCAATATGGAATTGACAGTATCATACGTACTGGCCAAAAATATTGACGGATGAGAACAATAAGGCAGAAAACATCAGCTGATACATACCAACGGGCCAATACCGCTGTTACAGAACTTTGAAAATAATAATAAGACGACCCGACCCAACCCATAAACACCGCTAGATTATTTTGTCACCTTGGTTGTTACAAGAGGTTTCTCTCGAATGAGCAAATCAACAAACTTAAACAACACAATAGATTTCAGTATCTAGGAGTGATTGTAGGGCATGCAAAGAAAGATGTGTATAACTAGTAGAACGGATGGAAATAGGAAGTATGCATAAGATAAAAACTACAGATAGTCTAGAAGCAAAAAGAACAGGAGAATCCTTAGAGATGATTCAGACACATTCTAACAGGCTGGAAAAAGTCCTACACGACAAATCAAAGAGTTACATGTTCGGGGATCCAGAAGAACGGGGAGCCAGAATTTGGGAGAAGTAATGAAAAACAAAATATGGAGTGAGCGAAATCGTCACTTCAAATAAGGAGCCTGACAGCAAACAGCGAAAAAAGACAACCCTTAACAATGGGATAAGGCGACGGTAATGGGTTGATGATAAAAAATTGACTATGCGTATAACAATAATATAACCAAAGCTTGTAGACAGTAGCTAAAGTTTTCTCACATCTTAGATGTACTTGCATGCGGTTAGTAAGCCATCATAAACCCCAATGTAAGTGGTACATGTATGTGTTTCGCCTAATCTAATGCTCACTTCTGGGCATCATAAACCCCGATGTAAGTGGTACATGTATGTGTTTCACCTAATATAATGCTCACTTCTGAAGCCACCATCTGGTCACTTATGCACTACTTCACAACTGGCACAATCAAAAGCCGTCATAAACCCCAATGTAAGTGGTACATGTATGTGTTTCACCTAATCTAATGCTCACTTCTGAGCATCATAAACCCCAATGTAAGTGGTACATGTGTGTGTTTCACCCAATATAATGCTCACTTCTGTAGTCACCATCTGGGCACTTATGCACTACTTCACAACTGGCACAATCAATGAGTGGACGGAAAAAGTTCTCTCCTTTTTAGTCTACCCCAGAATGATGGGATGAGACTCAAATGATGATGGTGGTGGTGATTCCTAAGAAATAAAACATTGCTGATAAAATTACCCGAAAGGGTAATTATTTCTTTCACCAATATGCAATAAACTTAATGGCATCCCTTGATTGATTTGTCAAGAAGATAGTGAGCAATTACAGAGGATAGAAGCCCAATTTTTATTTTTATTTTGTCAAGCCTATTGATAGCCTACCCAACAAGATATTTGAAGCTATTGCAAGAAAAGAAGTGCAAAAGGGAATCAAAAGCCTATTGACATTGGTCGGATCACAAGGAGCAAGACAGATGTTGAGGGTAATCTCAAGTCCCTTAAACTATGGTGGCACTAATGGAGTGGAAGATCCTATCCCTTCTGACTGGTTTCATGCTCTTTATAAAGGAACCGATCAATGTGGCGGCCAAAGAGGATTCTTTGATGCTACATGTGTTCACAACTCCCAATTTTTAATAAAGAACCATATATCGCGTTGAGAATATTTTTGGGATTTGTGGGCTTCTCTCACATTTTCCATTTTCACTTATGCCTAGAGTGACAAACTTGCTAATATTTTCACCTGTGCCTCGAGTGACAAACTTGCTAATTGACACCCATGGAAGGGCGGGCGGGTTTATTAGAAGAACCATATATCGCGTCGAGAATATTTTTGGGATTTGTGGGCTTCTCTCACATTTTCCATTTTCACTTATGCCTATAGTGACAAACTTGCTAATATTTTCACATGTGCCTCGAGTGACAAACTTGCTAATTGACACCCATGGAAGGGCAGGTTTATTCGCTCGGGTCTGCACTTTAGCTTCTAATTCTTTCTCTTTGCAGTTATTTTTTAATAGACAAAATGAACAGGAACCAAGAATATTTAAGGCCCTTGATTTGTTCACTAACAAATTGCCCATATAGAAGTTGCTCTTATGCAAAAAAAAAATGTGCATAATCACAAACTCTTCAAAAGGACTTTTAATTTGTAAAGAGTAACTAAAAGATTTACAGGAACCAATTCAAACCTGATCAAGTGCAGAAGCGAAAAGGTCCAACACATGACCCTGGCTAACCAGCTGCTTGGCAAGGTTTTCATAAAATTTGACTGCTTTGTTAAAATGAGGAGCGGCATCCTTGTCAAGATCTTTATGCGAGCGCACTGGCTCTGACAAATCTTTTGAAACTATCTGCATAGAGCTAACTAGTTAGGATCCATATTTTCTTCAATTATTATACTTCTATTTAAACGAAATGAACAAAATCAAATGTTATTGCAAGAGACATACCTCAAAAAAGAAAATAAAAAGGTATTTTCGTTCATTACCTTATGTTCGTTAAAAATGGTTTGTGTGAGCATTGCTCTGAAAATCAAAATCATATCACAAATTGTTCAAGGGGATGAATTAAATCATGAATTGTGTCACGAACAGTAGGATTTTTTATTTTTTTATATAATGAAAAAAACTAGAAAAAGTAGTAGTTCATAATCCATCTATTTTCCATCCATGGCAATATAAACACAATGACAAATAAAACTATGATACAATCATATGAAGGACATCATTAACATATATATATATAAACATCATAAATAAGGGAGGTGCTCTTGTGAGAGACACTCTCACCTTATTATGAGAGATAAGGTGGGGGCCCTCACATCCATATCCAGTGTCAACAACTAAAATGTGAGGGCCCCCACATTTATCTCTCATAATAAGGTGAGAGTGTCTCTCACAAGAGCACCACGCCATAAATAATGTGTCAATAGTTAAATATGTTTTAGATATCAATGCTGCAAGAAAAAATAAGCAAGTTACAATAGTTCTTGTTCCCTTTAAATAAAGAAACAAAAATTAAATCAAAATCATCAATTTTACATGTTAGGATATCTTCTAAAGTTTAAAAAAAATATGAAAAAAATCAAATAATAATAATAATAAAATACAGAACAAAACCCTGTATGTACAATCAAACCCTTTAGTTGATTACTTGGTCCTTATTCATCCCTAAAACTTCATCAAAATCACAAAAATTCTTAAATAAGAGGTTTCATAATCACTAAATATCCTTCTAAAAGTAAAACCGCTAATAAAAAAGAAAAAAGAAAAAGAAGAAAGAAAAAGTGAAAGATTACTAATATTAACCTCTTCGCAGTAGCTATTCTCACTGAGTCGAATCGCTTTAATCATAAGATTCAACCCAGCTCCCCCGGGCCCGTAGGGATTATTCTAGCCCAAAGGGCTGGGACACCCTCCGTTATAAAAAAAAAAAAAGATTCACAACTGAATCTTAAGATTCATTGCATAGATACAAATCGTTTTCCTTAAAATTTAATACGAATTGTAGGATTCCGATAATAATGATCATCAATAGTTGATAAAGCGAACAGTCGCTTACACATCGATTTTCAACTGAATGATCTAAATTTTAGCGTAACTAAGTGATGCAGTCCAAGTGCACCATGATCCTCAAAGTCTACAAAAGGAGGCTTAATAAAAGGCCCACAACTGGCCAACACATTAGACCTAATCCATAGTGGGCAGCCCATTGGGACCAACCAAAGTTGACTGGCTTATTGGACCTAGCCGATGATCAGCCCACCCACTAGGCACAATAGTATTCACCTTCTTTAGTATAGAAAATTTCTAAAAGGATTTCTTTGATTTTCATTCCTAATTTAGCAAATTTCCCAGAAGATTTTGTCAATTTACATTATCAGTTTAGAAAATCCTAGCAAGGTTTCCTGAATCTAGCAAGATATTTGATTAGCATGTCATTGATGAGAGAAAAGACAGAAAATTCTCTTTCAAGAAAAAAAAAAAACTGGCACATAAGCATTCTCATGGAGAGTTGAACAAATCCTATCTAGGTTCCCTAATAGGCATGATTATTATCGAATCATCTATAATTCCCTTGGGAGCTGTGTGGTATAATTACTTATATAGTGAATGAAGGGTCAAATCAAGAGAGAAGAAAAGAAGAAGGGGTAATATGTAAAAGTGCTTGATGACAAAAGGCACATCTTCCCCAAGTTATAGCTTTTTGTCATTTAGTGCCATGAGAGTAGCTTTTTGTCCTTTTTGGTAAAAAAGAAGAGGTGTTTTTTGTCATTCAGTACTTTTTTAACCCCCTTTTCTTTTCTTCTCTTAATTTGACAGTTCACTAAAGTAATTTTCCAAATAGCCCCTTGTATTCTCTCATTTTACAATTCAATGAAAATCTCTTCTTTCCCTCTCATTATTGTGATTGCATTGAGCAAGTGTTTACCTAGTCCAAAGACTCCTGTGCCAATGGTGATAAGCCGGCCATCCATGGTGAATGTGTGAAGACTCCATCCATCACTGGGACACCACACAGCTCGTAGCCGACTGCTTTTCCAGATAACATGGAAAGTCTACATTCAAATATTCACACATCACTGGTTGCCAATGCACTTTTCAATCAATAACCCCTTCACACATCAAAACAATGTCCCAAGTACCCCAATTATCGTAGAACACTCACCTTAGGTTGCACTTTTTCACACTCACTATATGTGAAATAATAGTCCATGTACACACCATGACATATATCATGCCACCAAATGTGCTTGAATACAGAAACCCATGACATGCCCTCATTATTCATGCTTGGTGACTTTTTTGCAGGTAACTTGAATTAGGCTGCTAAAGGAGTACTTGATAAGATTTCTCCATCCAAAACCATACAAAAACACTTGCAGGCTTCCATTGAGACAAGTATGTAATGCCTATTTTCCTTTTTATGTATTTCCATAGCTAGGATGTTCTTACCAGAATCCAAATCATTCATTTCAGACTCCTCAATAAGTTGAGATTTCAAAATATTTATGTCAAGCTTGGTTTAGTATCTACCAACATGTCATTAACATAGATCACAAGTACATGAATAAATCATACAAAAGCATTTTCAAGTAAATGTGCCTATCATGTTGACTTTTATTGCAGCCTTATCTGCTCAGAAACAAGTCAACATTCAAAAGCTGTTTTCAGCCATAAAGGAACTTCAATTTGCACACATGGTATTATCTCCATCACCTTAAACTATTGTTCATCATCATCAGTTGAGCTTTGTCGCAACAATCTAAGGTCAGCTAAAAAAGTTCTAAACTTCTAAGCTAGAAGTTCAAAGTTCAAACAAGCTATGACCATATCTGAATGGAGACAAGACTTTCAACCATTTTGGTTGATGCATATAAATGTCGCATTACATTTCACAATGCAAAGAAAATGACATTTAGTTGTTCTAAGTCAAGGTCAAACAATGCAAACTTAACTGATAGTACTCAAACCATAAATAGTAGTACTCAAATAGAAGAGTGCCTAGCAATTAGTGAGAAAATCCATTGAAATGAATATCTTCTTTTTGTGTGTAGCAAATGATGTAAACCTATGATGCATGGATACTTCAAAATGGGCAACGCGTCATGTCGTATCGTATCCGATGCTTCACTTTTTATGTACAAAACCTGTGTCCACGGCATGTCCGTATCATATCCATGCCATATCTTGGCATCATAGATGCAAACATAACTAATAGTACTGAAATAGAAAAGTGCCTTGCAGTTGGTGAAAAGATCTGTTGAAAAGAATATCTTCCGTTTGTGTATCTCTTCACCGCCAATCTTACTTCATATGTAACATATTTAGAACTTTGAGATCCTTCCTACTTCCTGAATCCCGCTTGCAACCAATATATCTCTCCTTGAGCAATTCAACATTGTGAAGGCTCCATCTCTTCCTCCATCACAACTTTACACTTTAGTTGTCTTCCAAGGCTTAAGGATAGATGATCTTCCATGACCAGTCAATAAACCATAAGCAGCTCTATCCGTCATATTTTCAGGGTTAACAAACCCTCTTGGGTGGTTGGATATGCACTGTTGATTCTCGCCATAAGCCTTTGACCATGTATCCAATAAGATAAGGCACTTGATGCGGAGATCGGAGATCGTCTATCAAAGATCAACCCCATCTGATTCACTCCATGTGATCTGAGGGCAAAGATGGACACCCTGGTCATGGGACCTGACGGACAATTCTCACTCTTCTATACCCTCCTGAACGATGGAATTGGGAGTGCATTTGAGAGTGTCGTTCCACACACTAATAATATAGGGAGGGGAACCCGTTTGTCAAATCGAAAGAGGATGCAGATAAGGAGCCCTTTCAACCTTATCACTTGCTTAAGGAGAGATGAAGGACAAGAAAGGTGTACGCTTTTGAATTTGAAAGCTTGCACCCCACGAGGGATGGGAGATTGAATGTGAGGGGCATTCCCTTCTGTTGATCCGGGCCCACCTATTGATGCAGATGGCCCAATTCAGATTGAAAACCATGCAAATGAGAAGGCCTTGGTGGTCATGGAGGCTTACGATCGAGCACATGGGGTCTAGAGCCTTGTAAGATCAATTGATTTGAGAAAAGAACCCAAACAGCCCAAGGAATTGTCAATTAGGGGCTTTTTAAATATTTCATAACAAGACCTGACCATGGGCATCCTGCAATTCATGAGAACCCATTTGAAGAAAAAACTGGGCAGACAAAGGCAGCACGTGCTTTCTCTTTGGACCATGATTTCGTGGGCCATACCAGGTCCAAATCACTCAGGGCCTGAACAAACAGGGTCGCCCAAGACCCCTCTTCAATTTAGTTGAGATGGGCTCATCAGAAGGTGGGCTATGTGGGGCCTTTATTCAATTTCGTGGAATTGGTCTGGAACGACCATGCTTTAGGATTTTTTTTATTTCTTGCATATTTTCTTCAATTTATATGCTAATTTCTTTCCATTAGAGTCTCTTTGGATGGAAGGAAGTGATTAGGAGTAAGAGATTTGGATTTGATTGTACCATTTCAAAAAAAAAAAAAGAGAGAGAGAGAGAGAGAGATTTGGATTTGATTGCTTGTAATGGAGGATTACTTAATAGAGGAAATACTAAATAAGGAAAATCCTAATTACTGCATGATTGCTAATTACTCTAATTAATCTCTAACAGAATCAAATCAAATATTTTCTTAACAAATTTAAACCAATCTAATTAGGGAAAACACTTAATGGGACATTGGTGGGGTCCACTAGGGGCCCTCTTTTTCTTGGATCTCACAGCATCAACTCTCCCCTTTTTGGAAAACTCGACTTCGGCGAGCTAAAAGGTTGATAACACAGGAGAGAATCCAACCATAAGTTTGGAAAAATGTCCGCCTGGGTAGAAAATCAAACGCACAAACTTCCATCTTTTCTTTTGATATGCATTCACATGACATAACTTGGAAGCTTGATGCGATCTGTTCCTCCAGGTAGAAGTACGTTGGAGGTGTCTTTGCTACTAATGTATGTGTGATCTGACCAGTAGATGCTTCAAGTGTTGCCTTTGTACCAACAGATCATGATCATTGTATATCCATCGTGGCTCCCCGAAAACGAAGCCAATGTGAGGAACTTTAATAACTTGATCTTCTTGTGAAACCACTAGGACAATTGATTTGATTTTCGATGATGCAATTGGATTTTCTGGAAGTGGCATGACAATGAGATCTAGCGGATGTTCAACCTTTTTGCTAACCTGGTCAGAGTCTTCAATTTTTGCTTGACCTTGTACTTCCTCAACCCTTTGCAGCTCTTGAGTGGCACTACCTTGATCAATATTGTTTGTACCCACAAAATCAATGTTGCTATGAACTTGCGCTTCAATGTCATCTTTGTTGTTCAAAGTCAGCTCTTTTGGTGCAATCATGACTACTCTTTCAAGTTTTTGTTCCTTTTGAGGCGATTCTGCTGAAGGTGCAGACGACAACAGAGATGTTGAAGTCATTGGAATGAGTCTACTCCATCGTCCATTCCTGAAAAGGGTATATGTGTTTGCCTCTTTATCACGATGCACTTTCCAATCAAAAAGCCATGGACGTCCAAGAAGGATATGACCAATATTCATATGGATTACATCACACCAAATCTTATCCTCATAGCCACCAAGCTTGAAAGATACGAAACATCTGTTTGTCACAGGAATGACATGACCGGTAGACCATGTGACTTGGTAGGGCTTAGGATGCTTCTCAGTGAGCAAATTCAGCTTGTCAATGACCTCTTGTGCGACAAAATTAATCGCAGCCTTGTCAACGACTATCACCCACGTGTGAAATTTCCTAGCATGTTTCCATTCTTCTTCCTCTTCCTCATTGGTATTCAGGAGGCGACGAATGACAAGAGTGGGATTATCTTCTCTTGCAAAAAGTCTCTCCACAATACAAGCTCTTGGTCGACATTATTGTATGCGAGACCGTCTAAGCATATGCTCAACATGGAGGGCTTCTAAGTATGCCTCTTGACTGGTGTTGCAATAATTCATATTTTCCACGATGTCTGGTCTCGAGCCTTGGACATAACGAGTTAAATCATATGTCTTACCTTCCTCTAGTTTGCATATGTCTTGCAACTCCCAAAATTGACGGGTATATTCATCCACCATCAGGCCTTCTTGCTTCAAAGTAAGAAATTGCTTAAAGTAGAACTCATTCTCAAAATACCAAGCACCATATCTAAGTTGATAGAAAATTCGTTGAGTTTCATTTGAGTGTGCAAATTTCTCATAACTCCTCAGATGCATGGATATCAAATTTGATTTTATTTTATTTTTTGGCTTGGGTCGGGCTTGAACTTAGGTTAGACCCACCTGCAACACACCAACAGACACATAGGAGAGAGACTTTTTTTTTTGTTCTGGGTCGGGTTGGGCCTGGACTCAGATCAGGCCCAAACTGGAATTCCAAGTTCCAAGTTCCCAAAGGAGGCACGTGTGAAGGAGTTGCTGCCTCGGGTCTCGTGCAGGAAAAGAAAATAACAGAGGGTTGACCTCTTGCCTGCTCAATTTGAAGAATGAAAGAGGGAAGACGGGCTGATCTGGGCGATGCAACAGATGGTGACAATGTCGCCGGATGCTTGGCTACTGTCGGAGGCCTGGTGAAGATGCCAGGTAAGCTTTTCGAAACCTCTCTCCTCCATTCTTCTTCCTCTTCGAATGCTTCTCTTCTTTCTTTTTTTTTTGTCTGCTGCCTTTCCTTTCTTTCTTTTTTCTGTTCTGCTTCTCTCGTTTTTTTTTTCTCAGCTGCTTTCTCTCTCTTCTTCTGCTCTGTTTTCTTTTTTCTTTTTTTTTGCTCTTTCTCTTCTCTCTTTCTTTTTCTTTTTCTTTTTTTTTTTACTGGGGGTTGGGGTTGCTGACGGATGGTGGTTCTGTGGGGAGACTATGGTCCACAGAGGCAGGTTTTTGACTGAGGATGGCTCAAGATGGGAATCCGGTGAAAGAAGCAGCGTTGTTTGGTGATCTTTGGTGAGGGGAAGTAGGGTTTGGAGTCGGAATTAGGTCTCTGTGGCTTGGGATGGGTGCAGTGGTGGGTTGGTAAGGATAGATTTGGGTTTGGGTTCGATTGGGCTTGGAAAATGGGAATTAGGGCTTCGGAATTGGTTGGGGGGTAGGGGCTGTGGGGTTCTGGTTGAATGGTTTGGATTGGGATTTGTTTTGGATTGGAATTTGTTTTGAGGTTTCGGCTTCATGGGTTTACTGTAGTCTTGGGTTGGGCGTGGGGGCTGGTTTGGTGAGGTTTGGGAAAAGGGTTGGTGTTCGGTGGCGGGTTGGGATGAAGATGATGGACTGATGGGCAGGGTGAAATCTGATGGTAGTGGATTAACGGATGATGATGGTGGGATAGGAATCCAGGAAGGACGGTTGTCTTCCCAGCGATCGCTCTTCGGCTCTAATACCAAATGATCGCGCAGCCACGATCACGGTGAAAATCTACACCTCCGATGGTGAGGTCAAGCCCTAAGATCACTAAGGGCAAAATACCCAAAAGGGAACGAGAACAATTCTGAATTTTATTAAGAATATAGCATACTTACAATAAAGAACTCCTCTCTATTTATAATAGAGGAAAGACTAAATAAGGAAAATCCTAATTACTGCATGATTGCTAAATTACTCTAATTAATCTCTAACAGAATTAAATCAAACATTCTCTTAACAAATTTAAACCAATCTAATTAGGGAAAACACTTGATGGGACCTTGGTAGGGTCCACTAGGGGCCCTCTTCTTCTTGGATCTCACTGCATCATTTTCATAATTGGGGAAAAACCTAAACACAAGCAAGAGAAGAAAACATGTCAAATCAGATCATTTTCAAGGTTCGCCAAACTATAGCTATTATAAATTTTGTGTCTGACTGCTATAGAAGGGGACCAGCTGACTAAGATATGATTTATCAGGCTGAAATGCAATAAATTGTAACATATAAACACCATTTTCATAATAGAGGAAAAACCTAAACACAAGCAAGAGAATAATACATGCACAAATCAGAAGGTGACCAGTTAACTAAGATACATTCTGTGCAAACCGCTTTTACCCCCGAGTCCTTCAAGAAGCTAGTATTTCTTAACATGTCATGTACTACTATGAGATGCTTGCCAAGGTGAATTGCTGAGAAAAACTCTTTGCAAAATCTTTCAAACTTGGCCTTTATATATTAACCACCATAATTTGCCTTTAAGCATGTCGCCTTTTTTGCCTACTACTTCTCAACCATAGCTTTCCACTTCCCTGCACAAACTTGGTCCTTCCAGATTTGTGTTTAATGATGTTAGTGAAAACTTATATAAATAATTATCAACAAAAGAAACAAAGTATTCAGTCCTTCCTCTGAATGGACTTCGGAGGACATACACATCAATGAGAGTGTATTTAATACAATGAACCACAGTCGTGAAACCAAATTCACTGCTTTCCAAGCATAAAATGCTCACTCTAGTCCAATTTGAAGGAATTAAGGTTTGTTTTCCTTTTTTTTCTTTCCTTTTTGAGGTTCCTTTAATGTGATTCTAGTAAACATCATTCACTCATTTAACCCAATTGCATATGCCAAAAAAGTGTATGGTCAGTGCCATCAGAAGTAATTACCTCCAAGTTTCAAAAGAGTGGTATGGGTGGGTCCATTGGTTGGTCAAAATATATCTTTGTATCAGTCCGTAGCAATGTAACATTTTTTTCAATCCCCAAAATATTCTAAAGATATCCAAAACCTTAAAGTACACAAAAATATTAGATTCTATTGTGTTTCTCGGTAGGCATGGTATATGGTACGTATCAGACCTTAGAAGGTACATTTCTTACTAGTGCAAAGTAAATAGGTGTGCATCAGACCTTACAAGGTCTGCAGGTAGGTCTTGTATGCCTCTAATCAGGTTGAGTGATGCCATCTACTCTGGTAGCTACACAAGCACAAAAGTATGAAATTATTTTTTATAATGAAATTCAAAAGTGAAGCTAATGAATAAAGAACATGACTGGACATGAATTGTAGAGTAGGCATATAGAATTATTATTGATT
The DNA here is from genome assembly GCA_012931725.1 of Litsea cubeba. Classification (NCBI taxonomy): domain Eukaryota; kingdom Viridiplantae; phylum Streptophyta; class Magnoliopsida; order Laurales; family Lauraceae; genus Litsea; species Litsea cubeba. The sequence continues at coordinate 49,896,237 of CM022954.1, forward strand.
CGTGAGTCCTAGATTCTCGACGCAGTACCTATTAAAGTAAAAAAGATTATTTTTAACCTAAAATAGCTCAAAATGTCCAACTAGAGTAGTTATAGTTGTGTTCTTGCTCCATTAACTTCCTTCCCTAAAAAACCCAAATAAAATCAAGTGAAATGGAAAAAAAAAAAAAACACATTTGCAGTCTATCAAGTTGCCTTTGTTGGTCCATATCAATCTGTTTTGGCCCTTGAATATCAAGCTCTTACGAATGAATATATGGTTGGTGCAAGCGAATTTTCTATCAAACAATACTGCATAATTAGCATACCGATAGTCATCAATATGCAACCCACATCGGCCGATATTTAAAACCTCCATCACTGTTAGGTTTCTTTTTTCTATTGGCAACATGACTAGACACCGCAGTGAACATCCCTTATAAAAATTATTAATATATATAAGCGCCAACCTCATCGCCATGAAATGATCACCTCATTTCCAATATTCCCCCTTAAGGTACGACAAATTTCCAACTTCTTTTCCTTTGATCACTACCAAGACACCTTCCAAAACATTCATGTACCATCTTACAGCCATCACGTCAAAAGTGCAAAAATATATAAGATTTTTCTTCAAATCCATAACATGATACACATCAGTCAAGGCTTTAACCCCATGATGCATCTTAATTATGACCTCTCAGATCCTAATGGCTCTGCAAGAGATATCATTTCTCTCAAGGGCTTGTTCCACCATTGAAGAGCATGTAATTTTATCATCTATTGATGCAACCCCTAAATACTCCCATAGCACTCATTTCTGTAACTATCCTTCCTAGTTTTACCCCACATCCACCTCAACATTCTCATCTCAGCTACACTCATCTTGTGCATCTTCATTGGCCAACATTCTACTCCATAAATCATACTTGGTTTAATCGTTGTTCTGTAAAATTTTCCCCTCAATCTTGCTGATATACGCTCATTACAAAGCACTCCAGAAGAAAGTCTCCACTTCGACCATCCTACTCTTATCCTATGTTCAACATCTTCCTCAATCTCTCCATCCTTACTAATTATCAAGCCAAGGTATCGGAATGAATCTCTTTGTGGTATCTCTTGAGATTTAATTCTCACGATAGCTTCAGCTCTTTATACATGCCCACTGAAGTTGTAATCCATATATTGTCTTTGTAAGCGCTTGTATTCAAAGGCATCCCATCATCTCTCAAGTTTGCATTCACGCCATCTCTAGATTCATCCACCAACACTATATCATCTACGAACATCATACACTAAAGTACTTCCTCTTGAATATAAATAGTTGACTCCTCCATAATCAATGTAAAGGGATAAGGGCTTAAGGTTGACCCCTAATGCAAACCTATGGACGCTAAAAACTCATCGGTCCCTCCACAGGTAATTCTCACATTCGTTACTGCTCCCTCGTACATGTCCTAATTGATTTCAATATAACCTCTTGGAACACTAATTTTTTGCAACCTTAATATTAAGGATAAAAACCATGCTTCCGACACTAGAAATTTAGACAACTTTTATTCCATTTACAGCATCATAGCCAATATGAACAATCAACACAACAAGCAAAAACATAACAAACATATAACTACATTCACATTACCTAGAGGTGAGACACAATTATAAACTGACATAAATAAGTTGCATAAATAGAAATATACAACAACAAAAGGGAAAACTCACCATTCCTGGGCCCTCTGTGCATGGACCGCCCACTAAAGCAATTATGCGTGCACCAGTGCCAGGCAAGCATGCTCCAAGCAGACCTGCTGCTACACTCAATGCAACACCCGTGCATCTTGATGCCCTGTTACCAGATTGCACCGGCCATAGATCTATTTGCAGCTCGTCTAATAGCTGGGACAAATAAAATTATGAAAAAAGATAAGTTTCCAACTATAGAGCTCCATACATACATATACATTCCAAATATATATGCCAAAAATAACAAGAGCTCCCTTAACATCAAAAGCTTTATTGCCTCTCCATCTTAAAATTTAAACCAAAAAAATTCAAAAACAAATAATGGTGCAACAAGATGTATCCATGTTGAAAGTAGTTTAAATAATTTGCCTGAACAAATGGTCATTACCCTTGTCCAATGTTCGTGCTGCTAAATATAGAAAACCATATCAATTAGGATCCCAAATACATTTCTTTATCACCTTTTTGCCCCATATCTTATCACCAATGATGGACACCAATACTGTTATGTAATCATTAAGCAGGTAAAACAATCTCATTTGACCTTTTTTTTTAACATGTACTACTCAATCTTCATGCAATATGTAAATCACTCCTAAGCACAGAATGAAAAGAAGATCCAAAATGAACCCAATTAAATCGCCAATACTCAATCCTCATTCAACAAGACCTATACACAACTAATAGCATTGACTCCTATGAAATTGGCACAATTAAACACAATAAAACCCAACAAGCAATTAAACACATTCCAACCCAAAGAAAAAAATAAATCATTCAGAAAGCATCTAAAATCCAATAAACAATAACAGCAATGATGAAGGCAACTCTTCTAGGCAGCATGGAACAAAATATCTATGTAGCGGCCGATATATCAAGCACAGCGGTCATGATCACTACGCTAAACTGAAAATATCGCCGCTACAGTATAAAACCTAGCCGAGCCAAGTGATTTTCAGTTAAAAAATTGTTTTCCCTATTTCTCCAAATGCGCAAGATAATTCAAGTGAATGGCTGCACTGTGTCTTAAGGAGACAGAATCAGTGGATCATTTGTTTGTTTCTTGTTCTTTTGCCTGATCTCATTGTGGACTTCTATTGCTGGTTCAATTGCAGTCGAGTTTTGTCAAACTTTTTGCGGTCTTCGTAACAGGCTAGAAGACTAGGGGTAGACTCCCTCGGGGAAGGATTATGCGGAGAGTTTTATTCCTTGTGGCCCTTTGGTTGATTTGGAAGGAGAGGAATATGAAATGCTTCGAAGGGGTGTCATCTTTAAAAGATGTTATTCTGCATAAAATTAAATTGCAAGTGGCTACTAGGATTTCTCTTCTTTCAGATTTTAAAGGCATATTGGTAGATTCTATGGTGAGTAGTTAGAAAGAAGTGGCTTCTTCGGGCCCTTGTAAAGCTCCTATTCTCAAGAGTCAATCTCCTCTAGGTTTTCTCAAACTCAACTTTGATGGGAGTGGTGTCATTAATCCTGACCCTTCCATTTGGGTTTTCGCAGACACAAGTTTGATGGGATTGTTGTTGGTAATCCTTGCAATTCTGGCCTTGGTGGTGTTATAAGAGATTACTTAGCCGAGAGTATTCTTTCCTTCTCTAGCCCTTTCAGTGTTTGCTCTGTGAATGAAGCATAGACTATTCTGTTAAGAAAGGGTTTTCGCCAAGCTAATCGAGCTATAAGCTGCGTGTCAAGCTCGACTAAGCTGCCTTGGCATTTGGCAAATGTCACAAAGGAGGTTATTTAGCTTCAAAGCTTAACTTCTCTTTCTCAATTATAAAGAGGTCTGCAATGACATGACAGATATTCTTTCCAAAGAGGGTGTTGGAGATCAGATACTGCCGTGGACATTGCCCCTTGATAATGCTTTTTGCATTCTGGGTATGGCAGGACTAGGGGGCAAATAGGGGAAATTTATGACCTTTTATTTCTGACCCCCTAAGAATTTTTAATTTTTTTCACATACAGGCCTCCAAAAGGAAATTTTCTGGTTCTGCCCTGTTCAGGAGTTCAACCATGAGTGTTGAATGTGTTAGTGGGATGCAGGATGGTTGTTTGGTTGTTTCTATTGCTTAACTTGGCTATATGGCTTTTATGCTACTTAGCTTTAAAAAGATTCAACCATTCAAAATATCAAACCAAATAAATTACAACTGGGAGATGGGATGATTCACCGAATTGAGCGTGTATTCACAATCCGAAGCCGGAAGCAGAAACCGATGAATGATATTTGGGTTGAGCCCATTCTGTACTCCCTTGGGGCCTCGGCTCCCCGCCACAAGTCCCAACTGCTCCAAAATCTGATCTTTTGTCAAGTCCTTACTCCCCCTGAACACATAAACTTTCGACAAATCAGCGAACCCCAGTTCGTGAACGTGCACTTGCGTCCCAAAGGAGATGAACCCAACAAGTGCATGATCCGGCAGCAGCCCAATTGCCTGTCGCAGCGCTGATTTCACAAACCCCATCTCCTCTTCAATGATGCAAATGTCGAGGACGAAGAGGAAGACTGGGGGCGGCGGAGGGGCGGCGTCAGAGGCCGGTGGGGCGTACTCAACCGTGGTGTACTGGGGGTAGAGCTCTGCGGGGACATTGGCCTCGCTGATCATGGCGTAGTGCTGAGGGAAGTGGTTCCGCTGAAAGCAGAAGGGGCAGATCCAGATCTTGGCGGAGTAGTCCACGAAAGAGTAGGAATTTAGGATGGACACGCAGGACCTGCAGCGGAGGGGGAGGTAAGGGAGGACAGGGATCTCCGGCGAGGGGCGGATCGGGGAGATCGCGGCGGAGATGGGGACGATGCATTTGCTAGCATCGACTTTGGATCTGGGCCACACGTTCCAGGTCATGCGGACAGCGTCGATGCCGTCCACATCTGCGGTGGAGCCGGCCATTTCAGCCATCTCTCCTCCTCTTGCTTGCTCTTCTTAGTCTTGCAAAGGAGAATCTAGAGATTAGGATTTACGGAGAGAAGAGAGGAGTTTGGATTCAGGAGGGTTTTAGGGTTTAGGAATTCGGAGGGTTTTGAAATCTGGGATTGGGTTTTTGCTGCTTCGTTGTTTGAATTTTGGAGAGAGAGAAAGAAAGGGTGATGCGACGACTGCTGTTTTCTCGATGGAAACCCTTTTTCCATTCAGTCAGCGCGAGAGAGGAATAGAGGATAGAGGAGGAAGGAAATTTAAAGGAAAACGGGAACTTTTCAAAATAGTGCTAAGAGTGAAGGGGGAAGGACAATGACCGGTAGTCTTAAACCTGAGAATCACCCTAGTGTAATTACGGCATAGAATTATTGTGTGAAAGTAGCGATTTTACCCTTGATAGTTTGATATCTCATGTTGTCAAAGAAGGTAGGATATCGTATTATGTGATATTTTAATGACCATAAGATATCGTAAGATTATTTTTTTCCATCGAAACGCAAAGGATATTTGAACCACAAATTCAGAACTTTACTTTTTGTTGGCTGCTGTGGGATATTACATGAGTTTAAATTAATATTTCTCTTGTTAGATAAGTTTATATTAATAATAACCCTCTCCACTTTAGTGTTTTGATTACAATATCCGGCATTTTATGATATCTGTCCTTTGTTACCTGACCACAATCTACAATTACAACGGGAGATGAAGTTGTGCCATTGTATGATTCCCACCTTCTCCAAAGCCTTGACAACACTCCCAATGTGTTTGGGCAATGGGAGGTTCTCAAGCATATCTCAAATCCAGAGATCTAAACTCAAGTGCAAGATGTGATGTCCTATGACCGTAGGATATTGTAATGTGCGATATCTTATGGTCACGAATAAGGGTAAGATCATCACTTTCACTTATCCTTTTGAGTACGAACAACTCTACGGGCATTTCATTTTTTTTCAACAGTTCTGGGGCGATTTCCGGATTTAAGGCTTGTTGTATGGTCATTATACTTTTGAGGGTTTTACGGAAAAATTTCCGGTAGGTGACCGTTGCACAAAAAATTCCATCCTAATTCAAGAGGCACAAACAGGGTCCGTGAGACCATATTTGGTTTCTTTTCTTTTCTTTTTTTTTTGAAAGAAGCGACGTTAGTGTCGCTTGTCTCTATGGAGACAAGACTAGTGTCGCTCCCCATCTCTTTCTCGTCCAAGTCCTCTATTACCGTCTTTTCCGCTCACGGTCTACCATCAAAACGATGAAGACTAAAAGGAAGACGAATCAAACCATCAAAACGAAGAAGAAAAGATCCATCTTCATTTTTTCAAACTTTCCTTTTCCATCTCTTTCTATTTTTGAATTTTATTTTATTGCTTTGAATTCTCTTTAATTTGTGCAGACATCCTAAGTGGAGATTGTGAGCCATTGACCAATTCACATTTGAGCTCACAATTCGACACTAACCCAAATTCAAAATTTTGATGGGGTAGGATTCATAGTTGGAGTCGACTCTTGACTCTCCCGAGTCATCTAATTCTGATGAAGGACCGAGTCAAAAATAGGAGAGACTCAGTCGAGTCATTTCATTTTAATAAGTTGTTCGCATTGCGAACCATTTAATAGGTATATCTCATTTTTAAATAATTAAAGTTTATTTGTAAGTAATTATGCATGAGATTCGAAGCCAATAATTTAAAAATGATGATGGAAATGGAATTTAAACTTATATTTGATCTATACATTCGGTATTTGGACTACCAAATTATGTAATATGCAGTATTTTTTCTTGTATTTTCTTTATTGTAGTATATTTCTTACATATATAAATTTATTTATTTGATTTGATTATCATGAATGCATGTGGATAAATATATTTTTATATTTTATAAGTAATGGGCTCATTTTTAAAATTATTTTTAAAAAAAGATGACTCTCCAAGTCTCCGCGGTGACTCTATTCGAGTCAACTTTTTTCTGCATTGGACGAGTTGAGTTTGAGTCATGAGTTTTCCAACCTTGGTAGGATTACTTAACTTGTTTTCGATCCGCTTAGCTTTCCATGCATTCAAGTTCGTTACGTTTATTGTACTAATTCGAATACATGATTTGACATAGTTCGAGATGATTTGGTGGTCCAATTCAATATACATATACAATATGCTAGAATTTTAGATAGTTTAATTAATATATAAAGAATGACAATTTACTACAAATATGAAAACACTAAATACATAAAGACTACCCATACCAAGAAGATTAGTTCCTGTGAACTAAAAGTAAATTTCAAACATTTAACCATTGATATAAAAATAAATTAAATCTCAAATTCCAAATATAAAAAACAAAGAATGTAAGACAAAACAAGAAAAGAAAGTAAAACAAAGAGAAATATGCACATGCATATGTCTCTCATTGTGTGATAGTGAGGGCAATATAGTGGGTACGACTTTACAAACCATCCACACATATAGAAACCCTTGAACTATATTGGATCTCTCAAGTTTTTGCTTATCTGAATGGATTTGACCATTGGAGTTGGGGTTGAGTTTTTCTTTAATATAAAAATATAAAACTTGTGAACAACGAATGAAGGGGTTAGAGGTAAGGCCTGTCAATTGAGCCCGTTGAAATGGGTACCTGGCCTGTCCCAAGCCCGAAAATACAGGGCTTTTAAAAAAAATTGAGCACAGCGGGTTGAGCTTGGGCAATGATTTCAAAGCCCGGTCAAAATGGGACTGGGAAAGGGTAGAACAAGCCCATCCTAGCTCGGCCCAGGCACAAGGAAAATTCATTAATGGGGTTTTGACCATACAGGGTATAAAATATCCTGTATTTCTTGAAATGGTGTTGACAAAAAGTATATCCCAAATATGGGTATCGTACAAAGAGCCTCTTTTTTTTCCACTTTTACCCTTTTTGTGCGATATCGCAAATATTTGCGATATCGCATAAACTGAAGAGTCATTATATGGCCGCTTGTTTTCCCTCCCTTTTTTCCCTCCGTTTGCAGCAAAAAGTAAGCCGTTTTTCCTCATTGTTTTTTCATATCTTTTGTTCATCTAAAACAATCAAACAAAAAAATTAAGAACAAATTTCAAAGTATCTCCATGACCATAAGTTTTTGGTGTCTCAATGCCCAACCATTTTTAACATAACATCTGACAGTATATGAAAAACTCCAAACATGTCCAAATATTGTGTAAAAAGAATCATTTGAATGCCTTTGGAGAAATGAAAGAGCGATTGCTACAGCAAATACATTTTTAGGACGTTTCATATTTTTTGTTTCATCTAATATAATCAAACAAAAAAATTAAGAATAAATTTCAAAGTATCTCCATGACCATAAGTTTTTGGTGTCTCAATGCCCAACCATTTTTAACATAACATTTGACAGAGTATACAAAAAATTCCAAACATGTCCAAATATTATGTAAGAAGAATCATCTAAATGCCTTTGGAGAAATGAAAGAGCGATTGCTTCATCCTTTTGAGAACCTCCTATAAAGATAAAGACAGCCACAGGAAAATAATGAGGGAAAACGACTTACTTTTTGCTGCAAACGGAGGAAAAAAAGGGAGAGAAAACGAGCAGCTTATATAATAACTCTTCAGTTTATGCGATATCGCAAATATTTGCGATATCGCACAAAAAGGGTAAAAGTGGAAAAAAAAAGAGGCTCTCAGTATGATACCCATATTTGGGATATACTTTTGGTCAACACCATTTCAAGGAATACAGGGTATTTTATACCCTGTACGGTCAAAACCCCTTCATTAATTCTTCATAAATTTACTGACACTGCCCCCCACTAACAACAAAAAAATGGTTAATTAGGAGGGGCAGTTTTGTAACTTTGGCCCTCTTAATCTTTTATAAGTTCTATTTGTTATTTATTTTTATTGTTTTGTATTTAAAGGTTTATTGATGGTTTTTTGCTTCCTTTTCTTGTTTGTAATGTTTTCTTTGTTTCATTTGTTGTAGTTGTTTTTCCTTTAATGATGTTTTATTTTTGACAAAAAAAAAAAAAGGGTTGCTATGGCTGGTAGTAGTGCAATTAGTCAAGTTATTATTATGTACTGATATATATAAATGAAGGCCATTCTAAATAGGCTATGCCGTGAATCATTTTAATTATGAGAACAACCTTGTCCATAATGCATCAAATTTTAGCTGCTGTAATCACTCACTAATCAGGATCATTTTACTAAACCTACTGGAACAATTACATTTGTCCACAGGAGCACCACGTAGTAGACTAGACAAACATTTCATATTTCACAAAGGGGGTTTATTTTGGGTAGAAAAATTCACAAGGAGGCTCACATTTCAAGTTTTGTGTATAAAAAATTTACATGTTGAATCCTCCAATTACCAAAAATTTACAGGTTGAATTCTTTAGCTTATATTCAAGATCATATTAAACTCTGGCCCAGTCCAGGCCCCTACGGGACGGGATTTGACGTAGGCCTGTTCAATTTTGAGACCAGGATTTAACGACCCCCGGCAAGTCCGCCCAATACTCGGGATGGAATTGGACAATCCAAGCCCAGTCCCGGCCCATTGACAGGCCTAGTTAGAGGCATGACATTGACCCCAAATTTGATATATGAGCCCATCCAGGATGTCTCTTTCCATCCCACTCCCCCAATCCATTGATTAGTGAGGCCCTAGGTGGGCCCCATCAAGCCGTCTCTCCTCGTAATACCATGAGGAACATATGCATATGAATCCTTCCCTCAAAACAAAATGTAACTCTCTAATAAGTGAAGTTTCCTTTTCATTTTTCAAGTAGAGTTGCAACTTCGTCCTCTATAGCCTTTTGGGTCCCACTCCTCCAGCATGTTCGGTGCGAAACAACCCCTAAACGATTGCTGAATGGATATGCATGTGGTTAAATGGAATTAAAAACAATGATTAAGGCAACAATAATGCTGAAATTGTATGAAATGGCTCGCGATTATGATTGGAAGCAATTGAAAATCATTATAAAGGGTCGTTCGTTTGCGTGCGTAAATGTATCATACGCATAATATCTATACATCATCATGTTTGTTTTCGCTAATTTACACATGTGATGCGTAAAGTTGGTGTGAAAATAACCTCATTTTCACACAAAAATCTTCACACCTACTACCCTGGTAAAAGGAATCACATGTACTTTTGTTAAGAAACGGAATCATACTCATTGAGGTGGACAACATGTTCCATCAAAGTGGGGTGCATGATCGAAACTCCCTACCCGCTTTCTATTATTTAAAAAAATCCGGAAGCCCTTTCTATTCATAACTTTTCAAGAAACAAGTTAAGTAAAAAATACCTCACCCTCTCACGGACTGTGGGCCACTGTTGCTCCACTCTCTCCCTCTCTTATTCATGATTAGAACCAGGTCTCCCACCAAACTCTTACTTCTCTCATTCTCTCATCCTCTCTCCCTCTCTCTCTCTCAATATTTATTATCATTATCACTGACATAGAAAGCAGAAAAAAAGACTAATTTGATGATGTTACAAAACAAAAAACAAAAAAAAAAAAAAAACTAATAGATTATCTATGATTCCAGTCCTGTCATCTTCATCTCAAAAGGATCAAACTTAAAAAAAAAAAAAAGCCTTCTATCCATGTGTATGCTTCCATAGTCTTCCTCCACATCTCTGTCGCAATTTTCTGCTTGCAACTTGGCCGTCGCATAACCGACCATGTCGTGTCCTCCACCTTTAAACAGAAATTGATAGTGGGTTTTTCATCCTCAAATGAGTTAATCGATTTCACACTGCCATTAAGGTAGTGACATCGATGGACATCCCCTTTGCCAATTTACAAGGTGGAGAATCTTGAATTTGTTTTTCCAAAGCTTCACTCACACGTTTCGTATTGTTAGTGGTGTTTTGGAAAAAGGTTTTTGTGAACACGTGATCCTTATTCTTGCTTGTTTCACCAGTTCTACATGTTGGAAGTAGGTGGGCCTTTTAAATGGGTTTTTCAAAACTTTTGACCCTCTTAATGCAGAGATAAAACACCAGAAGGCTAAGAACTCAGTCCCAATATCTAAAACCCTTATCTCATGTATTAAGATTATAGATCTATCAACAAAAGACAGATCTAAACAAGCACACAATCAAGAAGATCTACTTAAATAACTGGTTGTAGATCTATACTTGAGGAGCTCGGTTGCACTCAAATCGAAAGTTGATGTTCTTGATTCCGCGAAACCCTTTCGCAATGTGATAACCTAGGCCTTGCGGTTTTCCACGCTATGACCCTCTTGCAGAGAACTTCTCAAAAGGAATGGTGGGATATCAATTAAGAAGAAACCCTAAGAACTCAAGTGGGGAAACCAGAGGGAAAAATAGAGGAAGAAAGGAGAGAGATATATTGGACGTCCACTAGTATTGGGCGTGCAACACACACATGAAACATCCTGCCCTAGACCTCATGTTTATAGTATTTGGAACTTCCGTTTTGGCTACACTTAGGAGTCTCACTTCTAATTCTCATATGTATCATACTCCTTTCCTTATGGGTTCTAATTGGAATAAAACTTGCTCTTTCTTAGGGCTCGCATTGGGACCACTAGGGATTCTTTAGATCTGGCTCCAACTAAAGCATCTGGACATCACAACTCATGTCAACTCTAGATCCATAGTTAATTGCAAATAACTCCACTAAATAAATGCAATTGCACTCAAGTCCTATGAATACTTACATGAATACTCTAAACTTTTCAATTACCGCAAGTAGACCCCTCCATCAATTATATCCATGGAACCATTAGAATTAAATTGTCCAACAAAATTGGATCTACATCTTATTATCCTCATGACGCAATTAATTACACTGATCATCGATACCATCTTATTAACTCTTAATCAGGACGGGTGCTCACTTACCAATGATAAATTCTATTAATTAGCACAAGAGGATATTTCTCTTTTAGATAATATATTTCATCTTGAGAATATATATTCACACAATCCCACTGCCATCTAGCCAAGATACCGAGGTGTTGACCTACAGTTGGTCTCACTCATTAGTAAGTTAAAGTAAGTGCATGGAAGAAACTCGAGTCCATTACTCTCTCATGATTGAGAGCCTATTACTTGAAAATTATGAGAGTATTCCTTAATTGAATACAGCATTTTGTATAGGGTGCTACTCATGGCCCTTCAGTACATCCAATACACTAGCATAACAATCCAGAGTCTTTCACTCCGATGGTCGAGACAACCACACTATCTCATAGCAATTGCAGTGGTACATCCTTTTCAGATGAGATGCCTAGTCTCATCACGAGAAAACTTCAAGTATAAAAGTTATGATCTATTTCTCCTGCATGTGAATCTCATTCACACACATGGATCACATTTAATATACTTAAAGTCTCATGTTCATCTCATTAACAATCATGTCATTCTGTATTAATTATGTGCAACCATAAAATAAAATCTCATTCATCTCATTAACGAAGCATGAAATTATAAATTGATTAGGATAATAAATAAATTTAATCACATCTCTACTGGATACAATCTAACACCACAATCTCCAACTTTCTTATGCACATAGCACAAGGCATGCTTAATCCTTTCCATATCAGATCATTAGTGTCCCTTTCATTCATAATGGAGGCATTAGTCCTGGGCATATCACGATATGAATTAAGTGTGTTCCAATTCACCTCCTTCGATGATGTTGTTAAATGAATGAGTCAATGTTTATTACTGTTGTTTTTATTATACCATCTACTGAGATAGGTTTATTGTGTTATTTAGAAATGGATAGTGGAAAAGATGGCAACAATGCAGTTAATTATGGAATGATTGTTGGGTCATCCACAATTTACAAATGTCAAATAAGAGAGAAGAAGAACATCACATAGACGGAGGTTGCTGATAGATATTTAACTGATATCACGGCAGAACAAATAAATTTTGGGAGAAAAGACGACAATGGATTTACATTGGAGGGAGCTTTAATGACTAATGAAAGACAAATTTAGATGTGCTTATGATAAAAGTAAAATTAGGAATTGGCCTAGTACATTGAAGATCCACTACAATCATATCAAGATTCTCATGGGATTAAATGGTTTTGGATGGGACGATGTTACAAAGAGGGTTACTCCTAGTGAAGAAGTTTGGGATGGCTTCGTTGAGGCGAGTGCTTTAGTAATAATTTATTCTAGTGTAATTTTGTTAATTATTTTGTTAATCTCCTCTTTATCCTATTTTGTTTCATATGTCAACTTCAAGTGCACCCGAATTATGAATTTTATCGACATAGAAATACTATCGACTTTCAAAAGCCCGCCGACTTCAATAGGAGATGGAAGAGATGTGTCATTGACCAATCAACGCCCTCCCCACCGACTTTAGACTGTTTGAGCATGTTGACCAATAATGCGGATGATCGACTTGAATGGCTATTGGATAGATTAGATGATTCTATCTAGATTAAATAAATGTTAGTTATAATAATGAGGATGATCGACTTCGGAATGTTTGAGCATGTTAATGAATATGTTGAAGTTTAGAGTTACAGTGTATTGGGTTTATTTTTTAATAGTTACGTTTACTTTTAAAGTTTTAATATTATGAATTAATTTTTGATGGATATGTTCAATTTTAAAGTTTAAATGTTATAGACTAATTTTTTGATGGATATATTTATGTTTATATTTACTAGTGGTTTGTTGTCATTTGCTATCTTTTATGAGGCATACATTTTGTCTTTTACTATGATGTTATAAAAATGATAATGTGATGGATAGAATAATTTATGCATTTTTTCCTACTGATATGCATCAAATATATCCATTTTAAAATGGAAGAAAATCCATTGAGTTTAAGAATGTCGGTGATTCTTTTTTTTTTTTATCACTATGGCACCTTCACTCTAAAAAGGAGAAAACAAGTTCATGGCTCTATTTATTATTGTTACGAATTCATTCATATTGAGATCATCCATGGTCGTGCTCATTATTCATATGAATGTTTTTTTTTTTTTTGGTAAATTATTCATATGAATAGTTAATTGATCTTCTTTTGTATTTCATGGTTTAAAAATAAATATTTCTCTCATAGAAATTTCAATGTATATCATTATAATTACAAAAGGTTTAAAGATCTTCTATTGATGTCTAATATGATGTTGGTCGAATATCAATATTTTATTTTAAATATAAATATAAAAAATAAAATTTAGACATTTATGCATGTAGTCAAAACAAACGTTGTAAATTGAATCAACTGTGTAAAAGGTGTGAAAATGATGTTTGGAAACAAACATGGTAAAATGAATCACATGCTTAATGGTTACATATATAATATTTATATATGTAGTATTTACAAATGAAAATAAAATCTTCCTATCCCATGCGTAAAAGACAGACGACTCCTAAGAGAAACCGTGTATACCCAATAATTTAGGAGATTGTGGGAAATAATAAAAAATAATTAGAAGAGAAATATTGAATGGAGTTGGTATAGAAACATATCACCTAAGAGAGCATAGAAAATGGCTATTTTGGGAGCTCTAACGTTGCACCCTGATAATGTCCTGTCATTGATGTGGCACTCTCCACAACATCCCTCCCTATTGCTTTAATATATATCATGAGGATGAGTTGTGGTGTGTGTTACAATAATGGTGATCGTTAAACCAAGCTCCCTTGAGATACTCTTCTTCTTCTTCTTTTTTTTTTTTGCATTTTTATGGGGCCCAAAATGGCAATCCACATGGTTAATCCTCTTTACTTGTGTAAACCATAAACACTTAATTTCATATGTTAATTTTATATAGATGTCAAGAGCTTTGTCAAAAAAAAAAAAAAAAAAGACAATGGATATGATTTTTTTTACACTTCATGGGCTCCCAATTCATGATCCGAACTGTTCAATGTTCTCATATTAATGACAAACATCAAGATGTTTAATTTTATATTTAAATCTTATGAGAGATATGTGAAAGTATAATAAAATCCAACCACATCTAAAAGTATTTGATATATTCATTTATTCGCGTGAAAATGGTGATTTTGACAATAGTGATAGTGTGTCTCATATATGTAACATTTACATATGTAAAACCCATTTCTCATCCAATGCATAAGAGGCAAACGATCCTTTCTTTTTCATTTTTTTGCCCTAGCTGTATTCACACACCCTGAGGGTTTAGGGTTTGAGATCTCTAGATTGGTCCACTCAATAAATCAGCCCACTAGTGTGCTAAAATAATAAACTACGCAGCGGAAATAAAATCACAAGCACACACTACAAGGACACCAAATTTAAGGTGGAAAACTCAAACCGGAATAAAAAACCACCGATCCGTACTGGATCTAATCAAGCACTATGAATCTCGCAATTACAAGAAACTCAGATTTCTTCCCTAGATATCCCCTATCTAAAGACTGAAGTTACATTGTGAAGCATCACGCTTCAACGACATCACACCGTTGATTGCAACAGATCCAACACTTGACTCCTCAAATCTTCTACGTAAGAAGATGATCTTCTATAAGGGATGCAGAAGAAACTTACTCTCTAGAGTACTTGGTGTTAGGATTTTGTTTATTGCAATTTGATGGATGCATTAGCATTTTATTAATCTCATGAATTTTCACACATGCATTGATTTAGAAAACCTTGAAATCTGATTTTCTACATGCATTGTTCTTAAATATTGTAAACCTTATAGTCTGTGCATGTTTTGAATTTAAATCTTGGATTCATTTGTTTTTGAAAAGAATTTTTAAATCAAGCTAGCTCATCTTTTAATGTTTCATGATTTTCAAAAGCACTTAGTTGATTTAAAATCATGTGTCCAAGCTTGGTTTATTGGCCCAAAAATCCCCACAAGAAATCGCTTTGAAATATGTTAAGTTGGGATTTTTGTCCAGAGCTGTCGGTCAACCGACGACAAGCAGTCGGTCAACCGACAGTGGAACCGAGGCCAACCGAGAGGCTCCATCGGCTCCATTTCCAGAGAGCTATAATTTTTAGACCTTCTCCTCGGTCAGCTCGTCGGCTCTTATCGGTCAACCGACAGTGCATAAAATTTCAGTCCGAGGACTCGTCGGTTCCAAAACCAGACAGCTACATTTTCAACATTTTTTGTGCTGTCGGTTCATCTGTCGGTTCCATGTCGGTCAACCGACAAATGAGGGTCAACCGATAGATGTATAACGGTCAGAAAACTTTCGAAATCATGACCGTTGCCTAGTGACCGTTGAGGTGTCGGTCGACCGAAACCTACCTGTCGGTCGACCGACAGGTATCCGTTGGCAGCTTTTTTCTATAAAAGCAAGCTCATTCCTTTGGCCAAAGTTGATGATTTTCAAGCCATTCTTGAAGAGCTTTGAGGCCAAAGAAAGGGGAAGAGCTAATGAACGCTAATGGGTCATTAGTAAAGCTAAAGCTTGGATCATTAAGTTAAATCATCAAGTAAGCTTTACTTTTATTAATCATATGTTTTATGCTTTGAGTAAATTATTGGTAAAATGATTTGTAGCATATAAACTATGATGTGTTAAATCCATTACCTTCATTCAATCTTTGTTTTAGATTGTGATGGATTTCTCACTTTGATTCAAACCAAGTTTTGTATTAAAACTTTATAAATCATGTTTTGTTTTAAACCTTTGATTTGTTTTATAAACATGTTTTATTAACTTGTTTGAATCATCCTTGTTGTTTTCATTCATTTGAACCTTAAGTTAAACCTTTGTTTTTGAAAACAACATTGCACATGCATCACTTGATTAGTCTTAATCATTTTCATACAACTTGTAGTCTTGAGATTTTCATATCATTCACAAGTTTGTATTTGTTCAAGTGATTTGCATTTGACTTCAATCATATCTATTTATGTGCACTAAACTTTTAAATGCGTTTAGAATAAATTGATTGACCCTTCATTTTCAACTTGATTGAAGTATTCACACACACACACCTTAAGCATACATCTTAGCATTTCATAGAGTGTTGTGTGAGTTGATTTATAATTTCATATCCGCCTATTTAGAGGAAATTTATTAGAGCTTAAATTGTAATCTCTTAGAGTGTTTTGTGAAAACACTTTCTTTGAGAGAAATCTTTTATGTATTAAGGTTATTGCTTAGCCTAAGAAAAGCATTGTGTAAAGGTTATTGCTTAGCCTATAAAAGCACATTGTAAGGTTATTGCTTAGCCTATAAAAGCACATTGTAAGGTTATTGCTTAGCCTAGAAAAGCATAGTTGCAAAGGTTATTGCTTAGCCTTTTGAAAAGCATAATAGTGGAAATCCGGTGGGGTGTTGGATCACAAGCCGGTAGTGGATGTAGGCATTGAGGCCGAACCACTATAAATCCTTGTGTAGTGGTGATTGTTTTGTGGTGATTGTTTTGTTTAAGCTTCCGCATATTGTATGTTAATCATCACATGTGACTAGTTTATTTTAAAGAAATTAAAATTGGCCATAATTAGTCATTAAGTGTAGATCACCCTATTCACCCCCCCCCCCCCCCTCTAGAGTAGGATCCCTCGGACTTTCACTTGGCAGCACAACTCTTCAAAAATCTCTAGAGAAAATTTCTCTCAATCAGATCACTAATTTAAAACTTGAGAGATGATCTCGTGTCTCTTTGGGTTGTGAGAAACACCCAATATATAGCCCTTAATTCGTGCTTAAGACTCCTAAGAATAATCCACTTAGAATAAAGAGTCCATCTCAAACATTCTCTCAGAGTCCGGAACGAACCAGACTTCCTTCGCCACCCTCGCTACAGCGAGCTTCACCCTCGCTATAGCGAGGTATCATTCTGCCTTTGTCAGCTAGGGGTGATCGACCGGATTTCCGGTCCGGATTTTCGGTCCGGCCTAAAATGAAGGACCGGACCGGACCACTTATAAGTGGTCCGGTTCGGTCCGGTCCAAACCGGTCCGGTTGGACCACTTAAAGTGGTCTGGACCGGTTTTCATTTTTTTTTATTTTTTTTTTATTTTCACCTCACATCTAAAAAGTGGGCAAATGTCAAATGAATGAATGATGGGTTTTACAAATGGGTGATGGGCTCATGCCTCATGGGCTCGAAGATTATGAAAAAAAAATAATTATTACTTTAATAAATGCGGTCCGGTCCGGTCCAGACCGGACCACAAAAGGTCCGGACCGGATTTGGACCACCAAGACCGCAAATCCGGTCCGGTCCGGTCCGATTTTGTGGTCCGGTCCGGTCTGCGGTCCGGTTCTGTGCAGCCCTACTGTCAGCCCATTGGTAACTTTTATTCTAACAATCTCCCCCTTTTGGCAATTCGTGGACAAATCTCTTAGAACAATACAATAAGATCTACAAAAAAAAAAAATCCAAAATACAATGAATTTTTAAACAAAAAAAAATCAGCACTATAGATCTTGAATTGCCTTGGCTTGTAGAACTCCTCTGGGCTTCATTCTTCTCCCCCTGAATTTGTCTATAATTGACAAACAAAAAATCATGCAGCTTCCGTCAATCTGGATGTAGTAGCTCCCCCTCGATTTTGACTCCCCCTCACTATGATCTTCGTATCAGCACTGGGGATGGGGACTTGACCTCCTTGATCCGGGCTTTTTATGATTAGCCACCCACACTTTTGTAGTTTGAACTTTCAGCACAGTGTGAGCAAACTCCTTAGGCAAATCAGATTTTCTAACCAAATTGGAGTCGTCTTTGGTGGAGAAAAATTCTTCCGCCATTGCTTGGTCTTGAGTAGACTTTACAACTTCTTGCAATGGAGACGAATGTGTCCTTTCATTCCACAATGGTGACAAGTGGATGTGCGTGCAGCGCTTGACACATTCCTTTTCTTGAAACTACTCGACACATTATTTGAAAGTGCAGTATCTGGAGTAGCATGTGCAACACTAGAAACAAAAATTGTTTTACCTTTAGCATTTGAAGTGGATGCACCATGATCATAACCGAGACCACTTCTGTCAAACTGAGACTTCTGACTACACAAGATATTTGTAAGAGTCCTCGAACCAGTGTTCATCTTATTTAGTGAAGCTTGTTTGATTTCTAACTCAGACAGAGTGATCTTCAATCTCCCTTGCAAATCTTCTTTTTCAGATTTAACAGTCACTATCTCTTTCTTCAGATTCACAATCTCTTGTTCAGCCTTTTCAAGTTTTTGACTCTTAGTGGTCAAATTTTCAGCCATGCAGTTTTTCTGAGTTTCCAAGAGATGAATCTTTTCAAGTGCTTGCTCTAATTCAATTTTCAATGCAGAATTTTCTTCTCGAACAGCTTTAAACTTGATAGAGATCTTGTAGCCATACTTGGACATCTTAACACAATCAGCATATGTTTTAAGATACAATGCTTCATAATCTTTTTCTTGATCTGACATCTTATCAGCATGATCTTCATCAGTATCATTATCAGATAGAGAATTAGCCATGAAAGCCACAAACTTGCCATTCATAGTTTCAGAAGTTTCAATTGAGGGATCTTGTTCTTTTTCTGATGACTGTTCCTCCCAAGTTGTGTTGAGAGCCTTTTTCATTGCACCCTTTTTTTTGTTGGCACACTAACTAGCATAGTGACCATAGCCATGGTACTCAAAACACTTAGTTCCTTTTGCAGAATCCTTTTTCGTAAATTTAGAACCCTTCCACTTGACTTGTTTTGACTTCATGCACTCCTTGAAGCAATTAAACATTTCAGCCAAATCATCTTCAGCCTCAGATTCAGAATCAGACGTAAATTTCTTTTCAGGCTTCTTTCTTGATTCTGAAATGGCTTTCAAAGCAATACATTTCTATTTTGATTTTCCTTTATCCAAACGGTTTGCTTTAAAGGTTTGAAGATTTCCAACCAACTGGTTTACCTTGAGGGTATCAAGATTCTTGTTTTCTTCAATAGCATCAACTTTAGAATCGAACCTCGAAGGTAGAGACCTCAGAATTTTCTTGACAATCTTATTTTCTTGAATTTCCTCACCCAAATTGAAAACAGAATTGACAATATCATTCAGTTTTGCATAAAATTGATCAAAGATCTCATTTTCTTCCATCACGATTGTTTCAAATTCTTTAGTTAGCCTTTGCAATTTAGATTGCTTCACCGTGTCTGTACCCTCATATACTATCTATAAGACTTCCCACGCTTCTTTTGCAGTTTTACAAGTGAAAATCCTACGGAACTCTTCAGCAGACACTCCATTATATATACTATTCACTGCCTTGTTATTACAATTGGAGGCATGCTTCTCATCCTTAATCCATTCAGCTTTAGGTTTAGGAACAGTTTGTCCACTAACCACAATTGTTGGTCTGGAGTAGCCATCCTCAACAATATCCCAAACATCATCATCAATGGACTTAAGGAACCTAATCATCCTTTGCTTCCAATATGCATAATTAGAACCATCTAGCAAAGGGGGCTTAGTAGTTGATGTCCCTTCTCGATTGAACACCATTCTAGAAATCTCTTTAAATCAAACACAGCAAATTAGTGTAACCCGCTCTGATACCAATTGAGGGTTTAGGGTTTGAGATCTCTAGATTGGCTCACTCAATAAATCAGCCCACTAGTGTGCTAAAATAATAACTACGCAGCGGAAATAAAATCACAAGCACACATCACAAAGACACCAAATTTAAGGTGGAAAACCCAAACCGGGTAAAAAACCACCGATCCGTACTGGATCTAATCAAACACTATGAATCTCGCAATTACAAGAAACTCAGATTTCAGTCTTTAGATATCCCCTTTCTAAAGACTGAAGTTACCTTGTGTCGCATCACGCTTCAACGACATCACACCGTTGATTGCAACAGATCCAATGCTTGACTCTTCAAATCTTCTACGCAAGAAGATGATCTTCTACAAGGGATGCAGAAGAAACTTGCTCTCTAGAGTACTTGGCAGCACAACTCTTCAAAAATCTCTAGAGAAAATTTCTCTCAATCAGATCACTAATTCAGAACTTAAGAGATGATCTCGTGTCTCTTTGGGTTGTGAGAAATACCCAATATATAGCCCTTAATTCGTGTTTAAGACTCCTAAGAATAATCCACTTAGAATAAAGAGTTCATCTCAAACATTCTCTCAGAGTCCGGAACGAACCAGACTTCCTTCGCCACCCTCGCTATAGCGAGCTTCATTCTGCCTCTGTCACTTTCTGCCTCTGTCAGCCCATTGGTAACTTTTATTCTAACACACCCCTTTACACTTAAGATACCTAACCTATCCATATCCAACAAACCCATGGATTGGTTGTATCTTTGAATAAGGAGATGTCTGACTGATAAGTCCACAAAATTATACTTTAATTAATCATTTATGTAAAATTGTGGACTTAATTAGGGTCATTTGTATAGAATTTCAAAGAATTTCATAAATTCATGCCTGCAAGCATCAAAATTAAAATTTTAGTCAGAATAATTCAAAATCATCAATCTTGCATGAATATTACAAAATCAATGGTTTGCATCACCCTAATGTCACACCAATTAGCCTTTTGATTTTAAACATGCATCAAACTCTCGCATCATAGCATAATTAGATACAATGCATGTTTTCAAATTGACGTGAGTCCCATGCATGGCATTCATGAATTTCATATAATTAATTATAGCTGAATTATATTCTTTATTCTTGTAGGAAATTATCATGGAAATGGGGTCCGCACTAGAGATAAGCTTGGAGAGGAATAATTGAGAGGAAAAATAAAGAAAGAAAAATAAGAAAAGGACTCACTTTGGGCATGAATTCTAAGACACGCCCAAGGGATGCGTGGTTTAAGTTGGTTGCAAGATTCAAACTTTCAAATGTTTTTGAAAGTGATCCTCTACCCCAATATTTCCAAAAATGAAGAAGGAGATAGAGCTCAAGATGGAAAGCACTCAAAAAAGATTTGAAATTTTTTTTTTCAAATTTGTGCAGATTAAGAATGAGATCAAGCCAAAGAGGAAAGAAGATAAACAGGCCAAGGCTAAAGCCATGTGTTGGACGTCCCATAGGTGGGACCCACACTCCAATTCACGCCCAATAAGGGGCCGTTTTTATCTTTAGAAATGTTGAATTTCTATGGAAGCATATCCATGCACATTGGAGGATCTTTAGAGCCAAAGTTGGAAAGATTGCACAAACAAGATCCCAAGCTTAGCCAAAGATCTTTTGAAATTTAAAATCTTGTTCAAGATAAGAGATTGACTTGGAAGCTAACCTAAGATGAGGAGTCCAAATGGGAAACAAATATCCACAAAGGAGTGATGGACCGCGCTTCTGCTCGGTGCTACTGAGGCCGGCGGACGTGGGAGTCCATCCGACCCTTTCGCGCCCGGGGGGCAAAGGCGTGCATCAATATTTTTTTGTGTGTAGGTGTGCCAGATTTTCTATTTTACTTGGAATTGTCAGTGGTGATCTGGAGATCGACCTTCGCAAGTAAAAAGGAAATCAACTTCTTTCAAGTTTTCTATTGCACATATATTTAAGAAAAGAGACGTTTTTTTTATTTGCCGTGAAAGGCGATGTTTTGGCATTTATAGCCGATTTTGGCGTTTATAGCCGATTTACAATTCTTATCAATAATGAAAGACAAGAGTTGTGATTTTTGTCTCTTTTAGAAAAATACAAACTACAATGAAAAGTAAGAAAATGAGGATCTAACTTCTCAGGAAATTGTGGGGAACTCGTTCGGATTGACAGTCGCAAGCCATGTATGGACTTTACCATCATCCATACAGATGAGAACAGATAATGCTCTTAATTCGCTTGGCTTGGCTATAACCTCAGATTTTTAGAGGACAAAGACCAAAAGGATGTCCTATGTCCAATAAAAAAATAAAGTAGACGGGCTGAAAAGCTATGTCTAAGCCATTGGAGGCAGAAGGAGAAGACAAGGACCTTGGGGGGCACCCACCAAGGGACTTTTGTCACCTTGTAGTGGTGGTTGGTGCAGAACCTCGCAGAGTTTTCTCTCTTTCTTTCTCTTAGATTTCTAATGCCTTTTTTTTGTCTGGATTTCCAGATTTTCCAAAGTCTATCTGGAATGCTTGGTATGCTCTCCTATTTATAGGCTCTTGATAGCCATTTAGGAGAGTTTATGGGCTTTAATAGTAATTAAACCACATAATGGGTGGAGTTACAAGTTTTAATTCATTTACTTTGTAACTCTTTTTTCTTGGCTTCTGATTGGCCGGTGGAGATTGAGGGCATTTAATCGCCTTTAATCGCCATGATGAGAGAAGTTTTATGGGTTAAATGACATGAATCAATTGGCTTGTAACTCTTGGATGCTCGCTTCTGATTGGGCCGTCCAAAGAAATGAATTAATGACTGCAATAAAGCTAGTTAATTAATCGCATTAAGTGGTCGCCGAGCAGTCAAAGAGTCGCGGGCCGTGCTGCGTCTTTTGCGATTCTTCTGGCGACGATCATCGATGGATCTTCATGTAGATCAACATCGGATGACCATGTAACTTTAGGTATTGGTTGTTAATAGTGGGTCGGTGCCATCTGTCCTGTCGATTTCTCGATCGGTCGGGTAGAAAGCACACTTTTTGGTTGACCGGTTGGCGATCAATGTTGATTTTGATACTCTTAACGATTGACCCGTGATTTTGACGGATATCGAAGGATTTGGTACCTCAAAAGTATGAATTTTGGAAAAACCCAGGAGTTAGAAGCTTCGAATCACGAAAAAACGAAGAAAAACGGGCCTTCCGGAGCGAACCCGGCGACCCTGGGCCAGGGTCGCGGGGGCTTACGACCCTGGGGGAATTTTCCCCGTTTGTCCCGTTTTGCTGCCGTTTTGAGGTATTTTTTCATTCTTTTTTCTCTTGTATTTTTCCGTACATTTTTGCACATTTATTGGCCTGATTTCCCTGTAGAAAACTTGACGAGAATCCTTGCTTTTTTTAGTGCAAAGTTTCCAATTTTTCGGGAAAGTCGAAGACTTTGTTGCGCAGAGCTGCCGATTTTTCGTCAGAAGCCGAAACTGGGTCAAACGATGTCGGAATGACCTGAAATTTGAGGTGAAGCCTCCTGAGCAATAAATAAGACCAGCCATAGGATTTTCTTTGAGTTTTGAAGCCGTATGGGTCCTGTCTCCAGTAGACTTAATTTTGTCGCGATGAAGATGTCGCGCCTCAATGTGCGGTCAACCGATGTCCGATTGACTTGAAATTTGACAAGGAACCTATTGGAGTCATTTTGAGATGATCCACAGGCTCTGTCTTGAAAACCATGGTCCCGGAGAGCTTCGCCGCCGAGAGACCTAATTTGGCTTCCGAGAGTCAAAGTATGGTCAAATGTTGTAGAAATGACCTGAAATTTGACGTGTAGCCCTTTGTAAGCATCTTGAAGCCAGCCATATGCTCTGTCTGATGAGTGATGGCCTCGGTGGTTCTCGCCGTCGAGAGGCTTGATTTAGCTGTTCGAGGGTTGATGTAGGGTCAAACATTGTCGGTTTGACTCGGAACTTGACGTGGAGCCTTTTGAATGTATTTTGAGACCATCCATAGGCTTTGATCGAAGATTTGGTGTCTCCGATGCTGTCGCTGCCGAGAGCTCCTGTTAAGCTATCAGAGAAAGGAAGTTAGGCCAAATGATTTTGAAATGGCCCGAAACTTCTTGTGTACTCCTCTTTTAGCTGTGTTGAAGGATCTTACAGTTTTTGTTTGATTCTGACAAGATTTGATTTTTCGAAGTAGTGTTGCCTATTTATGGCAGGCTGCAGCTTCGTGTAGCTTTCTTGATGTTGAGGAGGCAAAGTGACACATTTTTTTGTGTCAACAAGGAGGTGGAAAAAACTATAGGGGGGGATAATTGAATGAGAAGATTGTAAAGAAGATATTTTTAATTGGGGTGTAACAGTTTGGTTAACGATCATTTTGGAAAAATCGTTAACTGAATCGTAACTGCGGTTTTTTGTCTTTTAAAACCGTAACCGTAACTGTAAGTACAAAAATCGTGGGAAAATCGAACTGGTTAACCGTATTAAATGGTTCGATTATGGTTAATAACCGTAGAAAAATCTGTTTAGTTGATGGGTCAGTGGATATTGATAAACATTTCAAAGCAAAATTAGAGCCCCATTATTCCATTAACAATCATAAGATAAAAACCCCCCAATAATCATGACAGTAAAGAAGAAAGATATATTTGTAAGCTAACTTACAGAGTTCCGGACCACCATATAAGGGGTTGCATTGTGGCTACAGAGATCCAAGCTAACTTCCATGCTAGAATTGCCACACCCTATCACCAAAACCTTCTTGTGACGAAAATCAGCTCTAGACTGATACAAGCTGGTATGAATAATAGGGCCTTCAAACCTTTTAATCCCTGAGATAGCAGGGATCACGGGCTCGGCATTCTCTCCAGTGGCAACAATCAGCCACCGAGTCATGTACATGGAGTCTTGGGTGTGGACCTTCCATAACCCACAAGCTGAATCAAACTCAGCACTCTGGACCCACTGTCCGAACCTCGGCTCAATGGAGAAATTGGCAGCATAAGACTCCATGTAATAGACGAACTGGTACTTGGAAGGGAGTTGAGAGAAAGAGGCGAGAAAGGGGCTGGGATGTGAGGCCCCACCCCTTTGTGGGCCCTCCATTTGAATTTGAATACTATATATTAGCTTAATATATTAATTATATTAATTATGGGGGGGCTTAGTGGGGCTAGTTATGCATTTTTCATAGGTTATAGATTAGGTTAGTTTAATTATGTGTTTAGTAGATTAATAAGGGGTTTTTCTTAGGAATTCTCTAGAACTACCCAATGACCAAAGCACCCTTACCCTAACCTTAATCCCATTTTAAACCCTAAGGGCTTTTTTGTCCTAAACCCAAAAATCCCAACCTATTTAAACTATGCCTTCCCCTACCAAACTAGAACACTATTCATCTCTCTTTCCCTCTTCTTCTCCAACGATCAACAACTGTGCCCTCCCTGCTGCTGGAATTCTTCCCTATATAAGTGGTTTCTATTCTTCTTCTTCTCTCTTCCTCCTGTTTGCAACTAATCAAGGCAAGTAACTCTATGTAAATAACTTAGAATGCATGATTTATGTTCCGCTTGATTCTACAAATTCCAATTCTGTCTGTACATGTTAGATATATTTTTGAGCTTGTCTTGTGGTTTTCTTTGGCCATTGATGGTTTGATGGATGGTTGGGAATTGGAGTGGTATTCTGGTTTTGTTTGTTGAAATGGATGGAAAATGGGTGAGAAGGAGAATTCCAGAGGAGGGGTGTTCTGTATCAGGTTTCCGAAGAGGAAACAGTGAAAAACCCACTTTGTTGTGTGGAGACCGGGACCCAGGTGGGCCACCCGATGGTAAATCCGAGCCGTGGATCTGATAGAGAACGCACCGGCGACCCTAAAGGGGCTGGTCCCATGGTGTGTGGATACCCCATTGCCCTCAATCCAGCACCTGATCAGAGTAGGAAACGTATTAAAAGTAAAACCCAGTTTTGGCTTGAACTGTTGCGGGACCCACATATTGATCTGATCACAGATCTAGACCACCCATCAGACCTGATATGGTGGGGCGACCATGGAGATGTAGTCTGATCGGGATTTGACCAAGGAAGGGCCATGATCCATGTGATGGACACTAACTAGTTAAACCCAATTCGTGGCAAGGATTTATTCCGTTTTTTGGGTACTGTGGGGCCCATGTGGGCCACCTATGGAATCAGGACCCCACATCTGATAGAGGGGCCCTGGGCGACCCTAAGGGGAAAGATTGATCAAGGTTTTGATCAGAGGTGGGCCATCGCTTGTGGATGATGAACCCTGGGCGTCGTCGTGTATGTTCTGTAACAGAACACAGGTTCTGTTACAGAACACACGTCTTGTGTAAAAGAAAGAGATGATGGGAGGTTTGGTAGTCCTTGGGTGCATGTGAAAAAGGAAGAAATGAGGGAGCATGGAGAAATTGTGATCCATCAACTTGTGGGGCCCAAGTAGGTCTTTGATTTCAGATCAGATCCGGACATTGGATCAGGGTCTGCTTAATGAACCTGATGATGAGTCCTGATCTAAGACTGGGACCCGTGGGGCCCACTAATCTAATGACCTATATGTTTTATTAATCAAACCTATGTTTTTTATTAAATAAGAAAATTAAACCTTAGCCTTTTTAATGAGACCCCTTGACCTAGTGACCTAGGCTTCCTTCTTACCATGGGTTAGTATATTAATTAAGTACCTTGACCAATTAGTTTCTTTAATTAAAATAAAACCTATTAGTCTTATTAATTAAAATAAGATCCTTAGTTTCTAATTTATACCTTTAGACCCATTAATTAGAGAGAGGTCCCTTAACCCTTTTGGAACCCAATCAGAACCCTTGTGCATAATCTGGATTTTCCTCAGACCCAGAAATCAGTGTATGTGGTTGACCTAGCTTAGTCGTTTGGCCGAGCTCAGTAGATTGACCGAGCTTAGTGTTTGGCCGAGCTCCGTGTTCTAGCCGAGATCAGTGTTTGGCCGAGCTCAGTGTCTTAGCCGGGTTCAGTGTTTGGCCGAGCTCAGCGTCTTAGCCGAGCTCAGTGCTTTGACCGAACTCAGTGCTTAACCGAGCTCAGTGCTTGACCGATCTCAGTGCTTAACCGAGCCCAGTGCTGGACCAAGCTCAGTACTTATCCAAGCTCCGAGCCAAAAGACCGAGACCAGGTAACCGAGATCAGGAATTTTAGAAAGAGAGAAACTGAAACCTGGGACACCCCCTTAGCCAGAATTTGCAGTGTGCGCGGTTAACCGACCAGGCCAGGAGGTTGACCGAACACACTGAAAATTCCAATAATTCAGGACTATACCTGAAGGGTGAATACTCTCTGATCCCAGTGTGCCGGGTTGACCCCAGGCCAGGAGATCAATCGAGCACACTGTGTACAGTAAGTTTCCCAGACTTTAGTTTCTCATGTTGTGATCGTTTGTTGGGCCCATTGACCATCCAAATGACTCCATCACTGTGCCAACCACGAGTCAATGGTGTAGCTCAGCCTTGACTCGTGGGGTCCACTGATTAGGGTCCATGTTATGTAATCTGAGATGATTCGACCTTTATACGTTACTAATGATGCACATACCTTCTAAGCACCAAACACAATATTCCTTAGCATCTGTGGTTTCACTTAAAGATCGAATTACCTGAGATGGACCTGTATCCGAAAGTGGACCATTTACCTAGGTTGGACTGTTGCTATCTCCCTATGATTCGTGTACTTGGAGGTTCATCTTCCTCATATTATCACTGTCACTCTATTGTCCTTGTGTTTGCTTATACCTATTATTAAATGGAAAAATGGAGGACCTAAACCTAGGACTACTTAGAGGTGACCCGGTAGTGTGATTGGGGTGAACATTGACCCGTGTCTGTGGCTAGGCGGGCCCTTTTGTTGGCCTAAGTTTGGGTGTGGATTACCCTAGATGGGAGATGTTAGATTGTATGGGCTTGTGACCCATTAAGGTTGTAAATGGATCATATGTCATTGAATATGGACTTGTATCTCATATGGACTGTTATAAATCAGGCCATGTATTTGGTGGGCCTTGGTATGGATCCAATGATGGAATTGGACTTGGATTATGATCCACAGTTTATATTGAGTACTTGGACCTCTTAGGGACCTTTGTTAGGACCTTGTTCACGCAAGGCAAAGCCTAGACAGACACAGACCTTTATTGTTTCCGAGTCGGCATAGACATTCACTGAGTTGATTTAAGCTCAGCCAGTTGGACTGATCATCACTGGTAGGAGCTATTGAGATTTGTTGTGTGGCTATCATGATGAGCACTGTTGGGACGGACGGTGTGATGCCGGTTCCGGTCGTTGTGGATGATGTTGATGATATTTTGCAGGGTTAGTAATCCCTAGCATTAGCTTAGGATCCCTACCGCGACTGTGTTCAGTATGGGAGGGCCGCGGCATAATATCCCGCGGTGACCAGCTTATGTGGATGTGCCATATTGTGTAGGTTTATTACTGTTATGTTTATTATGATTCTACATGGTTATCTTGCACGACTGCATAGCATATGTACCTTTGTTACTCTCTTAACTTTATACATGTCTCTACTCATTTGATGCATACATTCTATATTATCTGCATATTGTGACTTGCCAGATCTTTAGATCTGACCCACTCTTGGTGCTTAGGTCTTGACCCTGAGTTCGAGGGCGATGCGTTCGCACTCGTTGAGGTGCCCGTAGTAGGCGACTACGGATGGGGGCCGGCCGACCATGAGGTCGAGCCGGAAGGTGGAGAGCCGACACCAGCTGCAGGGGTTTGAGCGTTCTTTTATTTAGGGTTTTGAGAGACATTTGTTGTGAGTTGGGTAATAATGAAAAATATGTAATTAAACTTTGATTTGTTATCACTATACATCTAGGCTGGACTTCAGCCCTTCTACATTTGACATATATACAATGATACCTTATGCTTCCGCTATCTCTGTATGGCTTCCGCTTATAATACGCTTCCGCGATAACAACTATTGTTACATTATTGTTCAAAAAGTTTTAAATTGGACCTCACTGCGGACCTACGATCTTGGAAGTTCTCGGATTTTCCGGGAAGTAGCGCGCCAATTTCGGTACTTTGACGATCTTTTCGGTATCCGGAATTGGGGCGTTACATTTTATGGTATCAGAGCGGGCAAGTCTCTAGGAAATAAAATACACTAGAAACTTTAGGACGTAGTGAGGATCTCAGTGTGGGGGTACGTGTAGAGTCGATGGATCGGGTAGAATCAGTGTAGTCCTAAGTGTTGGACTTAAACTAACCTAATTTCTTTCTCTTGACAGATGTCTAGAGAAGGTTCTCCATCACATATGATACCAGCAGTCGGTAGTCAGCCAGACTTCGAGCAGCGCTTCCAGAGGTTCTTGCAGGCCTTCCTCGTTTCCCAGGAGGCCCAGGCGTCGGCGCAGCAGCAGCAGGCCGAGGATTTTGCTCAATTCCAGACGCAAGTCTTGGACATCATGGACAGAGTGGCTCAGCCAGGCACAGCAGCGGCATCCGTTCGGGAGGCAGACCCGAACGTCATATTTGAGAGGTTCCTCAAAAGGGGACCGCCTGAGTTCACTGGCGCCGATGACCCGCTGGTGGCCGACGAGTGGATTGTGCGGATGGAGAAGATCTTCGAGGTCTTCGAGTGCACCGGTCAGCAGAGAGTGCAGTTAGCCGCTTATATGTTTCGGGGAGTCGCGGAGGACTGGTGGAGGACGATTCAGCGTCATTTCGAGGCGATAGGAGACGAGATCGCTTGGACTGCATTCAGAGCGGACTTCCTTCGGAAGTTCATACCATCTCACGTCAGAGACCGCAAGCTGCGGGAATTTCAGGCGCTGGTGCAAGGCAGCATGACTGTCTACCAGTATGAGGTTCGCTTCACCCAGCTTTCTCGTTTTGCAGAGGCTCTGATCACACCTGAGTCCGAGAGGATCCGTCGGTTCGTCGATGGGCTGAGAGATGATATTCAGTTGAGCATGTCCTGCATCGAGCTGCCCACATATGAGGAGGCTTTGAGGAGAGCTTACTGGGCAGAGGAGCGTCTGCAGCGTATAGAGGCCAGTCAGCAGCAGAGGCGAGTTAGAGCCGCCCTGGTCAGACCGCAGCCTTTGCCCATACAGCAGCAGCCATTCCAGAGACAGAGGCCAGCAGGCCAGGCCAGGCAGCATCAGTATCAGCGGCAGCCTCAGCAGCAGCAGCAGCGTGGGCCCAGAGTATGCTATGACTGTGGGGAGACAGGACACATCTCCAGGTTTTGCCCATTCAGAGGAGGACAGCCTCAGGCCCCGATGCTTCAGCTTCCAGCACCACCGAGAGCACCAGTTCCAGCTCCACCCGTTCAGCAGATTGCACCGGCACCCCAGCCACCTCAGCAGCAGTACCGTGCCCAGCAGCAGGCACGTGGACCCCAGCAGCCCAGGGGACAACACTACCAGAGGGGACGATACCAGAGGCCCCATGGACAGCAGCGACAGCAGCAGAGACCTCAGGCTGCAGGTCAGGCATTTGCACTCACACATGAGGAGGCCGAAGCTGCAGGGAACGTCGTCGAAGGTACTCTTTCTATTTGTGATCAGATTGCTAGAGTATTGTTTGACCCTGGTGCTACACATTCCTATGTGTCTTCTGCTTTTTCATTAGTTCTTGGTGGGGTAGGAGAGGAGTTACCATACACGCTAGTTGTGTCTACGCCCGTGGGCAAGAGGGTAGTGTGTCAGACTTACCACCCCAGATGCCGAGTGCAGATCGGGGAGTGTATTATGTTTGCAGATCTGATCGTGTTACCCATGCATGACTTCGACGTTATCTTGGGGATGGATTGGCTGGCCCGATATCGAGCAGTGATGGATTGCTTCGAGAAGACAGTTAGGCTCACTATCGACGGTTCAGATGCCACGATCGAGTTTGTGGGTGAGAGGAGACCACCCAGCACTAGGTTGATTTCAGCACTGAAGGCAGAGAGGCTAGTGAGATCAGGTTGCGAGGGCTACATCGCATTCATCTCAGAGGACAAGAAGTCCAAGGGAGTCGAGGAGATACCAGTTGTCTGTGAGTTCCCAGATGTATTTCCCGACGAGATCCCGGGATTGCCTCCAGTCAGAGAGATCGACTTCACCATCGAACTTGTGCCAGGCACCGCACCGATTTCCAGAGCTCCTTATCGCATGGCTCCAGCAGAGCTGCGAGAGTTGAAGACCCAGTTGCAAGAGTTGATAGACAAGGGCTTCGTCAGACCGAGCATGTCACCTTGGGGAGCACCTGTGCTCTTTGTAAAGAAGAAGGATGGATCGATGAGGATGTGCATCGACTACAGGCAGCTGAACCAGGCAACAGTGAAGAACAAGTATCCTCTTCCCCGGATCGACGAGCTTTTCGACCAGCTTCAGGGAGCGCAGTACTTCTCGAAGGTGGACCTGAGATCGGGATACCATCAGCTGCGAGTCAGAGAGCAGGATGTGCAGAAGACAGCGTTTCGTACTCGTTACGGCCACTATGAGTTCCTTGTGATGCCGTTTGGGTTGACGAATGCGCCGGCAGTGTTCATGGCCCTGATGAACAAGATCTTCGCCCCATACCTCGACAGCTTTACAGTGGTGTTCATCGACGACGTGTTGGTCTACTCCAAGTCCAGAGAGGAGCACGAGCAGCATTTGAGGACGTCTCTACAGTTGCTACGCGACAACCAGCTGTACGCGAAGCTCAGCAAGTGCGAGTTCTGGTTAGAGCAAGTAGTCTTCCTCGGACATATCATCTCCAAAGACGGCCTAGCAGTGGATCCAGCAAAGATCGAGGCAGTAGTGAACTGGGAGAGACCGAAGAATGTCACAGAAGTTCGGAGTTTCCTTGGCTTAGCAGGCTACTACCGCAGATTTGTCAAGAGTTTCTCTTCGATTTCAGCCCCTTTGACCAAGCTGACAAGGAAGGACGTACCGTTCGTTTGGACCGATGCATGCGAGGACAGCTTTCAAGAGCTGAAGGAGAGACTGACGTCAGCACCGATCTTATCTTTACCTTCTGGTACAGGCGGTTTCGTTGTCTTCACCGATGCTTCAGGGACCGGTCTTGGTTGTGTTTTGATGCAGGAGGGCAAAGTCATTGCTTATGGATCTCGCCAGCTGAAGGAGCACGAGAAGAAGTATGCTACTCACGACCTGGAGCTTGCAGCAGTCGTGTTCGCACTGAAGATGTGGCGGCACTACCTCTACGGAGAGAAGTTCGAAGTCCATTCAGATCATCGCAGTTTGCAGTACCTGTTCACTCAGCATGATCTCAACAACCGTCAGAGGCGTTGGATGGAGTACATCAAGGACTACGACTTCCCTATCAAATACCATCCGGGTAAGGCGAATGTCGTGGCAGACGCTTTGAGCAGGAAGACCGCCCTAGTCAGTTTCCTAGCAGCAGAGGGCGTGTGGACCGATGTCTTCAGTGACTTGGATGTCCAGTTTCAGCCGCTCAGCGACAGAGTTATGCTTGCCACCATGTCCGCATGGGAACCGGAGTTGCTTGGAGAGGTCAAGGACAGTCAACGCAGCGATCCTAAGCTTGTTAGAGTGATCGAGCAGATTGACCAGAGGCCAGAGTTCAGACTGATTGGTGGAGTACTCTACTACCAGGACAGGCTGTGTGTACCAGATATCCAGGAGCTGAAGGACCAGATCTTAGCAGATGCACACCACAGCAGATATTCGATTCACCCGGGCAGCACCAAGATGTATAGGAACCTGAGGAGCTACTACTGGTGGAACAACATGAAGAAAGAGATTGCAGGCTATGTGTCCAGATGTCTGACCTGTCAGCAGATCAAAGCCGAGCATCAGAAGCCACCAGGGCTACTTCATCAGCTCGAGATACCTCAGTGGAAGTGGGAACACATCACCATGGACTTCATCGCAGGACTTCCAGCCACTCGGAAACGCAGTGATGGCATTTGGGTGATCGTGGACAGGCTGACCAAGTCAGCTCACTTCTTGCCAGTATCGATGAGAGCGGGACTCGACGTCCTTGCTAAGCTGTATGTGGATAGGATCGTCTCTTTGCACGGAGTTCCAGCTTCGATTGTTTCAGACAGAGATCCACGCTTCACTTCTCACTTCTGGGATAGTCTTCAGCGAGCTTTGGGTACCAAGTTGAGCTTCAGCACAGCCTATCATCCTCAGACAGACGGACAGACAGAGCGCACCAACCAGACCTTGGAGGATATGTTGCGGGCTTGTGTCCTGGATTACAAGGAGAACTGGGAGGATTCCTTGCCACTCTGCGAGTTTGCCTACAACAACAGCTACCACTCGAGCATCAAGATGGCACCATTTGAGGCGTTGTACGGCAGGAAGTGCAAGACCCCAGTATGTTGGGAGGAAGTTGGCGTCAGGAGCTTCCACGGACCGTCTATTGTCGGTGATACCAGTGAGAAGATCCGCCAGATAGTAGAGAACCTGAAGGTCAGCCGCAGCCGGCAGAAGAGCTACGCAGACAATCGGCGCAGGCCACTCGAGTTCCAGAAGGGAGACCGTGTCTTCCTGAAGGTTTCCCCAGCTCGAGGCACCCTCAGATTCGGCGAGAAGGGCAAGTTAGCACGGAGATACGTCGGACCCTTTGAGATCAAGGCCAAGATCGGGGATGTCGCCTACAGGCTTCAGTTACCAGCAGAGCTATCAGGTGTGCATGATGTCTTCCACGTCTCGATGTTGAGGAAGTATGTGGAGGACCCTACCCACATTCTGCATCACCAGCCGCTCGACAT
This sequence comes from Litsea cubeba, assembly GCA_012931725.1. NCBI lineage: Eukaryota > Viridiplantae > Streptophyta > Magnoliopsida > Laurales > Lauraceae > Litsea > Litsea cubeba. The sequence goes on from CM022954.1 coordinate 49,930,111, forward strand.
CCAGCCCGACGCGTCCTACATCGCCAAGCCAGTCGCCGTCATCGACACCAAGGAGAAAGTACTTCGGGATCGAACTATTCACTTTGTGAAGGTTCAGTGGGAACATCACACTCCGGAGGAGGCTACTTGGGAGCTACGAGACCAGGTGGCAAGAGATTATCCACATCTTCTACCGCAGGTATGTCCCTACTTTGTTTTTACATTTGGGGACCAAATGTTTTAAAGGAGGGAGGAATGTGAGGCCCCACCCCTTTGTGGGCCCTCCATTTGAATTTGAATACTATATATTAGCTTAATATATTAATTATATTAATTATGGGGGGGCTTAGTGGGGGCTAGTTATGCATTTTTCATAGGTTATAGATTAGGTTAGTTTAATTATGTGTTTAGTAGATTAATAAGGGGTTTTTCTTAGGAATTCTCTAGAACTACCCAATGACCAAAGCACCCTTACCCTAACCTTAATCCCATTTTAAACCCTAAGGGCTTTTTTGTCCTAAACCCAAAAATCCCAACCTATTTAAACTATGCCTTCCCCTACCAAACTAGAACACTATTCATCTCTCTTTCCCTCTTCTTCTCCAACGATCAACAACTGTGCCCTCCCTGCTGCTGGAATTCTTCCCTATATAAGTGGTTTCTATTCTTCTTCTTCTCTCTTCCTCCTGTTTGCAACTAATCAAGGCAAGTAATTCTATGTAAATAACTTAGAATGCATGATTTATGTTCCGCTTGATTCTACAAATTCCAATTCTGTCTGTACATGTTAGATATACTTTTGAGCTTGTCTTGTGGTTTTCTTTGGCCATTGATGGATTGATGGATGGTTGGGAATTGGAGTGGTATTCTGGTTTTGTTTGTTGAAATGGATGGAAAATGGGTGAGAAGGAGAATTCCAGAGGAGGGGTGTTCTGTATCAGGTTTCCGAAGAGGAAACAGTGAAAAACCCACTTTGTTGTGTGGAGACCGGGACCCAGGTGGGCCACCCGATGGTAAATCCGAGCCGTGGATCTGATAGAGAACGCACCGGCGACCCTAAAGGGGACTGGTCCCATGGTGTGTGGATACCCCATTGCCCTCAATCCAGCACCTGATCAGAGTAGGAAACGTATTAAAAGTAAAACCCAGTTTTGGCTTGAACTGTTGCGGGACCCACATATTGATCTGATCACAGATCTAGACCACCCATCAGACCTGATATGGTGGGGCGACCATGGAGATGTAGTCTGATCGGGATTTGACCAAGGAAGGGCCATGATCCATGTGATGGACACTAACTAGTTAAACCCAATTCGTGGCAAGGATTTATTCCGTTTTTTGGGTACTGTGGGGCCCATGTGGGCCACCTATGGAATCAGGACCCCACATCTGATAGAGGGGCCCTGGGCGACCCTAAGGGGAAAGACTGATCAAGGTTTTGATCAGAGGTGGGCCATCGCTTGTGGATGATGAACCCTGGGCGTCGTCGTGTATGTTCTGTAACAGAACACAGGTTCTGTTACAGAACACACGTCTTGTGTAAAAGAAAGAGATGATGGGAGGTTTGGTAATCCTTGGGTGCATGTGAAAAAGGAAGAAATGAGGGAGCATGGAGAAATTGTGATCCATCAACTTGTGGGGCCCAAGTAGGTCTTTGATTTCAGATCAGATCCGGACATTGGATCAGGGTCTGCCTAATGAACCTGATGATGAGTCTTGATCTAGGACTAGGACCCGTGGGGCCCACTAATCTAATGACCTATATGTTTTATTAATCAAACCTATGTTTTTTTATTAAATAAGAAAATTAAACCTTAGCCTTTTTAATGAGACCCCTTGACCTAGTGACCTAGGCTTCCTTCTTACCATGGGTTAGTATATTAATTAAGTACCTTGACCAATTAGTTTCTTTAATTAAAATAAAACCTATTAGTCTTATTAATTAAAATAAGATCCTTAGTTTCTAATTTATACCTTTAGACCCATTAATTAGAGAGAGGTCCCTTAACCCTTTTGGAACCCAATCAGAACCCTTGTGCATAATCTGGATTTTCCTCAGACCCAGAAATCAGTGTATGTGGTTGACCTAGCTTAGTCGTTTGGCCGAGCTCAGTAGATTGACCGAGCTTAGTGTTTGGCCGAGCTCCGTGTTCTAGCCGAGATCAGTGTTTGGCCGAGCTCAGTGTCTTAGCCGGGTTCAGTGTTTGGCCGAGCTCAGCGTCTTAGCCGAGCTCAGTGCTTTGACCGAACTCAGTGCTTAACCGAGCTCAGTGCTTGACCGATCTCAGTGCTTAACCGAGCCCAGTGCTTGACCAAGCTCAGTACTTATCCAAGCTCCGAGCCAAAAGACCGAGACCAGGTAACCGAGATCAGGAATTTTAGAAAGAGAGAAGCTGAAACCTGGGACACCCCCTTAGCCAGAATTTGCAGTGTGCGCGGTTAACCGACCAGGCCAGGAGGTTGACCGAACACACTGGAAATTCCAATAATTCAGGACTATACCTGAAGGGTGAATACTCTCTGATCCCAGTGTGCCGGGTTGACCCCAGGCCAGGAGATCAATCGAGCACACTGTGTACAGTAAGTTTCCCAGACTTTAGTTTCTCATGTTGTGATCGTTTGTTGGGCCCATTGACCATCCAAATGACTCCATCACTGTGCCAACCACGAGTCAATGGTGTAGCTCAGCCTTGACTCGTGGGGTCCACTGATTAGGGTCCATGTTATGTAATCTGAGATGATTCGACCTTTATACGTTACTAATGATGCACATACCTTCTAAGCACCAAACACAATATTCCTTAGCATCTGTGGTTTCACTTAAAGATCGAATTACCTGAGATGGACCTGTATCCGAAAGTGGACCATTTACCTAGGTTGGACTGTTGCTATCTCCCTATGATTCGTGTACTTGGAGGTTCATCTTCCTCATATTATCACTGTCACTCTATTGTCCTCGTGTTTGCTTATACCTATTATTAAATGGAAAAATGGAGGACCTAAACCTAGGACTACTTAGAGGTGACCCGGTAGTGTGATTGGGGTGAACATTGACCCGTGTCTGTGGCTAGGCGGGCCCTTTTGTTGGCCTAAGTTTGGGTGTGGATTACCCTAGATGGGAGATGTTAGATTGTATGGGCTTGTGACCCATTAAGGTTGTAAATGGATCATATGTCATTGAATATGGACTTGTATCTCATATGGACTGTTATAAATCAGGCCATGTATTTGGTGGGCCTTGGTATGGATCCAATGATGAAATTGGACTTGGATTATGATCCACAGTTTATATTGAGTACTTGGACCTCTTAGGGACTTTTATTAGGACCTTGTTCACGCAAGGTAAAGCCTAGACAGACACAGACCTTTATTGTTTCCGAGTCGGCATAGACATTCACTGAGTTGATTTAAGCTCAGCCAGTTGGACTGATCATCACTGGTAGGAGCTATTGAGATTTGTTGTGTGGCTATCATGATGAGCACTGTTGGGACGGACGGTGTGATGCCGGTTCCGGTCGTTGTGGATGATGTTGATGATATTTTGCAGGGTTAGTAATCCCTAGCATTAGCTTAGGATCCCTACCGCGACTGTGTTCAGTATGGGAGGGCCGCGGCATAATATCCCGCGGTGACCAGCTTATGTGGATGTGCCATATTGTGTAGGTTTATTACTGTTATGTTTATTATGATTCTACATGGTTATCTTGCACGACTGCATAGCATATGTACCTTTGTTACTCTCTTAACTTTATACATGTCTCTACTCATTTGATGCATACATTCTATATTATCTACATATTGTGACTTGCCAGATCTTTAGATCTGACCCACTCTTGGTGCTTAGGTCTTGACCCCGAGTTCGAGGGCGATGCGTTCGCACTCGTTGAGGTGCCCGTAGTAGGCGACTACGGATGGGGGCCGGCCGACCATGAGGTCGAGCCGGAAGGTGGAGAGCCGACACCTGCTGCAGGGGTTTGAGCGTTCTTTTATTTAGGGTTTTGAGAGACATTTGTTGTGAGTTGGGTAATAATGAAAAATATGTAATTAAACTTTGATTTGTTACCACTATACATCTAGGCTGGACTTCAGCCCTTCTACATTTGACATATATACAATGATACCTTATGCTTCCGCTATCTCTGTATGGCTTCCGCTTATAATACGCTTCCGCGATAACAACTATTGTTACATTATTGTTCAAAAAGTTTTAAATTGGACCTCACTGCGGACCTACGATCTTGGAAGTTCTCGGATTTTCCGGGAAGTAGCGCGCCAATTTCGGTACTTTGACGATCTTTTCGGTATCCGGAATTGGGGCGTTACAAGAGTAGTGAATTAAAACAGAAGCTGTAAGAGAGATAACAGAACAGATCCAGTACTCTTTTTTTTTCTTTACCTTTGATCAAAGTTACAGTCTTTTTTTACCCTAGCTTCAATCGAATAACTGGCGATTTCGAATTCCTTCACTCCAAACCCTACAACCTCACCAAACCCACCATTCCAAAATCCCAGACCCTCTCATCAAATAATAACCCAACCCCAATACCCCTTTCCCTAACCTTAAACCCAGCCAACATCCACCACTATTCAATCCAACCCCAAATCGAACCTAATCCACAGAAACCTGCAACCAAATCATAAGCCCTAATCCAATCCTTGAAACCATGTCTAGAAATCAGAAATCGTAACCCATTATCAAGAGAGGGAGGGAGAGAGAGAGGGAGACTAGCTGAGAAGTAGAAACGACTTTCAACAGACCAGAGGAGAGGAGAGGAGAGACGACTTTCAGCGAGAGGAGAGAAGAGGAGCGGAGAGGAGTACAATCGATTTTACCTAGGCGAAACAAAGTGTTTTGGGTTGAAGTGAAATGGGTTCCACGTGGAATTTGTCGAGCAGGCCGATTCAAACACCAAAGAGAGTTGAAATTTTATACCGTTGGAGCTCACTTAGCTTCAGTTCATTTTATTATTTGGCTATCCGTTTCTTTACCGAAATTTATGACTAGAATTTGGGAGGTACATGATGTGACATTTTATTCCATGGCATTTGAAATGCTGTGTTTCTTTCATTAGAATTTCAAATTCCAACCACCTAAAAGACCTTTTGGAATTTTTGGAATTCCACTTTTTATACCATTTGTTGGAATTTTAAATCCTCCATCAAAAAGAGGAATTTGAAATTCTACCTAAATGGACAACTTTTGGAGAATTTGAAATTCTTCCAGACATGAATTCTTGGAATTCTTGGAATTCAAATTTGTCTCAGCTCTAATTCAAATCAAGAAATCTCAATTCCACTTTATCCTTGTAATTGGCACCTAATGTGGTGGGCCCCACATCATCTTTTGAAAGTTTGATTTTAAGGTGTAAAGATAGGATTAGACCGTAAGTGTTAAGCCGTTGAATGTGATGGGAGTCGGTAGACCATAGGTGGGCCACATTGAGATTAAAGCCATTGTACATCACCTAATGAATATGTTGTCTTCCAAGTTCATTCTAATGGAAGTAATATATGTGGAAGTGAAGACAAAACTATTGATTCTTAGTGGGAAAAAAAAAAACAAAAAGACAAACTAATGATTTAGGTCCCTAATTCTACAGATCATTTCGTGCCGCGAATAAAACACCATAGCTGGCTGGCTACATTATTCTAGCGATGATGGCCCGCGCCAATAAAAATTTATTTAGTTGTATTGGTTTCTTTATCATATTATCGATAAAAAAAATAAAGCAAAATAACTAAATAATTATTTAGTAAAAAGACTAAACTAACTTATTTATAAAGTTTAAATTGAAATGCTATTGTCTTCTAACTTTGAAATTGTTATAAAAGAATATATAAAAGAGAAGAATGATGATGATAATTGAATTTTTTTTTTACTATAAAGCCAAAAAAAAAAAAAAACCCACCACTACACGTGATAGATATATATTAACTCGCGCTCTATGGGGCCACTTGCCCAGGCAAAAGCTTAATTTACCCAGTGGGGGAGGGGCAGGTACTTCATGAGTCTAGGAGAATAGTCAGTTCTCGCAGAGGCTAGACACCCTCGTCAGCGAAAAACAAAAAAAACAAGATATATGTCAATCTGTGAGTCTCGTAGATAATGTAAATGGCTTAAGATGGATATGATCTTTAATCTATTAAATCCTACACTAGTTGGTACAATATTTATTTGGTAGGTCCCATTCAAGATGGTTCATGGGTCGGATTTATTGAATTCCGTGAAACTTGTGTGATGTAACACATTAGTGAAAGAGATTGATATTTTTCGGTTATAAGATCTGGATAGCGGGCCCCCTTAGAAGTATCTTTTGTGTTATATTCACAATATTGAACTTTAATTGCATTTTGCAACCACATTATGGTAACATATAATTTTTATATAGGTGCGCCCACCAATGGATGGCCCACCTATTGTAAGGTTTTATAGAGATTGGTTATTTTTTAAATAGTAGATAATTGATATGAGAGCGATGGTTATTTAATATTAGAGATTTTAGGAGTTGTTTGAGAGAGATTTAGGGAGGTGACACTTTAAATGAGAAATGAGAGAGATTTTAAGAGAGGAAGATTAAAAAGTGATGTGGCACCTTAACTAACAATCCCTACAATTTATCTATTGCAAACATCAAAATATATTAATAATTGAGGGGTGGATCGTCATCTCATTCATAAATACAAACTACTGTAGTGACTTTTCTCGTCACCATCTTTGATTAAGTTTATTACACTTTTTTGTTCTAAGCAAAAATCTAATATATAAAATTTTAAAAATAATAAATAATATATTATTCATCTTGATTTTATGTTATTCTTAATAACATTTAAAAATCCTTAATTTTATTATTATTTAATCTTTCGGCCCTAACTTAGCACGGGCCTTTGTTGCTAGTATATATGAATGCGCAATAGCCTGATATGAGCATACATATCGTTGGTTGTGACAATTAAAAGGCACTGAATAGATACCAATCTGGGACTCAGCCTACTACAAGCATAGACATTGTGGCTCATAGCAGTTAAAAGTTAATAAATAGATGTCATTTTGGGACTGGTAGCCTGTGTTAAGTATAGATATCGCTGCTCAAACGGGAGTTTGAAAAAAGAACCTCTGACATTAAGGGATCATTACGAAAGTTCATTCCTATAATGATCAATTGACCTCAATCTTTATGTCTAAACGAGCTAACAACCATCTCAATTTCATAGTTACCATTAGATTCATCTCTACATTCATTGCATGTAAATGCTCAAAGAAAAAAGGACTCTTCTGTAAAATGACTTTAGGGTTTAGGAAAGTAGATTCTACTTATGCAACAACTTCAACCAGCCTTAAAATAAAAAAATCATAACTTCAACTATGCAACAACAAACTCTTTCATATACATGACAGAAATTCGCGAACACAGTTCATTCATGCAACCCTAAAACCAAGGACAATCAAAAGACGGGAAGTTCATATATACCCTAGAAATCAAAATCAAGAGAGGGGGGAAGTTAGTCATGCGTGTTTTACCTAGATGTGAAGCAACAATATCGGTGGAGGGTTGGCTGATGAATAATAAGAGGAATACCTCCCCGGTCATCCACCCGTGGGCCACAGAGAGGAAGAAGTAGACAAAGAAGATAACGACACTTGTTTGGGAGGAATTAAAAAGTTAAAAAAAAAAACATAATAGATGTTTAACTTGGAGGAGCTTGGGACCACAACAACAAGGATCGCCATTGTCGATGGATAGGAGAAAGGAAGAGAAGAGGAGGAGAAAGAATAGGTAGGGATGTGAAGGGTTTTAATGGACAACGGGCAACGATATCGCTCCTCATGGAAAATAAATAAATAAAATGGAAAAAATTACCATACGGATGGCCCAGTACCCAATACCAGATGAAAGACTGGAGATTGCCAGATAGAAGATCGCACATAAAAAGACGCCTAAAGTGAGACAGTTTTACCCTTTATCCTGTGATATCCTAGGGATGTAGGATATCCTAAGATTCGATATCCTAGGCTCGTAGGATATCCCAGGATTCGACATCCTAGGCCTGTAGGATATCACACAGTTACCTATCTCCCACCCCATTTTTTCACCACAAACTGAAGACCATATTTTCGCTATAGCGAGACTATTCTTTTCCAGGTCATTATTCTCGCTATAGTATAGTGAGACCACTCTTTGGAAACAGTGGAACAAGGGGGTCTATGACGTTTTCCTCCACAACTTTTTTTAATTTTTTTTTAAATTATTTTTAACAAACAAATAGGAAAAAAAACTTGTTTTCCATCTACAAAAATATGCACAGAGAAGAGTGAAAATACACAATTCAACTGAAACCAAGTATTTGTGTGTGAAAAATGAACTATATTCTATGTAAGTTCTGGTGGCACATGGTGTAGTCCCGGAAAGGTCTCTTTAAACAACTCCTAAAGCATCCAAAAGTCTTCAAATCTCTTCTCGAATAATCAGAAGTTATCTTCTACTGTTACATGGTTCTTTCACAGTCCTCTTCTAAACAAAATATAAATTACAACTCAATTAGGACTTAAGTTTTGTTGGCGACTAGGAGAATTAGCCAACTATAATACTAACATATAGTAATTTTTTTAGAACTGTTATTTACATTGCTGCAAGTTAAACAAAACAGCCTTTGGAACTAAAAAGCTCCATATACATGTATACTAAAAATTGAACTATTCTCTATATTGCTGCAAGTTAAACAAAACAACATTTGGAACTAAAAAACTCCCTTGCTTGATCATGGCCTTTGAAACCAAGATTTAACTGCCATTTACATCATATTGAACCTATCATATACAAAAACTCCATATACATGTAACTAAAAGACTAATATGGTTTCGACATCCCTCGACGGCTCTTTCAGCATGGCTGCCCTCCATCATCTGTTGTAAATTCAAGGAAATCATTGTTTTCCCATTGCTTGTAATATACGTCATGTAAAATCTTTTGTCTGTAAAACTATATGTCTGATTGTATGAACTGCATGGGTTGGCCAAGTACTAGATGCTCAGTGTATGCCATCACAAATACTCCACAATCATCCTTGCACAAATTTCAGCATATGAGAATATGGATCCCATCATCCAATAATGCAAACACTTAATATTTACAACTTAAACTCACTTATTATCTTGTTTAGGACTTGCTTGGGGTACAGCTGGCCATTTTGCAGGGTCATCCCAACCAAGTTGGGAGAAACAACTGTTAATGAATAAAACTTGTACACATGATATTACATATGTTAATGCACAAGGACGTGATACTCTAAAATATAGAATACATTCATTTACTTACAAAATGGCGAGTATATTCCCAATCAGCATCGTTATCCAAACTGTTATGAAATCCCATTTTTTATGTTTTGGATATCCAACTATGAGGAAAAAATGCGATTGATGCCAGATTGGAAAAACCAGCATTTGATATTCATTATACTCTCTAAGTCCCTCTTTCCCAAATGCAATACAATAATGATCTATTAAATTGTTCTGCTCCCAATGCTGCATGGTAAATAAACAAAATGTTACTATTACCCACATTATAATACTATAAGTCATAAAGTTAAAAAACTTCCATACTGCCACTAAAGATGGAAATAAATGTGCTGTTGGAACCTTGGCCTCAAGAATCTCAAAATGGTAAAATAAGCAGAAAATAGCATCACTACTAAATTTTTTGCAAGGGATCTCCAATAATCAGAGAGTGGAAGACGAATAAGATTCGTAACAACATCACATGATGTAACCCCCAAATAACAATAAAAACCCAAATGCCGAGCCTTAAAAAAAGCCTTAATCCAAAAAAAAGACTAAAACAAATAAAGAGATGAAAAACAATACTTCTTTCCCATAACTTAACCTGCTGATGAGTGAGTATATTTCTCGCACTAAAACCCTACACAGTTGAAGATCCACAACGTTGCAGTGAACGACGAATGAGAATGCAGTGGAAGGCTATGTTCTTGCAATATCCATAGCAAGACGATGAAAAGAACACAAAGGAAAAACCATTGGAGGATCGAAGAAGATGATCACAGTAAAAAAGGGTTTTTTTATCGAGTATCTCCGTCCCAGTTTAACCAAGGTTGAAATTAAGGAGAAGGTGAAATTTTTACAGAGATATCCCATAGATGTAGGATATCGAACTGTGCGATATCCTACGGGCCTAGGATATCGAATCATGGGATATCATATAACCCTAGGATATTGCAGGATAAAGGGTATATAACCGTCCCACTGTCCCACTTTAGGCGTCCTTTTATATACAAATTTTTATCCAGTAATTTCCAGTCTTTTCATCTGGTATTGGGCAATTGTCAGGTTTTGGGCAGTCCGTACGGTAATTTTTTTAAAAAATAAAATAAAGGGAAATGGCACATGGGAGATGGGACTCCTCTAGTCCGGGTCATAAATTTTTTAGGGGTATTTTTTTGGGGCATTTGGCGGCAGGTCCCCCAACAGTATTTTTTTATAGCCTGTGGTCCAGGTCATTTTTTCATAGAGGCAGCGGTCCCCTTTTAACATTTAATGAGTCAAAAAGACAAAAATGCCCTCTCTTTATATACTCTATAGTCATCAAACACGTACCGCTTCCGTCATACACTCCGAAATCTAAGCACCTGAATTGATGCAAATTGTGTTCATCCACTTTCTCTACCATACACGTGGCGATCTTACCTGAGCAACCTATTCATCTTGACTTGAACTTAATTGAGTTTGAAATAAGTTTATCTAAGTTTTGGTTTGAATTTATCCGAGCTTGATATGAAATTATTTGACTTTAACATGTATTTATCTAAGCTTTATGTAAAGTTATCTTAGTCTGTGATCAATTAAACATGACTTTAAATAAATTTATCTGTATATTACATGATTTTTCTGAGTTTGATTTCAATTTAACTACGTTTGTTATCAATTAAACAAGGTTTCAAATGAATTTATGTGACTTTGAAACAATTTTATCTGAGTTTCTTATGAAATAATATGAGTTTGGTATGAAATTAACTGGATTTCACATGATTTTATTTGACTTTAAAATGTATTCAACTTGGTTTTAAATGAGTTTTTTTTTTGAGTTTGCTGTAAATTTATCTAATATTTGTATGTGTTATCTGACTTTGTCGTAGTGTTATTTGACTTTGGCATGATGTTATCTGTGTTTGGTATGAATTTATCTAACTTTGATGTATGTGTTATTTGAGTTTTGTATGTGTTATCTGACTTTGACATAATGTTATTTGACTTTGGCATGATGTTATCTATGTTTTGTATAAATTTATCTAAGTTTGATATGAATTTATTTATTTTTTATTTGAATTAATCTAAGTTTGATACGAATTAAGTGAATTTATCTAAGTTTGCTGTGAATTTATCTAACTTTGATGTATGTGTTATCTGAGTTTTGTATGTGTTATCTGACTTTGGCATAATGTTATTTGACTTTGACATGATGTTATCTGTGTTTGGTATGAATTTATCTAAGTTTGATATGAATTTATTTATTTTTGCTTTTAATTAATCTGAGTTTGATACGAATTAAGTGAATTTACTTGAGTTTCCTGTGAAATTATCTAACTTTGATTTATGTGTTATATGAGTTTTGTATGTGTTATCTGACTTTGGCATAATGTTATTTGACTTTGGCATGATGTTATCTGTATTTGGTATGAATTTATCTAGGTTTGATATGAATTTATTTGTGCTTGCTTTGAATTAATCTGAGTTTGATACGAATTAAGTGAATTTAATCAGAGTTTGCTGTGAATTTATCTAACTTTGATGTCAACTTATCTGACTTTGGCGTGAATTTATATGAATTTATTTGTGTTTGAAATCATAACCAGTTTGAAAACAAGTTATGTCACTTTGATATGAAATTATCTAACTAGATTTGGTTTGGTTTGACTAGATTTAGTTTGAATTTATCTAGTTTTGATAAAAATTTATCTGAATCTAATATGAAATTATCTGTGTTTGAAGTGGATTTAAATAAATTTATTATGAATTGTCATTCCCTCCAATTTAAAACTTAAAATTTGATCGAAAATTCATCTTATTACATTTAATTTGGAGAATAATCGGGGAAAGATAGTGAGTTGGAGCTAAAACCCATATTTAAATTGCATGACACCCATTTAAATGGTTAGAAAGGCAAATTAGTCATAAAAAATCTGATGTCACATGTTTAGGACCACACACCTCAGGGACAATATTTCAATCAAGGCAGGAATAATCAAGGGGGGAACCAAGCTGGGCAACAGCAGAATGGGAGAGTCTTTGCTCTGACCCATCAGGTTGCGGAAGCGGCGAATAATGTGGTTGAGGGTATGGTTTTAATTTCCAAACATGAAGCTAATACTCTATTTGATTATGGTTCAACGCACTCTTTTGTTTCTCATGCTTTTGCTGCTAAGATAGGAAACTCCCCCTCAACTTTGACTCATGCATTAGTAGTGTCGACACCCACGGGTGAACACATTCGTACTAGCACCATATTTTATAATTGTATACTAGAAATTACACAAGTTCAGATGCCGGCAGACCTGGCAGTGTTACATATGCATGACTTTGATGTCATTTTGGGAATGGATTGGCTTGCTAGGTATCGGGCTATTTTAGATTGCTTTAATAAAGTAGTTCGGTTTAACTTGGAGGGATTTACTCATGTTAGTTTGGTGGGAAGGAGGAGACCTGTTAGATCAATAGTCAACTTAGCCATCAAAGCCGTTGAGCTATTGAGGAGTGGGTGCAAAGGCTTTATAGCTTTCATCACAGAAGATAAACAAAAACCAAGATTAGAAGATATCCCTGTTGTTAGGGAATTTCTCGATGTATTTTTGGATGATTTGCCTGGATTACCCCCAATTCGAGAGGTCGAATTTACTATTGAGTTAATGCAAGGAACATCCCCGATTTCTAAGGCACCTTATCGAATGGCTCCTGCGGAACTGAAGGAACTCAAGGATCAATTGGAGGAGTTATTGGATAAGGGATTTATCCGACCTAGCGTATCTCCATGGGGAGCACCGGTGTTGTTTGTGAAGAAGAAGGATGGAACCCTGAGAATGTGTGTTGATTATAGACAGTTAAATCAGGTAACTATCAAGAATAAGTACCCTCTACCCCGCATCGATGAATTATTTGATCAACTACAAGGTGCGAAATACTTTTCCAAGATTGATCTCAGATCCGGCTACCATCAGCTAAGAGTGAGGGAGGAAGATATTTCCAAGATGGCATTTCGGACGCGATATGGTCACTACGAGTTTTTAGTCATGCCTTTCGGTTTGACCAATGCCCAAGCCGCATTCATGGCACTGATGAACCAAGTTTTCCAACCCTATTTGGATAAATTTGTGGTAGTTTTATTGATGATATTTTGATTTATTCTAAGGAATGGCACGAGCATGGAAAACATCTGCGTATCTCCTTACAGCTGTTGAAGGACAACCAGCTTTATGCCAAACTAAGTAAGTGTGATTTTTGGCTTACACAAGTCACCTTTTTGGGCCACATTATTTCAGGAGAAGGACTATCTATAGATCCTACAAAAATTGAAGCAGTTACGAATTGGAAACGACCTGCAAATGTGTCCGAAGTTCGAAGTTTCTTAGGCTTGGTAGGCTATTATCGAAGATTCGTGCAAGGATTTTCTACAATTGCTGGGCCACTTACCAGACTCACGAGGAAGGATGTTCCGTTTACTTGGAACAAACACTGTGAAAATAGTTTCCGAACATTGAAAGGCAAACTCACATCGGCACCAATACTTACCCTCCCCGCTAGGAGTGGAGGATTTGTGATATACTGTGATGCGTCGTTGCAAGGACTAGGGTGTGTTCTCATGCAGCATGGAAAAGTGATTGCGTATGCTTCCAGACAACTAAAGGTCCATGAACAAAATTATGCTACGCACGACCTTGAGTTAGCAGCTGTGGTATTCGCATTAAAAATTTGGAGGCACTATCTTTACGGTGAAGAATTTGAAGTATATACCGATCATAAGAGCCTCAAGTACATGTTTTCTCAGAAGGAGTTGAACTTGAGACAACGAAGATGGATGGAATTTCTCAAGGACTATGATTTCTCTATCTTTTATCATCCAGGAAAGGCGAATGTTGTAGCTGATGCCTTGAGCAGAAAATCAGCACAGATGGCTTGTTTGACATCGGAAATGAGATTGCTTGAAGAAATCAAAGACTTGGATGTTAACTTATGGTCTATTGACAAGAAAGTATTATTGGGAAGCTTCAAGGTTCAACCCGAATTAATACAAAGAATAAAGGACCACCAGCGGGACGATAAAGCATTGACAGATATCTTCGACAAGATGGACAATAAACCAGATTTCTCTATTGTTAGTGGTGTATTATATTTCCGAGGCAGACTCTGTGTACCAAATGTTCGAGAAATCAAAGATGAAATTTTGAGAGAAGCACATCATACAAGATATACTATCCATCCAGGGAGTACTAAGATGTATCGGAATTAGAAAATCAGATTTTGGTGGGTCGGAATGAAAAATGATGTCACTGAATTTGTCGGCCGTTGTTTTACTTGTCAACAAGTGAAGGCTGATCATAGGAAGCCGGGGGGATTACTGCAGCCGTTGCCAATACCCGAATGGAAGTGGGAACATATCACTATGGATTTTATTTCCGGATTTCCTAGAACTTCAAGGCATAATGAAATAATTTGGGTCATTGTGGATAGGTTGACCAAATCAGCACACTTTTTACCACTAAAAGGAAAAACCACGATGGAACAACTGGCCAAAACTTATGTTCGGGAAATTGTGCGATTACATGGCGTTCCAGCATCAATCGTCTCAGACAGAGATACTAGGTTTGTTTCACAATTTTGGAAAAGCTTGCAAAAGGCTATGGGTACAAAACTGCATTTTAGCACTACATATCACCCGCAGACGGACGGACAGACAGAAAGAACAAATCAAACGCTGGAGGACATGCTTAGAGCTTGTGCTATAGATTTCACAGACAGTTGGGATGAGCAGTTACCACTGGCAGAGTTTGCTTATAACAATAGTTATCATTCAAGTATTCAGATGGCTCCTTTTGAGGTTTTGTATGGCAGGAGTTGTCGTTCTCCGATTTGTTGGGAAGAAGTGGGCGATCGACGAATTTTAGGCCCTGAATGGGTGCAAACTTCTACTGAGAATATTAAGAAAATTTGGGATCGATTAAAGACTGCTCAGAGTCGCCAGAAGAGTTATGCTGACAAACGCCGAAGAGAATTGGAATTTATGGTGGGTGACTCGGTATTCCTAAAAGTCTCTCCAACGAAGGGAGTGATGCGATTTGGCAAAAAAGGAAAGCTCAGCCCGCGATACATCGGACCATTTAAGATTACCGGACGTGTGAGTGATGGGAATGCTTATGAATTGGACCTACCATCACAGTTAGCTGGAGTTCACAAAGTGTTTCATGTGTCAATGTTAAAGAAATATGAACCAGACCCATCTCATGTACTAGATCCCGTGTCCATGGATCTACAACCTAATTTATCATATGAGGAGCGACCTGTTGCAATCTTAGACACTAAGGACATGGTGTTACGGAGAAGGACAGTCAGACTAGTTAAGGTGCTATGGACACATCATGATCCAAAGGAGGCTACATGGGAGATCGAAGACGACGTTCGGAGCAAGTATCCACATCTTTTTGTCACAGGTATGTTTTTAATTTGGAGGACCAAATTTCCCAAAGAGGGGAGTATGTAATATCCTGAGTACTTGGGCCTAGGATTGGTTTGGCCCAGGTAGTATTTTAATTATAGCTTGGTCCAAGTTGTAATGATAGTAGAGCCCAAGTTATAATGCAAGTAGAAGTCCTAGACTTTTAGTAAACTTGCAAGTATCCCACGTGAGTGAGTTTGGGAAAGAAGGGAGTTGTTTTACAACTCTAAGAAGGAAGTTTGAAAGGAATAAGGAAATTCCATCTTCCCTTTATATATGAGAACCAACGACCCCTTTATGATATATTCTATTCATTGGAGAAGAGTCTGAGAGCCTTGTGGATTGCAAATTAGGAGAAGGAGGAGAAAGCGGTTGATGTCAAAGACGACGATCGTGTATTAGAGGTGAGTGAATCTTCCTCGATAATTTCTAATTCATGTTGTAGATGTTTGAGGAACCCGGTTTTTTTTGTGAGATTGTTATCCAGTTTTTGTGAGGTTGTTATCTGTGAGTTGGTCGACATGCTCAGACTTTGGATGTAATGGATTTCATGATGGAGTAAGATGGTTTGGATTTCCAATAATAATCTGGCCCTTGATCATCATTCAGTTTGAAAGAAGGAGATCAAATATTTAATCTGTGCAAATTATGCAATATTGTATCTTTGTCAAAGGAGCAGAATTGATCACGTGAGGGGTAGTGGGACCCATCAGTGGACCTGATCTGAGATCAGGAACACACATCTGATCAAGGACCCCTGGTCGACCATGGTGTAGTTGGACATCTGGGGTTTGGACCAGTGGGACCCGCTGTACAGTGAACTCAAAGAATTCCAGGCGTCAATGCATAGAGTTAATTGTTTGAAGTTGTGGGACCCATCTATGGATCTGATTAATGATCAAGACCACACATCTTTGAGAGGAGCCTTGGTCGACCATAGTGTAGATGGACAGCTGATGTTTGAATCAATGGGACCCACAGATCAATAAGTGCAAAATCAGCCAGGCGTGATTTGGGAGTTGAAACAGTAGATGACGTTTTTGGTTTGTGGACCTTAGAGAATGGTCCAATGATGAATCAGAGTCATTAGGGAGATACATCAGGCTTGGGCGACCATGACCTAGATGTATGAAAACTAGTGGGACCCACTGTCCAATAGTTACAAAGAAGTCAGGCGTGACTTTGTACAGAACTATCAGAATTTAGTTTCTGATTTGTGGGCCATAGTATGTGATATGATGATGGATCAGATTCAATAGACTGAAGATCTACTCTGGGGTGACAGTGTCTTAGAAGTCTGATTTTGGCTCTACCAAGTGGGACCCACTGGATCTTATTAAGAGGTTCATATGCGATTTATTCTTGTATATGTTCTGTACAGGTAAATAAACTTGAGAATGGAAGTCTAATTATGGAAATAGACTTGGAATGGGTAGAAATAATTAATTAAATTCCTTACTTAAGTGAAATTAAGTTTTGTAATCAATGTTTAGTTAACTAAGATTAACTAAATAGAATGTGATTGAGTATTATGATGTAAAGTTGTATTACACATAGTGTGGGCCCACTATATCACTATAAACCAATTTTGATAAGAAGTGGGGCAACAACCAGTGAAGTGTGTGTGGATTGGGTCCACACTAATGTTGTGTAAATGATTAATAATGGAGTTTAATTACTGTATGATTATGAGATATGATGCATTTGGGTTTCATATGTTGGACTTGTGTCTGGATGATAGATGGCTTCGGGCCATGGTGGCCGTAGCGGCGGGTCCTTATTGGACGTGATGGGCCACTTTGATGGCTGGTCCTTAGTGGACGTGTCTGATGAGACAGGGTCATGGTGACCGGTATACATGTATACGATAAGGCCTTTGAGGCGTGGTAATGTGCATGGGCACGGATTTGTATGTGAAAGAATTTGATTATTGATTCATCTCTAATGAATTATGTGATGTTATATTTTATGTGATTTGTGTAATTAGGAATATTCATTCACCAGTTGTACTGATGTTGTGTTACCCCCTTCAGGTAATCATGCTGCGGGCAGGACAGAGCGGAACGATGATCAGCACATAAATTTCAATATGCGTGGCTGACAAGAGAGCACGAGAAAAGACAATTTAGTAGATAAAAGGATTAGCCTTGCTTAAGAAAATTATAATAATATTTTAGTACATTATTGATGCAGTCAGAATATATTAGAGTTTGAGTATTTATAACTCTTTGATTAAATGAAATTATTACATGATCTAAATGCCAAATGCTTATGTGAATTATTTGGTGAATATATGGTAAATATTACCAAGTTAGGGCCCCAGAATTTGGGTCATGACCATTAAAAGGGCAAATGAGTCATAAAAAATACATGCTTAGTGCGCCCGCCTGAATTAATCCGTAATACTTTGTCCGAGAGACTTTATAGCCCAATAATTGGGACTTCTCACTGATTTACCCTATTTTTTTTATTTTTTATTTTTTATTTTTTATTTTTTATTTTTATTTTTTTTTTCTAGTAAGGGTCCAATTGGTTATTCCCGCTAAAAACCCCTAAAACTAAAAGAGGCCTGCACGTTTGACGAAAAAACTTTCCTTTCTTCTCTAGTTTATGATCGATCCAAACCATGATCTGGTTCATAGCTTGTAAGAAGAAATTTTACTGAGATTCTTGCTTGGTAACCAGATCTCAATTGATTGGAGTTTATAGTGAGTACTTTTTTGGTTTTGAACTCGATTTTTGACATTTCAAATAGATTCTTCGATTCGCTAGTTTTCTCTTCTTCTTCCATCGTTCTTGTGCTCTTGTTCTCAAGAGGTTTTTCATCAAACAGATTTCAGTTCCATCTTTCGAAGTGGACTTATATTCTAAGTTCTATCCGGGACTTTAGAATCTGAGTCTTTTGGATTGATGTGTATATACTTGAAATTCTAGGGTTTTGATGGCCAGTGACTGCAAGTTTCCTAGTGTTTGAGTGGCTCACCATAAAAAAAATCCTAACACGGATCTATTGGAATTGATATGCAGGATCTCAGATGAATTGATATACAGTGAACTGCATGATCTGACATTTCAGGCAAAACCGAGAGAACATTTGGAAGAAGTCTTTTTCAGACCCGTCATCCCAAGAGGACAACAACAACAACAGTAACAATAACCCTGAAGAATGCTATAAGGTACTACCTCTTCTGCTACTACTACTACTATTCTCTGGAAGAAGAATGGGATGAATTTATTCAAGTGCTACACATCAGCTGGGATGAGTTTCTTAAAGTGCTACATCACCATTGCCAGCTACATTTAGAATAAACTCAAGGTATTGAAAGAGGCATTGGAGTTGGAAGTTCATTTCTCCGATGCAGGAAAGCCAGGAGATTGCTCTCTTTGTGTTCGATGAAATGCCTCTGAAGTGGGGTCAATGTCAAACTTCCCAATTTTACTAGTTGTTTGTTATGAGGTGCAATTAAGTGTTAAGAAGTTTAATGTTGAAGCTTTCATGTGGGTTTTTTCATGCGAGTGTTTGTTTTTGTTTTGCAGTGGTCAATTTTATTGGAACATCCGGAGCACAGTTGGAGAATGATTTTGTGAAGATTCTTGAGGCTCAGGTAGATGCATTCATGTGCTTGGTCTCCAGTTCTTCATTAGGATTATTTGTTTTTGAAGTTACATGGGGAATTATCGACTTTTTGTGGCGGGAACTTTTATGTGAAGTAAAATAGGAGATGCCTAGAATAAATTTATGAGGCCTCAGTGGGTGCATGCTAATCACTGGAATAGCTGGTATGGTGTTGATCCAAACCATCTACTTAAGATCTACAGATTTTAACTTTTAACTACCCATTTGAGATGTTCTAAAAATATTTATATATTTATATATCTAGAGCACACGTTGAAATGTAATAGCAATCATTGTAGCTTCATGTCCATTATAATTCTCACTTTATTTCATCATCTTAATCCAGTTTCATTATAATAATATACATGTTTAAGCAAGTCCTATGCAATTAGGGATCTGTGGTGGCAACCATGGTTATAAAATAGTTTCGGTAGTAATAGCGACTAGATGACCAAGAAGTCCATTAGACTCAGGTGAGCCCGAGCTACTCGGTAGGTACCAAATCTGATACAATTTGGCCAAGTTTTATAACACTGTTTCTGTAGGTATTTTAGTAAATACCAGAAAAAAACAAATATAAAATTGTATAAAAATCGGAAGATTTTGTAGGAGAAAAATAGTGAACTAAAATGATAGGTATGGAAAACCACATGACAAATAATTATGATCACTATCAAGAAATAATGGTACTGTATGGTGTGAAATATTGGGGCATTAACTGAGATTTCTGTTTGTTTTAGGGAAAACAACTTTTGTTAAGAGGCATCCTACAGGCGAGTAATACCTTTCTTGACCTTTTGGCTAAGGTCAAGAGTTTGAGAAGAAGTATGAAGTATGAACATAAGTGACCTGTTTCTCCCTCTTGGTTGTTATTTTTTTATTTTTTAATGCTATTTGAGGATGGGAATGTGTTGCTAATTGGACCTTTATGAGTAAGCAGTTCAAGACGATTTTCTTTTGTCATTATTCAGCTCAGTTTATTATTATTATTATTAATCGGTAATTTGACTTGAATATAAGACTTCCTGGTTGAGACAATGAGCATCTTCCAACTATGTTCAAGACTCTTGTTAACTCGATAAGAAATTTAAAAGACTAACATCAGTACACTAATATTTTCAAAATTAGTAATTGATATAAAAAGAATTTTAAATTAAAAATAAAATGATAATAATGATAAAAAATATCATAGTATTTTTTTATAAAAAATACTGAGTGCGTCTAGATGTGTGAATTCATGTCTATTAAAAAAACGGAGAAAAAAGAAGAAAAAAAATCCACCCCCAATACCAAACACACTCTAAAAGAATCTGATTCTTTCTAAAAGCTTGCATGAAAAATAAATTAAAAAACTAACCTGATATAGAAAACTGAAGATATGCCTGTACCTAATGCTGTCTACTCCGTGTTACGAAATTTGGTTTGTTTCGGCCAAAATTTTTGAATAATTTCGGTTCGTTCGCTCTACCAAAGCGACAAGACTCCTGTAATTATTTGTCTCAGAACTTATTCCAATTCGTCCGATTCGGTCTGAATTTTATGATTGCGGCCAATTCGGCCTATTCATCCAATTCGTCCAATTATTCATCCCAGCACGTAGGTTGCGTTTAAATAGAAAAAAAAATGAAAAATGAAGAAAATGAAAAATGAAGGGGCTAAACACATTTTTTTTGAGTTAAAAGTAAAATTAAAAATAGCTTTTTGGCCTTTTGGCTTAGAGAAATTAGTGTTACACTGTCTCTAATGTTTTCCATCTATAGGTGTTTCATTTCCTCTATTGATGTCTGATTGCCATTGGTTCTTGTCATTGGTTTCAGAAATAAAAATCTGATATCAGTTATATTCTTCTTCTTTGTTAGTGGAGCCCTTACTGTATCTTATTTTAGGTAAAGCAAGATTTCCTCGCGTCATTCTTGTCTGGGTTACTTACAATATGCTTCCTTATTAAAAAGCTTGTGTGTTTATAGTGAATACTGACTGATTTTTCACTTTTCAATGCTTTGACATTAGTGCTTATTCTTATTATTGATTTGGGGGCTAACTTAGTAAAAGAAGATCGCATTGGAGGTGAATGGAACTAGTGAAAGTGTGTTACCTTTGATTCTTCTGCTGACTGCTAGCTTTTTTATTATAGGCTTTGTAGCAGAGGATAGACATTAAAAGCTACAAAAGGTTTCTCGAGCCAGAAGATAAATCAAGCAAAAACAAGGTATTGTTTTTATCATATTAGAATAAAATCAACACATCTTCAACATCCTTGTTTTCGCAACATGTGCTAGTAATGCTCTAGTCCTAATATTGTGTTGGTACTTAATACTTCTTATAGCAGAGTGTTCATGGTCATTCACACCATTGGACCAACACCTCTTAGGGACAAATTAATAGATATATCTTGTTTTTTTTCCTGGATGTGTGATAGGTGTCTTGATTATTTGGCTTGAGTTCTGGAGTTTTGCGTACCATGGAAACTTGAATAAGCAGATATATTTTATCCTTTCAGTATTTTCTATTCTTTCAATGTTTATGTGTTTACATGAGTAGGCCCATGCCTTGAATTATTGGCCTTCTCAGTGAGAGTAAAATTTAGATGGGGACATTTATTTTAAACTGTTTGGATTTTAAATGCATGAACATATTATAGAGCTCACCAATTTCCTCCCAAGTTATCGGCAAAAGCAGACTGGACAAAGAAATAAAAATAAAAATATAAGCGTCTCCCTCCTTTTCTCGGTTGAACCGAGTGAGAGAAGAGGAAGGAGGAGGAATTATGTTCAAAACAAGATTTGATCAAACAACATCTTCTTCTGTTCAAGAGAGAGGGTCACTACATATGGAGGTGAATTATGGTCTTTTTATGATCGGGTGTATAAAAGACCCAATGGCCCCAGAAAAAGCTGCAATTTTGCAGCATTCATTTTGGGACCCTTGTTGATTGTGTGTGAATTGTTGACTCCTCTACCACAGCTAATATATACTTTCCTCCTCTCAATCTCTATTCTGTGCATTGCATACCCATGGTTGGTGATCCAGGCTGTCACTTTTTTTTTTGGTAAAAGGGTAATTCATTAAAACCAGAAGCAATAACAAAGACACAGACAACCAAACTCCCACCAAAACTACCCCACAAAAAGACCACACTCAGCGCCTTATCCCGGTTTATATCCAGATTACATGAGAAACAAAATTTAGCCAATGAGTGGGCAGCCGAGTTAAAGGTTCTAGGAATATTAATAAACCACTACATGAGCAAAGTGCAAAATTAGATTCTTGATATAACTAACAAATGGGTTGATTGCCCAATCAAAATCGCCACTAAGGGCCTGAACCACCTCTTTAGCAACCAAGCACACTTGAATCCTTGCAAAGCCGTTTTCTCTCTCCTCCTTTACAGCTGCGAGAAACCGCCCTCGTTTCAGCCTCCTTTGACGAGAAGACTTAAGGGCCAATCCAAGCACCTGAATCCACGACGAATCCTCTAAGGAAAGCAACATCATCTTCCATCTAATGCCCTATAGGCAGCATTTGAGAATATCATCATCTTCTCCTCGATCCGATCACTCTGGGATTCCTTTTCCATAACTTTTTTCCCATCCCTTATAAGGCAAGGATTATTAAGATTGAGCAACAACCCTTTAATTGACTGGATTATGTCTGTGGGATTCAACTGCTTACCCCTTGAATAGGAAATCATTTCTTGCTTTCCATAAGGTCCACCACATTGTCAAAACCCACATTTTAGAGTGATTGTCTCCCAGAGGAGAAGTATGTTGACTGAGCTCACAAACTCCTTCCACCAATCCATAAGCTCTCAAAATTAAAGTTATGAGTTAGAAGACCAAAATGAGTACCAAACCAACACGCTCTAGCATGATCACATTTCATTGGAGCATGATCATCCGTTTCCTCTTCATCTTCACAAATCAGGCAGAATTAGAATCTTTAGAGTGTAACGTCTTTCTAACTGCGAAAGCATTTTTCAAACATTTTCATCCAAATAGGAGGATCCATTGTGGAAGGGGGGTTCTCCAAAACTTCTTCCATTCAATGCCCTGATCATGATTAGCCTCTCTTCTTTTCACTATTTCTCCATAAGACGATTTTTTTGTCAGATGTCCATTCTTTCAGAACGGCTATAGACACTTTCATCATCATCATTACCAACCAGACTATAAATTTTAACAATATCTTCCACATCCATTGGATTACTAAAATTCCTCTGATATTATTTTCATCCCATAGCTTGTCCGCATTCCATAGATCTTTAATTTTAATATTCGGGTGGGTAACATTGGAGAAAGGTTTTCGTAGCCCTTCTTCACATGGAACTCAATTATTTTCCCAGACTGATATTTTCTCACCATTGTTGATTATCCACCCCACTGTATCATAGATAAAATAGACTCCCTCTACAAAGCCTCTCCAAAACCACGAGATGCCTTTTCTAAACCTTGATTTGGGGCAATACTTAGCTTTAAGAATTTTGGAACATAGATGGTTATCATTATTAAGGTAATGCCAACATGGTTTAGCAAGAAGGGCTAAGTTATTGCTTTTAGTGTCCTTTATTCCAAGCCCTCCCTCTGCAATCGGCTTAAAGAGCTCTTTCCATTTATAGTGTGAATTTTATTCTTTCCCTCCCATCGCCCCCACCAAAAGGATCTGAGCATTTTGTTTATAATGTCTGACATATTGGTGGGTAGACGAAGGACATACATATTATAAACTGGAATAGCAGACGCTACCGATTTAATCAATGTGTTCCTACTTGCTTGGGAAAGAAGCGGAATCTGCCAAGAGTCAATTCTGGACCTAATTTTGTTAATTAATCCCTCAAAACTAAGATTTTTATTCCTCTTGATAAGCAGAGGGTTTCCCAAATACTTCTTGTTTGATTCCATGAGCTTACCCACAGGATAGAGGCTACATCTTTACATCTTTTTTTAGATGCCCCTTTGCTAAAATAAATTCTAGATTTATGAAAATTAATAACATGTCCTGAGAGCTCACAATAATCCTCTAGAATGTACTTAACTTCCTTGGATTCACACAAATTAGCTTTGCAAAAAGCAAAAATATCGTCAGCAGAAAACAAATGAGGAGCATTTCTGGCTATCTTAACACCATGAATGGACCCCTCTTCTTTTGCTTTGATGAACATTTGCGATAATAACTCGCTCCCAAGATAAAGAGATACAGAGACAAGGGGTGTCACGTCCCTAAAACCGGATTAGCTTAATTACAACAATGACTCGTGTCTCGGGGCGCGTGATGGTTTGGGAAATGCGGAAAATTTTAAACTTTTCCCCGAAGCCGGTTGTGTCCCATAGGGTTTCACAATGTGAGGTCTGGTAGGCATCTGGACTGCCCAAGCGAATTTCAAATTGCGGAAGCTTGTCTAAACCATCCAACAAACGTAAATATAAAGATGAGGCAAATATCAGAGTAAGCACAACATTTCAAAAAAAAAAAAACATTAAAGTTGAGATATTCTTTAAGCAAATAAAAAAAAGTTGAGATATTAAAAAAAAGGAAGTATTAAAAGTTATTTACATTCCCAAAGGCCAACAAAAACAAGGCCTTGTATAGAAGTACAGAAGATAAAACTTCCCAAAATCCAAAATCTCCCAAATGTGAAATGATCTCTCTAGAGCTTGGTGATGCCTTAGACCACATTGTCTGCTCGCCGGTCTACCAAGTCCTTGGGGTGCTCTTGGACCTCCTCCGTCTCCTACTCAAAGGCAAGGGCGTCATCACTTACAACACCAAGTGTAGAGTGGGATTACAAATAGCCTGGCAAGTATCAATATATTAATTTCATAGCATATTGCACCAAAATAGAATTAATGGCAATAGATCGAAAGAGAGCAATGACTAAGCAAAATTATGCCATGAGTAGCAATAATTGTAAGGAGTCATTTCAAATACAAGAATATACAATCTTTCCTGGCTAAAATGACAATTAAAAAATTTGGCAAACCACTTTGCTAAATCCTCTTGGCTTCATGATTACCAACGTGGCTATGGCAAAGAGCAAAATCATCAGCAAGGGGTACACTAATACAGAGTACCAAGGTGAGCTCTGGGACACCTCTAAATACAAACTACACTGCAGTGAGCTATACTAAATCCACGCGCAGCTTGGCCTAACTGTGAGGGATCACAGATGCATGGTGCCTGATGCAGGACAAAATGAAATCTAACCAATATGGTATGAGGAGATCAAATTTAGAATTAAAATTAATATGAACTTGAAACACACCATTCATATTGATAAACATTTCAATCTAATGGGAAAATCAATAATTGATCCAAAACAGGCTTACAGTCCTGCAGTAAAAGTCCTTATCAGATGAATGGGTAGGATCTCAATAGAAGATAGAACTCCCAAAATGCTTAGGGAAGGTCCACTTGTGTAGATCTTGTGTTTCTTATGATTATCTGGGCAGGGGCTGGGTGAGATGGACTAATGGGAAAACCTGGGGTTGAGATCTAGCGACAAGGGTCGCAAATCTGATGATTAGGTTCTTAAATGGAGATTTAGGGTTAGTGCAGGAAGGTTGCTCGTAGGAAAAGAAATAGAGAAAAGGAAGAGGATACCTTTGATTGGGCTCTCACCAAACTCCGATCTGGAGGCATTACGTCCTTTGAGTAAGGGGAAACCCAAGAGATTCACAGAGAAGAGGGAAAATCCATTCCTTTTATTATTCTCAAAGTTTCATTACAAGGTAGCATAGCATAAGGAAGAATGAAACCAAGGCATTTTATTATTATTAGCCCTAAGTGATGACATCATCACATAATAAAAAAAGAAGGAAAAAAAAGACAGAATAATAAACAAAAAAGAGGGAGGACTTGCGCAAGGTCTCGGGATTCGTGCGCAAGGGGATATGTGCACGAATCCCCAGGCCCTTTTCTCTGAAGTGGTGGCCCCCCTTATTCTTTATTCTCTTCTTTAATGAACATGGGCCTCGTTTATGACTCTTATTCTTCATTAAATAACTTGGGCCCCTCTCAACTTTAAAGCCCCTTTTATTTCAACCCATGTGGCACTTCCCAAAGTGGGGCCTTCTATGTGATTGCATGCTTGGGCCCTTCTCTCCTTCAAATGGTAGATCTGCCAAAATCCAACCGTCGGATATCATCGTAAAGGTAATCCAATTGTGGATTTATGACATCTTGGCGAACAAAGTCATGATACACATCATCCATCCACATCATAGCTTGATCCGCCACCCTACGCTTCCTCCTTTGGTAGACCTTGAAGGAATTGGGGGTATTAGGCATGATGTCCCCATCAATGCCGACTCAAAGTTTAAAGGAAAGAAGTGGTCCAACGACTTTATCCCAAATATGGGAATTAAAAAAACGGAGAATGCTCCAAAAATACAAGACAAAACCTTAAACCAGCTTCCAATCGCAATCCGTTACAAAGGTCAAAACCCACTGACTTAGGCACAAGTAACTAAAAGGGGCAGAACGGGCAATTTACAACTCTGTATGAACTGAGAGATCAAAACTGGACATGACAAGACAATTAAAGTGTTGATTTTAACCTAGACTGGCCAATTCGATCATACCCGAGTCTAACCCAATTTGGGCAGCATTTCGGTATGAAAGAGTTAGCCCCAAAATAGGTGAGAGAGGTAGAATTGGATCCGAGTTCAGAAGGCAGCAGCGCTGGCAAATCAAAGGAATTCATCAAAGGATTCGGTCTATCTTGGGAAAAAATGTGGCAATACACTGTATGCTAAGTCCCAAGATGACCCACATAAGTCCAATAATTAACTAAGGCCGGGTAGGTCCAAAGGTATAACTAATAATACGAATCAACCAAAAGAATAGATGCATGCAACGAGTAGATGAGATTAATAGCCAACGTCCAAGTAGATAACCTTCAAGGAACAATTACTAGCATCATCCTAAGTCTTGGGTTGCCTTGGACCATGCAAGCACAACAATATTCAACTCTATGCACCCTTAGAATTCGGATGTCGGGTTTCAATATGTCGGGTTTCAATACCCTTTGTGCTACGAAAGGCGATAGACATCCAAAATTCTAAGTTTGAATACGTTTGACTCATTATCGTGCTCTAATGCCCCCGGGCAATCCGGGGAGTGAGTGTTAGCTCAATACATCGCTTCCCAGGAGTTTCAAGGGTGAACAGTGTTAGTCAAGTTCATGGTACAAGGATCCACCTAATTCTAAGTATAAAGTTCCCCAAACCAAGGGAAATCAGTTCCCATGAATTTAGTAGCCTATGAGTCCTCCAACTAGGTCGAAAGAGTGTACACAAGCAGGCCATAGGGTCCCAAGTTGAGTGGAGAAAGGGAGTTGTGGCCCAATGGTCGATTGGCCATTGGAAATGTCAAATAGTTAGGAGAGGCTTGGCTTGTGTCAAAGGGGTGAAGTTTGGTCATGTTTGGGCTCTACGTAATATGTTTCTATGGTCCACAATTCCTTGGAAAAAGATAAAAATCAATTTCCAAGAAAATAGGGTCAAAACAACCCTCAATGATGCAGGACAGACCATGGGTCGGCCAACCCATAGGTCCAACATGATATCCATTTAATTAGGAATCTTATTTAGAAATATTTAAAATGAAAAGTTTTATTTAATTTGGATTGTTAAGCAAGTTTAGTGATTTAGTTTCCTTTATTGTCTAGGAAAGTCTTAGAGTCCAAGTAAGAGAGGAATGATTCTATTCCTTTATATATGGATGAGTCCTCATTGTAATTGCTAATGCTTATTCCAATTAATAAAAGATTTTTTGAGTTTTCTTCAATTATGGTGTGTTTTATGGTATTGATTGCGCCCTAGTGGCTGAATCCATCTTTGGATTCGATCAATACCTTAGATCAAGGATCCTGATAGGGAAAATATACCAATATCCCATGGGATTGATCGAATCCAGAGATGGATTCCAACACTAGGGCACACTCAAAATTATGAAACACACCACAATTGAAGAGAAACTCAGAATTCTTGACTAACTGATGATAGCATGGGTAACTACAACGAGGACTCAACTAATATAGATGAGTAGGATTGTTCTTAGCAAGCAAGAGTTTCTAAATAAAATAGGAGACTTTCTGTTCCTAATCAAAGAATGAATAAAAATTAGATATAGTCTCTAATAAAAATAGGGAAAAATTTAGTTTCCCATAGTAGCTCTCAGTCATAATTGGGCCTATGGGCTGAACCCAATGGACTGGGTTGACCCACCCCCCCCCCCCCCCCCCCCCCCCCCCCCCCCCCCCCCCCCCCCCCCCCCCCCCCCCCCCCCCCCCCCCCACCGAGTTGCTTTCTTGGCTTGATCCGTATTGCATCAACTCTCCCCGGCTTGGAGGAACTCGACTCCGGCGATTGAATAGCTTCATAATATTCATAGAGATCCGAATTCAGGCACTGGAAGTTGGTAGCAGTAATCCATTGTAGCATCGAAGATCGGGCAGTTGGCCAACAAACAAGAGACTTTTGGAGCCTCTTTAATGAGTTAGAAACAATCTGATCATCGAGAACATCAATGATTTGATCTGCCGGTGGAGGAGCAACTGATTAAGGCAATTACTTGTTCTTCAGAGGCTTCATCATTGTCATGCCCCCGGCAGAGGGTGCCCAAGATCCGATGGTAATTCCAATGTAGGCATTGGATCTAAGCTTCTTCAACACTTGAATGGTCCCGGTTATGTGGATGTAATTTCTTATTAGCTCATGGTGGTTAAACTATTCCGGATGGATACATACTATAACTATATCTCCTTTAGAAAACTCAAGGAAACGACGACGTTTGTCTTCATGAGCCTTGTAACTG
The DNA here is from genome assembly GCA_012931725.1 of Litsea cubeba. Lineage (NCBI taxonomy): Eukaryota > Viridiplantae > Streptophyta > Magnoliopsida > Laurales > Lauraceae > Litsea > Litsea cubeba. The sequence continues at coordinate 49,959,232 of CM022954.1, forward strand.
TAATTTCTAGGGGCAATGTGACATTGAACTTCATGTATCTGTTGTATGTGTTTGATGAAATTATCTACTTCAGCGCTAGGTCTCGCATTAAGAGGTAACGAGACTATATTAATAGGCAAGCACGGACGAACACATGTAACACACTTCAAATGGGGAGATGCTAGTAAAGCGTAAGCAAATTCTGCCATGGGTAGAACTTGATCCCATGTTGTGATATTATCGCAAACAAGACATCGTAACAACTGTCCAATGCTTCTATTAACTACCTCTGTCTGGCCATCAGTTTGCAGATGGTAAGCAGTAGACAGTGAAGTTTTGTCTTTGTTGTCATCCACAAAGTCTTCCAAAAGTAACTCATGAACTTGGCGTCACAATCTGAGATGATTGTCTTTGCAAGTCCATGAAGACGAATGACTTCTCCGAAGAACAATTCAGCAACTTTGTAGGCATTTGCCATGGTGGTACATGGAATAAAATGAGCCATTTTGGAGAAATGATCGACAACGAAGATGGAATCAACTTTTCTTGGAGTCTTTGGCATGCCTAACACAAAGTCCATGCTGATATCTTCCCATGGGGCATTAGGAATTGGCAATGGCTAATATAATCATGTATTCTTTTTTGTTTCCTTTTGCAAACTGGCAAGTGTGACATCTTTCACAAATGCTAATAACATTAGGCTTCATACACAACCAATAATATCGATCATCCACAATAGCAATTGCCTTGTCACGTCCCAAGTGACCACTACATCCTCTTGAATGTAATTCTTGAATAACATGTTCTCAAATTGAAGTGGCAGGTAGGCAAAGCTTGGTACCTCTAAATAAAGAAGCCATCATGTATGCTATAATGTGTATGCTCGTCTTGGTCACCATTAAGAAGATCTTAGTAGATATTACCAAAATCTTTGTCATCTGCATACTCCCACTTGATTTGCTCAAAACCTGGTACAATGACTTCCATAGTGGTGAGGAGATGTTTCTGACGACTTAATGCACAACAACTAGATTGTCTTTGCATGCTTTATGTCGGATGTTGAAAGCAAACTCCTGGACGTAGGCACTCCACTTGACTCGACATCACGCATGTGCCTCTGGGATTGAAGATGTTTTATTGCCTCGTGATTAAAATAGACGAAGATTAGAATTCCAAATCATATGGTGAATATTTGCGCTTGGCATCGGAGAGCTTCTCACTAATCACCCGATTCCTCTTGTCATCGTTGTCGTTGAAAAACATCAACATAGGCCGTCACCTCCTCTGCCTTCATCGAAACCAGCGAGCGCAACATCTTCTGTTATATTTGAGTTCGCTAGGAACCACCCTTCTCCACCTTCATGTAAGGCCTCGATCCTAATTAACCTTGATTAGTGTAGTTAATTGTGTTTAAATGCTAATTGAGTAAGTTTTTACATTAGATTAATATTTGGGTTAGTTGGTTTTTGATTAGACTGAGCTCCGGGCTTAGAAGGGTAGTTTTGGAAAACTGGCATTGACAAGGGTAGTTTCAAAATAGTGCGATTTTGGGCTCGGTGGCTAGATGTTTTAATTTCGTGGAACTTTCTGAAGGGACCATAGCATTCCGAGACCAAGAAACCAAGTTATTCGCGAAATGCTTTTCAATTAGTAATGGTAGTTTCATAATTTCACAAAAGCCACTTTTATAAAAGTAGCCGAGACCCACCTTCCTCTCACTTTCCCTTTTCTTTATCCTTCTCCGGGAAGTCAGATGAGAGCTCGCATCGGTAGTTCTGCCGTGTTCCTCATTACTCCATTTCCTCTCCAAATCGAATTTCAATCCGTGGTAATTCTTCCTCTTGGCCCACACAATCATCCCCCAACCCATTTTCCAGCAAATCCGAACTGGATAGCCCCCATTCCCATCGATTTTCAAGTCCGTTCCGCTACCTAGAGGTAAGGGATCTCACCCAACTACTATGCTCGTCCTCTAGGCTCCATTTCCACCGTGAATCCCGAGTTTCGTGGCCTGAGTGCAACTCCTTTGTTTTCCTTTTTGTAGTTATTTTCGGGTGTTTTGTACTCTTAACTAGTTCTACAGGATGGACATGACTAATCAAGGTGCTGATTTTCTAATTGTTTATTTATTTTTATCGATTTTGTTTCTTGATTTCTTATTTTCTCCGTGATAAGTGGAATGATTAGGGACCTCTAATGATAAAAATACACTAGTTGGAGCCTAGATAAGTCTTACTTCTCACAATAACAATTAGTAAAAATTGCATCTTGGCTTATCCTGATGGGAGAGAAAATCCAGCGCCATACACTATTTCTAGTCATTAGAGGCAAATGGATCCAATTCCTTAGGTGCAGTTTTCTATTCTGATTTTTTATTATTAAATTGGTTTTCTGATTTTTTTTTATATTGGTCTGCAACATACTAGTTTAGATTTGGATTTTCAATATTAGGACTTTTAATGTTGTAACTTTGTAATTAATTTTTAAATTCAGTAATTACTTGGTTGTATATTTTTTTATTTAGGCACAATTAGATTTCTAATTAGTCTAGATCAAGTGCGGAGCTTACTACCCTTTCCTTTGGATCGACCTTGGACTCACCGAGTTATACTACATCGTTGACAACCTGCACTTGGGGGTCGCGATCACCATTCTTTGGTTTCGGTCAATTCCTTGGGAGATTGATCTATTTTCGATCAGGGATCTGGGGCTGCGCCACTCAAACATAGGATCGCCCAGTTGAAAAAGGTGAACTGCTGAGGCATAGGCCTAAGAATAGTAAGTTTGATGAATTTTTTTGAGTGTATAGTCATTGTACTTGAGAAGAGAGGAAAGGAAGAGAAAAAAAGAGAGAAGAAAGAAGAAGAGAGGAAAAGAAGAGAGAGGAAAAGAGAAAGAGAGGAAAGTGGAAGAGATGAAGCAAGCTCCTACCATGTAGGATTGTATTGCAACTTTAAATAAATACCAAATATCCAAGAGACCTTAGAGTTGTATTTTTTTGGTACAAGGGCATTTAAGGATGAGGACAGTAGAAATATTTTCATGTCGTTTGAGAGTAATGATGCTCGCCTCTATTGGTTGAATATGATACCGAAACATGTGCCTTGATAAGTTTTATTTGAATATAGTGGGATGAATGTAAGAACTTACGACTCATCACTTTTGGAGCCTTTTTTTTTTCTTTTTTTTTTTTCTTTCGAGGAATATGGAATGAATGTAAGAACCCATTTTTTATGATGTGGGATGGAATCAATATATGAACTTGGCTTTCTTTTTTTATTTTATTTTTATTGTGAGATGAATTGAATGTAGGGATTTTATTATTTTCTTTTTTTATTATGGGATGGAATAATGAATGAAATTTTGATTTTTTTTTTATTGTGGAATGGAATGAATGTAGGAACTTGTGGTTTTTTCTTTTATTTTTCCTTTTATGTTGTGTGTGTGAATGAATCTTGGAACCTGGGGGGGGGGGGGGGGGGGGGGATTATTTATTTATTTATTTATTTATTGTGGATGGAATGAATGTAGGAAACTATGACACCAAGGAGGCGAGATTGATAGCAATTCTCGCTTTATTACTTCTAAAGAAGCGAGTGATGCTACATATCTAAGGAGCCATGCAGGACCTCAATTCTATCAGGTCATGTTTTTGTTCAGGGTATTTTGGAAGGTAATAGAACAGTATGTATTGGAGCTATTGCGTATGGAGAAGCATGTCTTCTTGCGATGTGTGCAGTGTACGAGAAAAGAATCTACTTGAAGATAGCCGATTGTTTCAGTAGAGGAGCAAGTGGCTATATTTCTAATGACAATTGGGAAGAATCATAGGAATAGGATTTTGCAAGAAGATTTCAACACTCAGGTGAAAACTATCCATCGTCACTTTCATGCAGTTTAGTAGCAATGATTCACCTCTCGATGGACATTATAAAGCCCCCTCATACGACCAAACACCAAAGGAGATTTTGCCCTAACTCTAGATTATCCATATTTTAAGGTATAATCTCACACTTAATTATATTGCAAGCGTTTTTTCATAAAGTTAGCTTCACTTTATTAAATCTTGTCTTTTTTTTGAAGGATTGTGTTGGGGCATAGATGGTACGCTTGTGAATGCTGTGATCCCTGTGAGAACCAGGTGCCTTATAGGGAAGAAAAGGAGAATGCCAACAAAATGTTTTAGCGGCTGCTCGTTTGATATGCTATTTACTTTCGTTATTGCTGGGTGGGAAGGCACTGCACCTGATTCATGCATCTTATTGGACACTATTTCTAAACCACATTTGAATTTTCCACATGCCCCTCCAGGTACTACTGATTAAATTATGAATCAAATTACATTTTATATCATAATATATTTTTTTCTCTTTTCAGGTAAATATTACGTTGTTGATGCTGAGTTTACGAATATGCGTGGTTTTCTTGCTCCATACCGTAATGTTCGGTATTGGCTGTCAGAATTTCGTGGTGGTGGTCATTCCTCGTGACAGGAAGGAGCATTTCAATTATGTCCATTCAGCATTGAGGAATGTGATAGAGCGTTCTTTTGGAGTATTAAGGGCTCGTTTTCCAATTTTAGAAAGGATGCCTCCCTACCCATTCCCTGTACAAAGGAGCATAGTAGTTGCTGCAATGACGGTGCACAACTTTATAAGAAAAGAAGCAATTGCAAGACAACACTCTTCAAACAGTATGAGAATGAAGACATATTTTTGAAGGCGAATAACGATGATGATGGTGGTATCTTTGACACCGATACAATAGTGGATACTGCAGAACAGATGGGAGATGTCAGAAGTTAGAGATGCAATAGCGGATGCCCTCTTTCAATCATGATGTTGTGTGTTTTTATTTTTATTTTCTTATTATTATTTTTTTGTGTGTAAAGACTGCAAGTAACAAATGTTTTGCTTAGTGATAGTATAAATGACTTTTGATAATGTAACTTTTGACACAATTGCCATTTATAGGAATTATGCCTAAGACAGCTTCTAATGTTATGATATATCAAACACAAAGCATCATCTTTTGGCACCTAAAATTCATTTTATGAGTTTTACATTGCCTCATTGAATTTATTAATGGATGTCAAATTGGATTTCTGTTATAAATTGCCTTTTTTTTTTAAAAAAAAAGCGACAAGAAATTCCTTTGTAATAAGCTCTTATTTGTATGTTTACCAAATAGATTTATTCAAATAGATATGTTTGAATCAGATATGATGCATGTGTTACCAAACTGTTTATTTGAAGAGTCTATTTTTCACAGATCTGTTTGAGCCATATCTGTTTCAAACATATAAGATTTGCCAAACAGGGCCTAATACTATTGCAATTCATGCTTTATTATATTTTTCCTGTAATTGCCTTTCAGTTGTTGGAGACTCTCAAGGAAAAATTGTGCGGATAATGTGCATCTCCAAATTATTGAACATCATATCCTACACGAAATGGTGAAGATAATGAAGAAAAAGGTTATCAAGTTGCTCCCTAGATTTATTAATTCCTTTTTTCTTTTGCTACAAGGAGGACTCAAACTCACACTCACAAACGCACACCTGCACCTGTGTCCATAACCATTTGTGCTATGGTCAGGGACATATTGCTTAATTCTTTCTTATTGTATAATCTGTGTTTTTGTTTTCTTTTTTGGTTTGTGTCGTACTCCATGTTTTTCCCTTTTTATTTTCATAATTGTAATCTACAGCCAGAATTGAACGTGAGGGAAAAGATATTGATTCTCCTAGATGCTTGACATGATGTTTTTGGAGGGCTTGGAGGAAAGTATCCCCAGTATTATGCTGAATATAATGAACTGAGGTATAAACAAATATTTATTTGTTCTCACACACTTGATTTCCATAGCTTCCTCAAGAACCTTTCAATTTTTGCTAAACTGAATGTTAAAGTGCTAGTAATTGTTTGTGTAACCAGAAAATGGTAAACTCAGCTCAACTCAGATTGGAAAATGTTAATCTTCATTCTATGACTTTGTTTCTGTACCATTTATGCATTTTATCCTCGAACTGTCTATATGCAGACCACTGATAGAAATGCAGTCCACTGATTTGATGACTAAGAGAATGTTCTGGTTCCCCAAACCAAACTTGGGTCCTCGGTGTACCTAATGCACTCCATCCTTGATGCAGGCCAGACCATGGGTCGGCTAACCCATTGTGCCTACAATGGGAAATCAATTTAATTAGCCATTCAAAAAAGAAAAAGAAAAAGAAAAAAAAATCTATTTAATTAGAAGTTTAAGTTTTTTAGGAGTTTTAATTAAGTATTTATTTATTTATTTATTTAGAAGTCTTAAATTAGGAGTTTATTTTAGTTGGATTATTAAGCAAGTTTAGTGGTTTAGTTTCCTTTATTATTAAGCAGGTCTCTTGGCATATCAATGAATATGGTTTGATTGAGTTTTTAAGCTTTTGAATCTATTTATTCTCAATTGCATGTAATCTTTTGAACCAACTTGGTGACTTGCAAATGTTGACTTAATTTAAATTGATTAAGCTTGTTGCTGACTTGGTTCATCTAGCTATATGATTAGTCATGATTTTTTCAGGTGCTTTTTTTCATGCATATGCTTGCAATCTTTATGTTTAGTATGATCAACTTCTCTGTGTGTAACATGTTTGTAGTAAGAGGATGGGCTGTATCTCAAAATGGTAAGAGTTTTAGAGGTTTCTTTTCTACTTAAAACTCTTTTAACTGCCTCTCTCTCTCAGGAAAACTGCCCAAGATGTAAGTTCATAATGATATGAACTGGAAATGATGCAAGCGGTTGCTGTTAACAATTTAGTGAACTGGATAACGGCAACGCAGATGACTGCATTAATCATCCTCCTAGCTACCAGAGACAACAGGTTCCTTCTTCCTCCAATTCTTTTTGGAATCTGGACTATTAATTAATTATATATATAATATTTTTGTAAACCATACAGAGCCTGTGAGGGCAAGGGGTGTTCTAGCTGCTTCTGGCATCATTCTCCTATATATCTCAGCTGGGCTCTCCGTTTGGTCATTGGTAGTATAGAGGAAGATATGGAGGGTATTTCTAAAGTAGTTCCCTTCCATTTGGATTCGGCTCATGGAGCATTGCACGAGCATGAAGGCCTGTCAATGGGACGAGATGGGCTGGGCCTGGGCTTGGGTTGTCCAATCCCATCTTGACTATTGGACGGGCCTGCCGGGGTTGTCCAATCCTAGCCCTAAATTGAACGTGCCTACGTCAAATTCCGTCCCATGCGGGCTGGGCTTAGCCCGATATTGAACATAAACTAAACATTCTGAAATTATTCTTATACCGTCATCGGACAGCTGATGTGAACCGGACTTTAAAGCCTCCTTTTTTTTCGGGCTTGAGATTGGCAATGCAATGCAACAAGCAACATAACGGAGTTAATTTTTTTTTTTTGCCGGTGACAGTAGAAAATCAATAGAAATGAGTATCCTATGTCAAGTAATGTTTAAAAGAAATCAACATAAATTATTTTCTTTTAATGTCTAAAAGATCAGTTAGTGCATTTCCATCATTGTTTAGATCATCATCACTAGTTGTGTTGTGCGCAAGCCGGGCGTAAACGGGCTGGGCTTGCTCTGCCCATTTCTAGTACCATTTACCCGCTGGGTTTAATTTTTTTTTAAAACCCTGTATTTTCGGTCTTGGGCAAGGCAGGGTACCCATTTCAGTGAGCTAAATTGATAGGCCTAAGCACGAGGTACTCATGGTGTCAGACTCTACCGGACTATCAAGATTTGTATCAAACATCTGTTTATAGAAGCTATTGGGAGAGAAAACAGAGAGATGAGACGAGCGCACCAACACTGCTGGGCCTAAAACCACCATACAAGTTTTCTCCGATTGAGCTTCATGCTGTGAAAGACAGGCTCTCCAAGAACGTTGAAAATTCGTCCTAGAGTAGCTCCACCCACTGGAACGCTTAGAGGAGCTCCCGTGTCAATCACCTCCATTCCTCTCATCAGACCATCTGTAGCACTCATAGCTACAGCTCTAACTCGATTATTTCCTAATAATTGCTGGACCTCACAAGTCACATTAATTTGCTGACCGACAGTATCTCGACCCTTAACATATTTACCGGGGAAAACCTGCATCTAGGATTTGAGCAATACGCCCCAGGTTTTTTTCTTCAAGTGTGGAAACCCCAGGCCCAGAATTAGTAGGAGAGTACCATTTTAGTGTGAGGGCTTTAACAATTGACCAGTCATGAAAGCTATCAAGATTCAAGACAATGCCTGCACATTGCATTTGATACTGTATAAGCTATTTAAGGCCGTCATTTCTTTTAATGGATGATTTCAAATTTTCACTATTTAACGAATAAATTTTTTACTATTTAATTTATAGCTAATATAATTTTATTTGATTTTATTCATATTCAATAGCTGTTGGTTGGACTCTTTTGAAGGCCATCTTATTGTGGTGTGAATTTCAATAATTTATTTTGATGGTGTGAATATTTTAAAATGTGGGTGTATGATAGTATAAATGATATGGATTATGCATCTAAAATCACAAATAGCATTGTTTATTATTATTATTATTATTATTATTATTATTTTGCAGGAGAAATAGAAAATGAGGACCATAAAGCCATCCTTTCCGTAACTACAGCACAGAAGTGACAGCCAAAAAACGATGTGGTTTATAAAAACATGGCTCACGCTACACAAACAGAAACAGACAGTTCCAATTTCAAAGAAAAGCGACAGCTAGTTTTGTAATCAATGGCTACAGCCGTCTCAAAAGGGCCAATGGGCAGTCGTTTTCTTTAGACTACTGCAATTTTTAGAGACGGTTATACCGACGTTGAGGCCGTTGTTTTGCTTGATCCACGATGGCCTTAAGTAGTCGTTTATTATAGATTTTGGCATGTCATGATTTTCTTTGTATTCACTTTCTATGTATTTTTATCACCAATACATAGGAATCATGTTTTTCTTTGTATTCACTTTCTATGTATTTTTATCACCAATACATAGGAATAAGAGAATAGGGTTATTAGTCATTGGATCACTGAAATTTGTATCAGGAGGCCCATATTCCTTGAACGATGAGCGTAAAAGATTGAGGTGGCCTTTATTTTCTTGAGAATTCTATTTTTTTTAAAGCTGAATAGTGGTTAGAAAGCAGTTATACAAAAAAAAGCTCAAATCTCTCTTTCCTTGAGCCACATCAACAATTGGCACCATTTATTACTTCAAAAGACATGCCCAAAGGACATGCCAACTGGTTATCTCTCTTTGATTCAATGGTTGCATCTCTTAAAAAAAGGAAACTCCCCTTTCATATCTTTAAAGCATTTCTCCCCTAAAACTCTCCATCGCACCACGTCTGGACATTTTTTATGAGATATAAATGAGGCAAATGCAGTGTAGAATCTATAAGGCACGAGATCATATAAAGTTTAAAATGTCAATTTCCAATACGTACGTATGTACATACATACGCACACTCTCTTAACCAAGTAATGACTAATGAGCACTCATATAAATTGTCTATGCTCTAAATATCTCTAGCAACCTGGAAACCATATTCAATTTGAGAAGCTCCACCTTAAGCAAACCATCAGAAATCTAAAATTCACATAAATACAACTCTCATCTCAAGATCAGAAGAGAAGAAACCATCAAACTTCTGCATGTATAATTCTAAAATACACCTGATAATTTGGTGCATTGTCAAAAAAAAAAAAAAAAAGTATTGCGAACGATGTGAAGGTGAGATGCTACATAAATTATCAAACTTTGCTATAGGAATTAATTGTTATGTCAAGGTGAAGGTATTGAAAGAAATGCTCAAAGAGAGGGAAAAGAATTGGGGATTAGGGATTGGGTTTAGAGATTTAGGAATTGGGGATTATGGTTTGGGTTTTGGGATATAGGCTTTAGGGACTATGGATTGGGGGTTTTCGGATATAGGGGTATATGGATTTAGGGGTTTTGAATTTAGTGATTTTCTTTTCCATCTACATTGAATCATTCTTCAACTCTCGTATCAAATTCAGTCATTCAAATAGGGCAAATAAGCACGGTATTATAACAAAAATCGCTACAGAGAGAAACAAAATATGTTCATCTTTACATGTCTTTCTCTATATCGACATTACTCAATAAACACCAGCATACTTTCACAAGTAGGCAAAGAGGGGGAGAGAGAGAGAACCTGCCGGAGAGAGATCTTCCGGAGCCAAATGGGAAGAGACTGGAGAGAAAGTTCCTTTTGGTAGGGAACGTGACTTGAGAGACAAGACTAAGGAGAGGGTGTGGGGCGATCGATTTTGAATGGGTGGGGCAGCTGGGTCAACTATGCTGAAGCCTTATGGCCCTTTCCAAATCCAATGGGTGCGGATGCACCCACGTGCCAATAAATGGGTCCGCCCCTGGCGGGACCCGCACTGGGTAGTGACTTTTTTTTAAAAAATGTTTGTAGACACCTGAAATCCATAATCTGGATACTTCAATATAAACAAGTATCATGTTGCATAGTATGGAATGCTTTTTTTTTTTTTTCTCATGATAGCCATATCCATAATGTGTACCTACCATATCCATCCCACATCTTGGCATCGTAGTCTATGATATGATACATCTTGGGAAAGTTGTTAAACACATGCTAGCATAACAGCCCTAGCTTAAAGTGCGGGCGTGATGATAAGCATTATTGCATAAAGGTGATGCGTGAAAGAATCATAGAAATCAAGTCTGCATTAGATTGAAAATGCTTAGTCTTAGGTCCAGCGGACTGGTGGATTTGAATTTTGAGCTATTTAAGGAACTTTCCACATTTTTGATATCACAAAATAATCGGATTTTTTTTACAAAATGCAGTTCATAAGTTCTATGAAACACCTTCTCTATATGAGAATAGAGGATGTTTGGGAAATGAATTGAGGCCATCTATGGAATTACAGTAATTCAGTTGCTGGACTTTGTTTTGTGCAGGTGTTCATTTCAGCTTTAGATTTAAACCAAATTAAGGAATAAAAAATATTAACAAGTGATATTTGAAATGACAGTTGTCTAATTCAGCATAATAGTCACATTTATGATATAAATTTTAAAACAAATAATGGGACTTTAAAAAAATAAAAAAATAAACAACTGATACGTTTGAAACAGCCATTGTCCGAAGTCCAAAAATAACTTCATGATGAAGCAGAAATGTTGGCTATTAGTGCACTGGTTAGCTTCTTGCATTGGGTGCTAGCCTGCATTGAACATGTCCAGTCTGTCTCAAACAAGGTCTTCTAATTTGGTTGCTTGTACTATGTAATATGTTTTCTCCCTTGTTTTCGGGTATAATGCTTTTATACTTTTGTGATTGGGAATCATGTTGTTAAGGGAATTTAGTCGGTTGTAATCTATTTTGCTTCTTTAATTTATTTTTCCGTTACCGATAGAAGAAAAAAAAATCGCATAAAGGTCCAGTTTTGATGAGGACTTCAACTGTACCATAAATGTTTGAAGTTTTTAGCATCAAAAAAGTTTGTGAATATATATTATGGTGTTCTAACCATTAATGGTTTCTTGTGAGGATTTATGTTGGAAAGCATAAAGCTTATTTTCTTTTGGAAATTATGTCTTTATTTCCAGGAAGCACTCAGAGAATTCAGAACAGGAGAAATGCAATAGCTAGAAGGAAAAAATTGCGTAGTTACTGGAACAAATTCTGGCATTGGCTTTGCCACTGCTGCGGGTCTTGCTTCACGGTGTCGCTTTTATATACTGCATTGGTGCTGACTTTAAGGATTGTCTTTTAGAAAATGCATTTTCCATTAATTAATTTTATTGAAAATCTCAGTGGTGCAACTGTATATATGGTTTGCCGAAGTAAGGAAAGGGGAGAAGCTGCCCTCTTAAAAATTCAGTCAACAACGGGCAACAGAAATGTGCACTTGGAGGTATGATTGTGGTTGTACTGTCCATTTATCTTGAATTTTGTCAAAATCTATTTTAACTATTTCTGGATGCACTGGATTCCTATCCTTTTGTTTGCTGAGATTTAAGATGCATTCAAATTAACCATTGTTCATGTTGCTGTGATACTTTTGGTTGAAAGGATCGTTTCCTACCTTCCCACTGTGCTCTTGTGTTACAAGGAATTGGAAATCACTGGAGTTTTGATACAGCTTTTCAACTTCTCCATGTTATATTAGTGACTAGGATAATGATTGGTTAGTAAATGGTGACCTGACTTAATTATGTGCTTTCGGTTTTTTGTGCTACCCCAAATGCATAGCAGAATAAAATGTGCTCTATGTAAGTATCTAATACACAATTAAAGGACATTCACTTGACAATCATTGGTCTGTGTTTTTTTAAAATCAATTTTCTCCACAATAGAATGATTCATTAATTGCTCCTTGTAGGTATGTGACATTTCCTCGGTCATTGAGATCAAATCCTTTGCATCAAGATTTTCTTCAAAGGATCTACCGCTTCATATTCTGGTATGGTGTGCCCTCTTTTACGCAATGTAACTGGAACCACATATTGCACATATCTGAATGTTCTCTTCTACTTGTTGTACACGTTACCAATAATAATAATAATGAAGAAGAAGGAGGAGGAGGAGGCTGTGGGGGCTGGTGGCCAAAATGATACGTAGCGGGCTACAACGGTGTAGTAGTGTGAATTGAATAAGTGGTAAAAAAATTCGAAGAAACATCCAAAAAACCCAGAATAGTGGAAAATATTAGAATTTGATACCTTTTGCCTATAGTAACTAAAATTGGGGGTGTAGCGGTCCCTTTAGATTATAAAATAACAAAAAAGAGCTATTTCCACAGGAAAGATGATCTCTGAGCGATCTACAAGATGAAAGAACCATATCGCATTTCTGCTATTTGCAATGAAGCCTTCTCTCTGTTTGTGTCGAATCTTCCAGAAACGATCTCAAAGTTGGAGCTGGAAGCCATGTTCTGTAGGACTGGGAGGATCGTGGATTCTTTCATTTCCATCGATCGCAACACCGGCAAGAAACGAGGTTTTGGCTTCGTCAGATTCAAATCTGTGAATGAAGCTTTAAATGCCATTGACCTTAGGAATGGTTGTAAGTGGGGTGGAAGGACAATCGCTGTGAATCTGGCCCGTCCTAGAACTAGAAAGTAGAAACAGGGTATATCGATCTGCAGTCCCAGTAGGTCTGGCTTCTTATTCGAAAGACAATCCTTGGTTCTCTTAGTCGGATGTCTAGAAGACTGTTTGCGAAGGATGGATAGTCAAGAGCGACCAGCAGGTTGCAGTCATGGTGGCCCCCTGGGTTGCGGAGGAGGAGAAGAAGGCGTTAGCTTTTTGTTTAGTGGGGTTCTTGAAATCTCCTGCTGCTGGGATTACAGAAGTGGAGTTATGGCTGGCAAACACTTGGGGAGGACGCTCGATTTCAATAAAATGTATTGATACTGATGTGGTGTTATTGCAGCTGTCGTCTGATGAGGAACTTGAGGGGATTCTGCGATGTGCTAGGGAATTCCAGTCCCTTGTTTTTCGCTGTAGAAAGATGGATGGAAGTAATAGGTGCGCCACCACGACCCAAGTGGATTGGATTCTATCGAGTTCCACTGCAGGCCTGGAGGGAAGGGGTTTTCAGACTTCTTGGAGATGTGTTGGGTCGCACTCTGGAAGTGGATTATCGCACGGTTTGGAAGGATATTCTTACTCATGGAAGAGTGAAAATCCTGCGAGGAAAAGTGGGTAGACTGCCAAAAGAAATACCGCTCAAGGTTGGAGACCTACAGGTATCGGTGATTGTGGAGGAAGAATGATAATGATTCGAACAACGATACAGTGGATGTTCCGGACTTCAGGATACAAAGGAGTTGCAGGCGATGTGAGGATGATGACAAGGATAACTGCTTCAAAAATTCAAAATTTGAAAATCCCTCCAGTGGTTTTGGATCAGGCTTGCGAGATTTGGGCCCGCTGAAGTCATCCAGATGGCTGACCCAACAGAACCAGAGCTCGGTGGGTATCTTGGGCTGTAGTCCAATTCAGGGATCTAGGCCCGGGTTTATTACTATTACATTTCAGGACAGTGTTTGAAGTGCCATTTGTCCTACATGGCACTGTACATAAAGGGGCTAAAAGTTGGAAATAATTACAAGATTTTGTTATCCCCATCAAAAGCACAAGGGGCTAAAAGTTGGAAATAATTACAAGGTTTTGCCATCCCCATCAAAAGCACAAGGTTATGCCATTGATCTAAGGGCCTGATGGGTTTGGGTGGGGCTGATGTGTTTGGGGGTGGGGGGGCTGTCCATCACACTTTTTTGTGGACCCCATTTCACTATTCATCTCACTGTTTTTTCTCAATGGATGGTTGGGGAGAAAATGGAAAAAAATAACAGAAAAGAAAAGCAGGGGAGCCGGGTCTGGTTTGGTTGGCCAGTGTTAAAAAAAATTAGAAGTTAAGAACATTAAAAAAATAAAGTTTTTTGAAATTTGGAGTGTAAACTCTTAAATTATAAAAGTTAAATCATATATACTAAAAACAAAAAAAAAAAAATTTAACCTAAACCAGAAATTCTAATAACACTAAATCCTATAAGTAAACCCCTTATCAAAAACCCGAAAAATAAATTGTAAACCCCAAATCCAAATAAGTTGATTTACGACAATTTTTTTATCGTGCCACCGGCACGGGTTACCGCTAGTTCTTATAAAATGGGTCACGAAGGGCTGTCCCCTTATAAAACTTTACCAAATCTTAGCCCATCCTCTAGACAAAGGATATCTCTTTCGACAAAGGGGAAGGGGTGGTCGCGCGGAAGAAGGTCGGCGATCGCGAGCGATGTTGTCTCGTCATCGATTGACCGTCGGTCGATCGTCTCAGAGTCATCCCTGAATTCGGCGGAGTCTGCATCTCAGTTTGATTATGATAAGATGATGCGACTTAGCTCAGCCCTAGCCCGCATATGGGGAGTTTATGCTTCGTCCACTGCTCTGTCAGCGCCGAGGTCCGTGGCTTTTACGGGATCTTTTGTTGGGTGTCCATCTTCCTTGGAGGTCTCAAAGAGTAACATCAGCAGACTTGCAAGGATCTCTAGGGGTTCGTCAGGCAAAGGCAAGACCCATACAAGAAGGAGCTCAAGGTCTGATTGCGATATGTGGCGATTTGAATCCTCGGCAGCAAGTTCGTTCTCTGAATTTCTAAATAAGACCGACGAGGGGTCCATGGGTGGGTCTAGGGCTTTTACTGACTGCTCTCCTCCACTTGATCGGGGAATTGGTGGAAGTGGTAATGCTCCAGTGCACTTTCTCTCCCCTTATCAGGCATGGCTTTCCATTTCCAAGGATGTCAGAGCTCAAAAAGAGCAGGAGGATATCGATTGGAATCTCCATCCAACACAAGGGGTTGATGATAACGACAAAGTTTCCTTGGATACTCCTGAAGAGGGTACCACTGTTAGAGATCTAAAGAGCAAAGGGGGAGGAAACATGGGGTGAATTATTCAACCCTACATCTCAGAGACACAGAGGATTCTGCGACAATGTGGCTGCCCCAGAAGGTTTGACAATGTGGTGAAGTTGTTGGTATTACCGCTGATAAAAACAAGGGAAGGTTGGGAGAGTTTGGTGGCTTTTGCTCACAACAGAGATAAGGAGAAGAGGCAGACCTCTTGCCAGGTACGTGTAAAGAAAAGAGGCAAAGGGAGTGCGGAGATTAGAGTGCTCTGTCAATTACGAGAGCAGACAAAATCGCTGCAAAGAAACAAATTATCTCGAGGCATTCAAAGAGGAGTAAGGGGACAGTCAATGTTTGTCCATGAAGGTTTTATCATGGAATGTGCATGGGTTGCGGAGTAGGATGAAGCGGGCGATTATTAAGAAGTCTGTTCGCAGGAATAAGATTGACCTCTTGTTGATTCAGGAAACTAAGCTCATGACTGTTTTAGACTCTATAGTGAAAAAGGTGTGGGGTAGCTCTCCTTCAATTGGTGTTGCCGAGAAGCAGTTGGTGCTGCGGGGCGTATCATTGTGATTTGAAGTAGTAGGGCTTTCTCTCTGAAGGATCAATGGATTGGCACATTTTCAGTTTTAGTTCTGTTGGAGGATTTTTCTAATAGCTTTGTTTGGCTGCTATCTTCTATTTATGGGCCTAATGATAGTGGTCAGAGGTAGTTAATGTGGAATGAACTAGATGATATTCGTAACAGATGGAATGGGCCTTGGTGTATTGGGGGAGACTGGAACATCATCAGATTTCCTTCAGAAAAGCTGGGTTGTAGTAGATTTTCGGTTGACATGGTGGGTTTCTCCGGCTGGATTAACAAGCATGCTCTTGTGGACTTACCATTGGGTGGCGCTAGTTTTACTTGGTCCAACCACCAGTCCCCTCTGTCTTTGTCGACTGTCGCACCTCGACAGATTCTTAATATCTAGTGATTGGATTGATTTATTTCCTCAAGTCATGCAAACTTCTCTTACTAAACCAACCTCTGATCACTGTCCGATTCTTTTGGATACAAATTTTGAAAGATGGGGTCCTGCCCCGTTCCGTTTTGAGCTAATGTGGTTGGAGGAGAAGACTTTTGTTGAAAAGATTAAGCTATGGTGGAAGAACTATGAGGTTAATGAAGTGTGGGGCTAAGATTGTTGATTAAGCTTAACAAGTTGAAAGCGGAAATCAAGGAGTGGAATAAAAATCACGTTGAGGATATCAGGGGTGCCAAATCTAGTATTCTTGAAGAAATGAAGAGTCTGGACATCCAAGAGGAAGCTCGTTGTTTGACTGAGGAAGAGTTGTCGAGAAAAGCATCTTTGAAAATTGATTTTGAAAGGAAAGTGAAGGAGGAAGAAATTAGTTGGAGGCAAAGATCGAGGTGCAAATGGCTCAAAGAGGGGGATAAGAACACCAAGTTTTTCCACGGGATGGCGTCATCAAGATTGAGAAAAAACAGGATTACTTCCCTTGTGGATGGGGATGTGAGGTCATCAGATCGGGAGAACATTGTTAATCATATTAAAGATTTCTTTGATACCCTGTATGCTAAGGAAGAGTGGGACAGACCTGAACTGAATAATTTACAGTTTGACACTATTGGGAAGTGAATGTTGCTTTTCTAGAAAGTGAGTTTGAGGAGGCAGAAGTGAGAGAGGCTGTGTTCACTTTAAGAGGGGATAAAGCTCCGGGCCCGATGGTTTCCTGATAGCCTTCTTTCATCTGTTCTTGCACACCTTAAAAGAGGACATCATGGCTTTCTTGACTGATTTCCACTTGAGAGGCAAGCTTCCAAATAGTATTGGCGCTTATTTCATTACTCTTATCCCTAAGAAACAGGGCGCTGATCGTTTGAGGGATTTTAGACTAATAAGTCTGATTGGCAGTATATATAAGATCTTGGCTAAGGTTCTAGCAGTGAGACTGATAAAAATTATGCCAACCATCATTTCTCAATCACAAGGAGCTTTTGTGCAAGGGAGACAAATCCTTGATGGGGATCTTATTGCTAACGAGTGTTTGCACTCGAGGCACAAGGACAAATTGCCAGGGGTGTTTTGTAAGCTAGACTTGGAAAAGGCGTATGATAGAGTCGACTGGGATTTCCTATCATACTTGATGGGTATAATGGGATTTGGGCTCAAGTGGAAGGGTTGGATCTTGAAGTGTGTTTCCTCTGCCAGATTCTCTATTATGGTCAATGGGTCTCTGAATGGTTACTTTATTGCTCAAAGAGGCCTACGTCAGGGTGATCCTCTTTCTCCTCTCCTTTTTGCTATGGTTGCGGAGGCGTTGAGTCGTATGATATCAGTTGTGGGCGAGGCAGATATGATTTCTGGATTTAAACCGGCGATTAGTGGCCCAATAGTCACTCATATGCAGTATGCTAATGATACTTTAATTTTTTGTGCTGCAGAGGAAGAGCAAATAAAAAATGTTGTAGTAGTCCTCATGTGTTTCGAAGCAGTTTCGGGCCTCAAAGTTAATTTATCTAAAAGTATTATAGGCATTGAGGTGGAGGCTCATTTGGTGGAGGTCCTAGGCTCCTAGCGATCATAATAGGATGCAAGGTTGGGTCCTTTCCGACCACCTACTTTGGGTTGCCCTTTGCCTTGGGAGGCCTACCCAAAAAGTTCGGAATCCGGTGGTGGAGAGAGTAGAACAGAAGTTGGCTACATGGAAGGAAAAATACTTTTCTCTCGGGGGAAGAATTACCTTGATTCAATTGGCACTCTCTAACCTTCCAACGTACTTCTTGTCCATGTTCAAATGTCCGGCTTCGATTGTCAATCGAATTGAGAAGTTGCAGCGAGATTTTCTTTGGCAAGGAAATGGAACTAAGAAAAAGTATCATTTGGTTCTGTGGAACAAAGTTTGTAGATCTAAAAGGGAGGGCGGTCTAGGCTTCAAATCTCTAAAGATTATGGACCAAGCCCTTCTAGGGAAATGGTTGTGAAGAATTGGAGATCAGTTAGATAGTTTGTGGAGACATATCATTTTGTTCAAATATGGGGTGAGACGGAATAACTCCGCCTATGTTGGGGTATCCTTGACATAGCCGGTCCCAAGCCCGGACAAAGGAGGAGGGTTGTGCGTTAGGTAGCCGACAGCCAGCACAATACTCAGTCGGATTTTTTTATGGATTTGAGACCTAATGAAATTTCGTGGGGGCGTCCCCTACTTAGCGACGCGCTGTATGGTTCGGGTAGTGATAAGTGAGCAAGGACCGCTGCATCGGCGCCCGGGTGCAGTGCTAAATAGGCAAGGGTCCTCACACTTTATTGGGCGAGTGTGGGGGGTAAGGAAGCTAGTCCAAAATAGAAGGCTGAGATTGGGCACTTGGAACATTGGGAGCCTAACTGGGAAACTTATGGAAGTGGTGGATACAATGGAAAGGAGACGAATCGCAATTGCTTGCTTGCAAGAGACAAGATGGGTGGGACACAAAGCTAAAGAGATTGAGAGGACCGGGTATAAGTTATGGTATACGGGACTTAATAGATCGAGGAATGGGGTCGGCATAGTGGTAAACAAGGACTTAAAGGAAGATGTAGTGAATGTAAAGCGCTATGGAGATAGGATTATTGTAATTAAGTTAGTGTTAGGAGAAGAGATAGTGAACGTATTTAGTGCTTATGCCCCCCAGGTGGGCTTAGGAGATGGACATAAGGAGAAGTTTTGGGAAGACTTGGAAGGAGTGCTACTAGAGATACCCCAAGGAGAGATGGTCTTCATAGGAGGTGATTTGAACGGTCATGTAGGACGTGACGTAGATGGATACATATGAGTACACGGGGGACATGGGTACGGTAATAGAAATGAAGAAGGGAAGGATATCTTGGAGTTTTCAGTGGCTTATGATCTCATGGTAACTAACACATTTTTTAGAAAGAGAGAGGAGCATTTGGTGACTTATAAGAGTGGCTCATCGAGGACACAAATTGACTTCTTCTTAACTAGGAAAAGAGACCGTTTAGCTTGTAAAGATTGTAAGGTTATACCGGGGGAGAGCTTGACTTCCCAACATAGGTTGTTGATCATAGATGTGCAGTTACAAAGGTGGACTAGAAAAAAGAAGTTGTATAGATGCTCAAGGACTAAATGGTGGAACCTGAAAGGTGATACGCAACTAGCTTTAAGGGAAAGAGCACTAGAGGAAGACGTTTGGGCGACAGAAGAGAGTGCAAATAATATGTGGGATAAGGTAGCAGAGTGTATTAGGAGGGTAGGGAAAGAAGTCTTAGGAGAATCTAAAGGGGGTGCTCCGGTACAGAAAGAGGCATGGTGGTGGAGCGAAGCCGTCCAAGACAAGATAAGAGTTAAAAGAGAGTGCTTTAAAACTTGGCAAAAGGATCGAATTGAAGCGAACTTGGAGAGGTATAAAGAAGCAAAAAGAGAAACCAAAAAGGCAGTTAGTGAGGCCAAGGCAAAGGCATTTGAGGAGCTATATAGGCGACTTGACACTAAGGAAGGCGAAAGAGAGATATTCAAGCTTGCTAAAACTAGAGATCGGCGGACCAAGGACTTAAACCAAGTTAAATGCATTAAGGATGAGGATGAAAATGTATTAGTAAAGGAAGAGGAGATAAAGGAGCGTTGGAAGAGCTACTTCTACAAGTTATTTAACGAAAGCAGTAGTAGTGACATACAATTGGGGCAGCTTACCATTTCTAGAGAAGAAGCGAATCATATGTTCTATAGGAGAATCAGTAGGGAAGAAGTTAAAGAAGTATTGAAAAGAATGAAGAATGGGAAAGCGGTTGGGCCAGATGGTATCCCTATTGAGGTCTGGAGGTGCTTGGGGGAGGATGGTATTAGTTGGTTGACAAAGCTTTTTAATGTAGTGCTAAAGAGCAAGAAGATGCCTAATGCATGGAGGAAAAGTATTCTTATACCCATATACAAGAACAAAGGAGATATTCAGAACTGTGCGAACTACCGCGGGATTAAATTGATGAGCCATACGATGAAATTATGGGAGAGAGTTATTGAGAGAAGACTAAGAAGAACAACAAATATTTCAGAGAATCAATTTGGTTTCATGCCTGGGAGATCAACCATGGAGGCTATCTTTCTCCTGAGGAGGTTAATGGAACAGTATAGAGAAGGTAAGAGAGATTTACATATGGTGTTCATTGACTTGGAGAAGGCCTATGACCGGGTTCCTAGGGAGATTCTTTGGAAAGTTCTGGAAAAGAAAAGAGTTTGTGTCGCTTATATTGAGGCGATAAAGGATATGTATGATAGAGTCGTGACATCTATAAGGACGACTGGCGGCGAAACTAAGGAGTTTCCTATCACGATTGGTCTACACCAAGGCTCAGCGTTAAGCCCGTACTTGTTTGCCCTAGTTATGGATGAGATTACAAGACATATCCAGGATGAGGTGCCGTGGTGTATGCTATTTGCAGATGACATTGTTTTAGTGGATGAGACGAGAGAAGGAGTGAATGCTAAACTTGAATTGTGGCGGAAAACATTAGAGACAAAAGGGTTTAGGCTAAGTCGATGCAAAACGGAATATATGGAATGCAAGTTTAGTCAAAGTAGGACACCTAGTAACATAGAAGTAAGTTTGGGCACACAAAAGATAGTAGAGAAAGAAAACTTTAGGTACCTTGGATCTATGGTGTAACAGGATAGAGGGATTGATACTGATGTAAGTCACAGGATTCAAGCCGGGTGGACCAAATGGAGGAGTGCTTCGGGGGTCTTGTGTGATCGGAAAGTCCCCCTCAAGGTTAAAGGAAAGTATTATAAGGTGGCGGTACGGCCAGCGTTGTTATATGGATCAGAGTGTTGGGCAGTAAAGCATAATCATGTCAAGAAGATGGAAGTTGCGGAGATGAGAATGCTAAGATGGATGTGCGGGATCACAAGGAGAGATAGGATTAGGAATGAGGAGATTAGGGGCATAGTAGGAATAGCACCGATTGGAGATAAAATGAGAGAAAATCGACTGAGATGGTTCGGCCATGTTAGAAGGCGTCCAACAGAGGCACCTGTTAAAAGGTGTGAAAGCATGGAGTTTGCCAAGAGTAGGAGAGGGAGAGGGAGACCCAAGAGAAGCTGGAAAGAAACTATTAAACATGATCTTGCCTACATGGATCTAACGGAGGACATGGCCCTAAACAGATTTGATTGGCGTCGTCAAATCCATATAGCCGACCCCACCTAGTGGGAAAAGGCTTGGTTTGGTTTGGTTTGGTTTATGGGGTGAGACGGAATGGTTGGGACATTGCTGGACCATCCCACAGAAGCTCAAGTTGGTGGAAAGATATTGTGGGCATTAATGACTCATTCAACTCACAAATCAATTATTAGGTTGGGACAGGTGAAGACATCTTTTGGCATGATGTTTGGGTGGGGGATACTCCCTTAGCAGTGTAATTTCCGGACATGTACAGATGCGTTAGGAACAGACACGCAAAGGCAATTGATTATATGGATAGGGTTGCGGACAGGGTCCTTTGGGGTCCAATTTTCAGAAGAGATTTGACTGAGTCGGAAGAAGAGAACCTTATGACTCTCCTTGACAAGCTTGGTCAGATTTTTATACCTGTTCAAGGGGATGATAAAAGAGTGTGGGCTGCCTCCAAGGATGGTGTGTTTTTTGTTTTTTCTTTCTTCGTGGTGCCGTCAAACATTCACAACTTTCATTATTGATTTGACTACCTTTGGAAGACCAAGGCTCCTCCTAGAGTCCTGGCGTTCGGTTGGTTAGCTCTTCGAGGCAGCATCCTCACTATGGACAATCTCCGTCGCCGCGGGGTGGTTTTAATCAACGCTTGCCCTCTATGCCTATCGGAGGAGACTGTGGATCATCTTTTGCTTAATTGCAGGTTCGCTCATGCCATTTGGACTTCTACCCTGGATTGTTTTGGGTGTAGTTGGGTCCTCCCTCGATCCATCTCGGAGCTCTTTCATGCTTGGAAGTTTGGATTTCAATCTAAGAGAGGAAGGCTTCTTTGGCGTTCGTCTTTTGTTGCAAACATTTGGACAGTTTGGAAGGAGAGAAATAGGCGGTGCTTTGAAGATTGTTCTTCTCCTTTTGCAGTTGTTGTTACGAAAGCCATATTTCTCGCTACATCCTGTGTTTTTGTGTTGCCCGAATTTTGGGTAGTGCCTATGGAGCTTATGCTGTTTAAATGGAGGCAAGTAGTATCTTTGCTTTCACTTTTTGGGGTCTTAGGCCTTCTTAGGAGACTCTTTCTTTCATCTTTTGCTTCTTTGGATGGTTTCTCTTCCCTTAGTATCTCTCTTTGCTCTTCAGTTTATATCTTTTGTACTGTTTTGCTTTGATTAATACACTTCACCATTCAAAAAAAAAAAAAATGATTATAAAATAACAATATTGATCTATTGTTTTCCATGCATTCATGTTATTTAGCTATACTACGTTAGATATTATTATGCATTTTTTAATTCATAATTGAAATAAGCAATTTAGCACAATTATGTATAACACAAAATATACAAATTATTTTTTTCTTAAATAAAGTGTAAAGCTTAAAGTTCAAACCAAAAGATAAATTCATTTTCATCAAAACAAACATTTTACTTTTGTTGAGAGTTGAGAAAAGAATACTTTTACTAATATCTAAGGGGGTGTCTGCGAGGATATACCTAGAGAAGAGCCCTTGAGAGGTACTCTATGTATCAGCTTCAATTCTACGAAATCTTATGTTCTTTTGTTTTCTTTTTAAGTATCGAAAGGTAGAAGAGTTACCTTGAAATGTTGTTTGGAGAGAAAAGAGAAGAAAAGGCCTTACTATGTGTTTTAAAAAATGGTGGACAGTAGTAGTCTAGTCTCATTCCATAGCAGCCTATGGTGGACTGTAGCGGCCGCGGCCGCTACGAATGAGAGCGGCGCTAAATTGTATTTAGCATAGCGGTCTTGGTCGCGCAGCGATTGCTATTTTGATCCATGGTTAAGTTCAAGCATCAAAATAACGGTTGCGGCAGGCATATCGGCCAGTGGACAAAACTCTATGTACCAAGCAATGCATAGCGGCGTAGCGGTGTGAGTTTTTAAGTGATCAAAAGAATTCGAATCTTGTGTAGCACCCAATCTTGTATTCTTTTAGTGATTTGGAACCATATAAGAGTAGAGACAGCTTTAGAAAAGGCTATTGAGGCGAAGAAATAAGAAAAACAATGTTTCAAATTAAAACTACTTGGCTCTATTAGGTTTTAAACCGTAGCGCTGCTATTCTCAAAAATAGTGTAAACGGCCCCAACCGCTACGGCCGATAATGTGGCTGCTACGCTATGTGATGGCCGTTATTTTGAACCATGGTTAAGAATCTTCGATGTGATCTGTTTATATTATGATTTATTAGTAACTACTGATTCTTAATTCCTCATATAAGTATTCTCTCAATGTAATTGAAATAATCGGTTGTTTTCACACACGCACACATGTTATTTCCCATATATGACTATAGCATCTCTCCTGCACATGATTTAAATGAAATTGACCACAAGTTTCTTCTGTAAACACAAAAAATTCAGGCCAATGTGGTGTTTTTTTTTGGGTCCAAGAGTTGGCCATAGTTTATCACAAAATGTCAGTGACAAAATTGCTGAACACATATGCTTGATATTTTCATTTTTAACCTTTTGGGAATTGCATTTAACACTTCTCTATGACCATTTTATTTATACCATAAATTTTATTATCTCCCAAGGATCTATTTTTTAATTGAATTAATTATTTAGTATTACTGAGTTGTTTTAAGTACCTCCTAGAGCTGATGAGAAATCTGATGGTGACAATATTTGGCTTATCTAGGTGAACAATGCTGATTGAGCAGAACCGAGTTACTACTTCAGAAGGGTTCACCTCCTGTTTTGCTTGTCACCTTTTCTCCTCCTTTCTTGTGCAGTATGATAGCTAGGGGCTGCTTCTTGTGTAATTTTCATGTTTCAATTGCAAAACTAATTTGTGTCTTTGATTTTCATTATCTTCCTGCTACCAGGTTCGAATTAAACTTTGCTGTCAATGTAATGGGAACTTATGCTATGACAGAATTAATGGTTCCATTGTTGGAAAAAGCAGAATCTAAGGCTCGAGTTATTACAGTTTCTTCTGGTGGAATGTACACTACACCCTTGATGAGAGATTTGCAGGTATCTTGTTTTTGTTATTATTTTAATTTTGTTTTAAATCTTGAAGCAAATTTGCAAAACTTATCCGGCAAAATGGTGACCAGATTAACTTTTTGAAAAGAAAAGAAAAGAAAAGAAAAGTATAGATCTATCTAACAAAGATGCTGCAATAAAACTTTATAAATTGAAATAGATCACCCATGTCAGCCAGATATATCACACCCATATCGAGACATCTATTAGAAAAATTAAAACCTTTATTAATTATCCTTAGTGTATGTATTTTAACGGTAGTTATGTTCCAGTAATGTAGCTTTGATGTTTGTCACGTGCATGCAAAAAATATTATGTACTTTCAAACTGAATAATAATTCCTTTTTCAGTGATGGCTCAGACTGAAACCAACGTCTGTATGTCATACTAAAACATCTGGGTCCCAAACACATAGGCTGCTTTCCTTAGATTTGTGCACTTGAACTTTTGATTTTCTTGACCATTACTGAAGCCCTTGTTCTTGATTCAGTTATCTTGTTTATAACATTTGAGATCAGAAACTCAATATTGAGTCATAGTTTTTTAGTTATTGTTTGATTGCAAAAATTGGAGTTTCTTACTTCATTCATATTATTGCAGTTCAGTGAAAACATTGATGGGACACTACAATATGCTCGGAAAAAGAGAGTTCAGGTTAGCAAGTCTAAATTTTTTTTTCAAAATCATATTAAGGATGTTTGGTATGTGCACAGTGTAATGTTTACCTGTTTGAATAGTAACAGATTTAATATGCATAGAATATAATTCTTTTATATTATATGATTTTTCTGTCTGGAAAGTTTGGCAGTTGTATAGCAGGTATGATGCTTGCACTGGTAACATCATATGATTTTAAATATCCCTCTTATGTAAGTCTTGGAGATGTTCCATAGCTTTTTTATTTTACCTATTTCGTATTTAAGTAACAATTATTGCAATGCATTTTAATAAGTTCTCCTCCTGCTGCTCAAGCAACCACTTTGCTTACCATGGTTCCACTCAATTTTCATCGAGCATAAATTAGGGAAGTCTTCAAAACGATCTTAGTCTTCTTGATAAAGCAGTAGTATGAAGGTCACCACCGCAATTATGTCAAGATTAATCTTATTGCTGAATTTTACTAATAGGGTCGTTTTTATAAGACAACAATTAGACATGCTTGTTTTATGGGGTGGAATGTTGGGCAACAAAGAAAAAGAAGCTTGAGCACACGTGGCATACATATGCTTGCTAAAATGGGTGTTTGGAGTTCCAAGGAAGGATAGAATTTGGATTGATTATATAAGAAGCAACCAGTGGTAGATCAGTAGCTATAATAGGAGAGAAAATAAAAGGATGCTGTTTGAGATGGTTTGGGCATGTCTGCAGTAGCCTAGAAACAACTCTTGTATAATGAGTCGAAAGGGAGCTTCAAGCAAATAGGATAGCATGCCAGAAGTAACTCTTGTACTAGTTGAAGGGCTTATAGTTCAAGAAACTAGAAGGGGGGAGATAAATAAAGCCCTTAGATGAAGTAGTGAGAAAACGCATGTTAGATTGTGGATTAAGAGAGCCTAGTAGCCTGCATTCAAAGGGTTGAGTGGAAAAACCATGACTTGTGAAGGTGACCCTTGAATTGATTGGGTAAACAACGAAGGTGGGTCTGATGAGGACTTTTACACAGTCTCTTCTTCAAGGCTTTAACCCTTCTTTAGCCACCATGCAAATGCCCCCACCCACCCCTGCACTGCTTCTCTGTGGTCTGGTTAGAGCCTAGCAAGGGTAGAAGCGTTTTTGCCAGGCAGGTTGAAAGAAAGGTGCTATGGACAAACTTTCTGCAAGAGGAATTGCACCATTAATGCATCTACCTGGCCGCCTATCTGTGGAGAAGAGAATAAGTGAATAGTTCACCTCTTTGTACATTGTGACTTTGCAAATGGCACATGCAATGGGGACATTATCTTTTTGGCATCTTGTGGTTACAACAAGGCAAGTTGGAGATGGTTATTCTTTTGGGATTCATGTCGTATTGAACAAAGTGAAGGATGTTATGGAAGACATGCTTGCAAGCTATAGTTTGGAAAGATAGAAATGATAGGATAGTTTTAATCGATGATGCATGGATACTTTAAAATGGGTAACGTATCGTATTATATCGTATCCGATACTTCACTTTTTATGTGTAAAATTCATATCCCTGCCACGTCCATGGCGTGTCCCTACCGTATCCATGCCATATCCAGGTAGGTTTTAATTACAAGGAGAGTCATTTGAAAATACATCTAAGCTCATCAAAGTCAAAGTGCCAAATTAGGCGGTGGTTACCAAAGAAATCTGGGTTTAGGGGTTAGAGGATAAATGACATTTTGTCAAATTGAGAACCGTCGAAAAGCGGGATGATACATCTTGCTAGACTGTTCCATTGCTAGGTTTTAATTACAAGGAGAGTCATTTGAACCACCCACAGAATCTGATGAAGCACCATTGCTAGACTGTTCCATTGCGTATAGAGTATTTAGATTTCTAATTGAGGGATTTCTTGTGAAGGCATGATACATCTTGATAAAAAAAAAAGATATAAGTTCATGATGCCATTGTAGTTTTAAAATACTTTGTATCTTTTTTGCATTGTTGCAGATGTAGGTTGCAAATGGGATTTTCTCATATTGAACCACTTATATTTTAGTCATTCTCTATGGCAGTACTGTTTTTTTTTTAAAACAATTCATAATATTTTGGATGTAGATGGAACCTTGATTTTCTTAAACCCACGCACTGGGCTCGGGGCTGCTCCGATGTTGGAGTCTCTGACATCTAGTGAGGACTTACAGTTCATTCTTGTGCTATGATCTCCAGTTCTAGTGTGCAGTACATAGTCAGTCGGACACACTTAGTCAGTCGGACACACTGTAGCACAGGTAGGTAACCAAATTCATTAGAGTGCTTGGCTTTAATTGTGTTGCCATGATAATATGTCTGGTTGGGTTTTGCAGAAGAATTTGGAACCTCTTCAGCGTAAGCATTGCTATGGCTGGTACCTCCATCTATCAACTTATGGGCATACTCCAGTATGCTACTGTTTCAAATTTAGTGATGAAGCCCTAACACTGAACATGTTTATCTACTTTCAGACACATTGGATAAATCTATCCTTCCTGATACATTTAAATAATTTAAATGAAGTTGTTTAATTCTGAATGAAGACATATAAAAGTATATGTGCCCATAAGCAGACCCATTTCTCACTCAGTGCATGCTACACTAAATGTTTTATTTCTTCAGGTTTAGCCTAAACATATGGTTTGGTTCATAGTTAACACTAAGTCCAGTGGATAGGCATTTGTTGATGTAGATCCAAGCTTTAGGATTATGCCCTTTTGTTATGTTTAATCAGATATGCAGTTGAACTTCTTGTGATTTGAATGCTCAAGTATTTATTTTTGCAGCTCTGTGTTTTAATTTGCTGAAATGTTTGTTCTACCTTACAGCATCATCATGTTTTTTTGGTGCCTTTTGTCAGTCTTGAAGAAAGGATCCCTTTATCTTTTTCTTTATTTCTTTCAGACTCGTGTGAGTCTTGAATGTGAGTGTGAGTGTAAGCGCATGAACCCAAGTCCCTCATGTAGGGAAAAAAAAGGTGCCTTTTTAACATTCACATCACACTCAACAAATCCAAATTGCTTAAAACATTTATCTGTAGTTAGTTCAAGTAGCTTGCTTATGATCTGTCATCTCTACGTGAATACTAAACAAATGGATAGTCTAGATTTTAAGATGCATTCACATGAATGGTTAGAGAAGTGAAAAAAAAATTCAATTTTGTGAAGGTGGGTGGTGTTGTAGAAGGATTTGGATCCTATTATGGACATATTTTAATGGGTTGAATAGTTCATGTGACTTTTTGTGTGTTTTGAATAGCAATTGGAGACTGTAATGGCAAAATGGTTTGTTGCTGTGTTTTCAGTAATGCTAAAAGCTTAATTTTTCTGATGGTGTTAAATCTAATGCTGTTTTTGATGGTTTGATGAAAGTTTCTCTATGGCACATATTCTCATCATTGAATTTTGGGGGTTTAGAAGAAGATTTGGCAAATTGGATCATGGGATTCTGGGGTGAATTGGTCTTGATCTAAATTAAGCATGTGTCTTGTATCTGTTTGACTACATCATGGTACGTACTCATTGGATTGAGATTGTGGGATTAGTAATTTTGTAGTTGCAGCTATTTACTTTGGATGTTTTCTCTTAGCGGATGCCTAATGTTCAAGCTCTCTTATTTGGTGGGGTCATTGGAGTTAGAGTGGCTATGAACAAGGGCTTTATTTTGCCATTGCTACTGACTCTGAATAAGCTGTGGCCAAATGCCTTATTTACCATATGTGTTTGTCACGACCCTAAATTTTTATTATGCAGATATACAACAAAGTAAAGTTGTTAAAAGCAGGATAGAGTTATATTCCTGTTATAATTGATTGTGCCATTGTCTATTTGTTGAAAGATTATTACTATTTTGATTACAATTGTTTGATCACATATCATATGTTATTTCTTTCTTTTTTATGTTTCTTTTCTGTTTTGCAATCTGGCGTCTATAAAGTGGATGTAGATTCAGAGCAGGTTAAAGTATACTGGAAAGGTAGATTCTTCAGCCTTGATTAAAAAGCAGCTAAATGGAGACAAATATGCAGAACTATAGTCTCAAAAATTCAATCAATTAGAAATCCTAACAACCCAATGCATCCGAGATGACAAGAACGCCAAAGACTAGAATGAGGGCCTGATCAATGGCCTCAAAGCCTTCAAAAACCAGCACTGAAGATGATGGTTATGAAGATGAGGAAGATAAAGAGTTCAAACTTATGAGGGAAAAAATGGATCTGCATGGATCTGGCTTGGACAAGCAAATAATAGTAAAATAGGCAATGTTAGTGTAAATGAGAATGTAGGAAGGAAAGTGGAGGGATTCGTCCTTGTGGTTTATTTTGTAATGACTATTCTTTCTTTCTTTCTTTTTTTTTTTTTTTGTAGTGAAGCTTAAGCTAATTTATTTTAAAGACATGGAAAATTTCTTTTAAGCAGCACTTCTCGGATACTTATCTCTTACACTTTGTTTTTTTTTTTTAAGATTGTCTTTTATGCTTGGGATATAATAAATGAAATTTACGAATGTGAGCTTTATATATATAAAACTGTTGTAATATAGAAAGAACCCCTAGAAATTGTATAGGCAAACATGATAAGCTGAGCTCATTCTTTCCACTAAAGAGAGGAAAAAAAATACGACTTCATAATATAAAAGGGAAACACTAGAAATTGGAATGGTCAAACATTAGCAGTGGAGAAACAAAAAGGGAGCATCTGGTTGTATACTTGAGTTAAAAGGAGTGGAGCTCCACAATGGACCTACCTATTGAAATCCCACAATGCTTAATCTAGAGTGTATCCCAAAATCTTAATCCAATAAGATTTGTCTGTGCATTTTAGATATTCAAGCTCAATTTAGATACCCAAGGCCCAAGCATAAACCAAAGCTCAACATTTCAGATTTTAGAGGAGGCTCCATGATAAATTTATAGGAGTGATACGTGGGGCAATTTAGGTGTTAAAGGTGAACCAACTTGCAATACACGAGCCTTGATGGTAAATTCTAGCAGTTCGTGATATCTCAATATTGGTTACAAGTGGGTTTGGTTTAGTCCCTTTTTCTCAGTTAAAATAGGGTTGGCATTTGACATGGAATAACTTTGAAGATGAACCAACTTTATATCTACTATTTACCGATGGAGATTTTCACCTAAAAGCAGATCCAACTGTGCATTTATGGTTGAGCTCGTAGGGCTCACTTAGATGCTTTTCTACTGCAGGGGTAGGATAGATGGAAATATAACTTTATCAAATTATTCTGGCCATTGATTTACCTTACCGCTCATAAATGAGTCCCTCCTAAGAGAACCTCCTATTAGATGGGGTACCAAGATGAGAGTTTTCTTTTATTTATTTTTTTAGATTTTGAGAGTACAAGATATAGAAGACCATGAATTCCTCGAAATGGTTTTGACCAAGACTATCCCAAATTATGGGTATTGTACACGGGGTCCAATTTTTTTCCCAATTCTACCCCTTTTGTGCGATATCGGCATATCGCATAAACTAAAGGTGAAAATAAAAGCGGATCGTTTTTTCCTCTAATTTTTTGGTACCCGAGCCTAAGCGGCTGAGAGCATGGGAACCAGGAGTCCCCAAAGTGGGAAGAGTGGCATACCCAAGGTTGAATCCTGGTTAGCAGGGTGACACGCAGGGTTGCCAACCAAATGAGCAACCCTCAATTGCCAAAAGAAGCCGTTAATGATGAGAAATGTTCTCTTATGAGTAACGGTGTATGCAGTCCAGCTCTATGGGCCCTTTTTCATAGACCCGAGTATCCGCATAGCCTAGCAATTAGTATTTTTAATGTGAAACAATAAATTACATAGAAAGCATATGATTATATAGCATTTGCAGTAGATAGATTACTAATAATATATTAGAACTTCTATAATGTAAAATATACTTCTGCTCTGAGTTGTGGGTCAAGTGCAGTCAGGTCCACCAAAGTCGGGTCTTACACAAAATAAACTAAAATAATTGCATCAACACCAAGTGCTCAAAATTATATATATATATATATATATGGATCCCAAATTTAAGACTTAAAATAAAAGTACATTGAATTGAGTGCTATTTAATTCATTCTCTTCGCTCTATTTTGGCTTCTACATTGAGAATATTAGAAAATGAGGTTTGTGGTTCAAGAGTTCACAAGAAAATCATCTCCATTTGTTCTTATGAGTTATAAAATAAACTTAAGGTCTTATTTGAGATTTTCCCAAAAAAAAAAAAAAAAGGAGAGCATATTTGTCCACACTCGGGGCAATTAGTTCAATCCCCTAGGCTTTTGAATTACCCTAGTGCCCACCTCCCGGCTTCGAAAATAAATACACTCCTAAATTTTACTTCAATAGGATTATAGGAGTTGTTTTGCATTTTGAATATTTTGGCCCAATGTGAGTATCTAAGGTTGACTCAAAATAGATCGGAAATAAAGAAACATAATTCGCATAGCCAATCCCAACCTAATTGTGACAAGACATGATGATGATGAACTTGAGTATCTAAAGCCCAAGAGCTCATTCCAAATCTTAGTTGGATTTTTGAAACCTCAGCTCACATGGCATTTTCAAGTAGGTGGCACATGGGAGCTCCAAGTTATTTTTAAGATAGGCAGTTGTCAATTATGGTAGTTTGTTTGGTTTATTTGGATATTTAAAAATAGTATAAAAATAAAATTTTTATTCAGTTTATAGATAAAAATGACACGTTACTTATTATTTATAGAAAAAAGTGGCTTATGTTTGAGGCGGGTTCGGCACTCGATCACTTCGGATTCCAGATGAATATGTGTTTTATAAAAGCATTAGATTTTTGGAAGGTTTTAACATACTACTATACTAGTCTTTCTTAAATTTGATTTTATTAATTTTATAATCAGAATTAAGATAATGTCATCAGTATTTTTTTTTTAAAACTTCTTTCCCCCGGATCTCGTAATATCACAGGGAACTGATAAAATCTTTTAGGACAAATATATCAAAACCCCTTGGAATTTTGGTGTTTTGTGTGTCGCCGTCGCCTCCCGCAAAACCAAACCCCTGCCCAAGACAGAGGTAGATGTCATATATATATTGGAGAGGCAAAGGCAGGCTTTTGCAAGCTTCCCATCATCGTTTGCAGAAGAAGAAGACCGGGGGCATTCTTCTTCTCCAACCTAAAGAAATGGCTTTAGTGACCGCTTCGATTTCTTCCATTTATCGCTCGAGAACGGCCATCGCTGATGCAGTGAAAAAGGGAGCTACTGGTATTACCACTTTGTTTTCCTACCCATTTCCAATTTCTAGGAATTCTTATTCTATTACTGCAAAGGTATTGAATTTTTATGAGGACGCATCCAGCCGAACCCAGTTCTTAAATTTTGTGAAAAATCAGTGTAAACCAGAGAAGTTGAAGCTTCATGATGCATTGGGTTGGTTCGATCGTATGGTTCTCATGAAACCCTTGCCCCCAGTTGTTGTTTTCAATCATCTGTTGGGGGCTCTTACCAAAATCAAACATCATTCCACTGTTGCCGCTTTTTATATGAGGATGAAATCGGCTGGGATTGCACCCGACTTGTTTACTCTTAGCATTCTGCTCAATTGCTACTGCCGATTGAAGACGGTCGATCTGGGGTTCTCCATTTTAGGAGATATGCTTAAACGGGGCATCAAACCTGATGTGGTTACTTACGGTACTATCATAGATGGGCTCTGCAAGAGTGGGAAGGTGGATGCTGCTCTTGAGATGCTCAAGGCTATGGAAAAGGCAAGATGTAAAACAAGCAACGTTGCATATAATAGCATCATAGATGGGCTTTGCAAAGGAGGGTTGATGAACGAGGCCATAGACCTCTTTTCGGAAATGGTGGAGAAGGGGTGTGGACCTGACATAGTTACATACAATTCCATCATCAATGGGCTTTGCAAAGAGGGGTTGATGAAAGAGGCCGTAGACCTCTTTTCGGAAATGGTGGAGAAGGGGTGTGGACCTAACATAGTTACATACAATACCATCATGAATGGGCTTTGCAAAGAGGGGTTGATGAAAGAGGCCATAGACCTCTTTTTGGAAATGGTGGAGCAGGGGTGTGGACCTGACATAGTTACATACAATACCATCATCAATGGGCTTTGCAAAGAGGGGTTGATGAAAGAGGCCGTAGACCTCTTTTCGGAAATGGTGGAGAAGGGGTGTGGACCTGACATAGTTACATACACTACCATCATCAATGGGCTTTGCAAAGAGGGGTTGATGAAAGAGGCCATAGACCTCTTTTCAGAAATTGTGGAGAAGGGGTGTGGACCTGACATAGTTACATACAATTCCATCATCAATGGGCTTTGCAAAGAGGGGTTGATGAAAGAGGCCGTAGACCTCTTTTCGGAAATGGTGGAGAAGGGGTGTGGACCTAACATAGTTACATACAATACCATCATGAATGGGCTTTGCAAAGAGGGGTTGATGAAAGAGGCCGTAGACCTCTTTTCAGAAATGGTGGAGAAGGGGTGTGGACCTGACATAGTTACATACAATACCATCATCAATGGGCTTTGCAAGACTGGAAATGTGAGTGCTGCTCTCCAATTGTTTAGGGAGATGGAGTGGGGAAAATGTAGGCCTGATACTTGTACGTACAACACTATCATCGATGGTCTGTGCAGAGAAGGCTTTTTGGATGATGCCCTAGCACTCTTTTCAGAAATGGTTGGTAATAGTACTTCTCCAAATGTTGTCAGTTATACCACTTTAATTCAGGGACTTATCTGTAGGGGTCGGTGGGAAGAAAGCTTAAGATTATTCAATGAAATGATAAGTAGGGATATATCTCCGAACGCCTTTACTATCAACATCATAATGGATGTAAAGAGGAGATTGTGGGAAAAGCATGCAAATTATTTGACTTGATGATTCAAAGATGCGAGAAGCTTAATGCTATTCCTTATACTACATTGATGGATGGTTATTGTTTGCACGGGAAAATGGATGTTGCAATGAAAGTCTTCAAGTCTATGGTGGCTGATGGCATTGAGCTTGATGTGCGCCCCTACAATGTCTTGATTAATGGGTATTGTAAAAGTATGAGAATAGATGAAGCCATAATGCTCTTCCATGAGATGCGTCATAAGGGATTGGTCCCTGATATTATCGCGCACAACACTCTTTTGGGCGGTTTGCTTGGTGCAGGCAGAGTTCGGGCAGCACTAACTCTGGTAAATGAGATGGGAGCTTCTGGCCAAAGTCCTGACCGAATTACATACATTACATTGTTGGATGGGCTTTGCAAAAGAAATTATATTGCAGAGGCAATGAATGTATTTCAAGCTATGGTTAACTCTAACTTCCAACCATGTATCAAAACTTATAATATCCTTATTGATGGTTTGTGCAAAGCTGGGAAAAATGAAATGGCAAGAAGGCTATTTCAAGGCATATCTGACAATGGTTTGGTGCCTGATGTGATTACATATACCATAATGATCAATGGACTTT
Source organism: Litsea cubeba (assembly GCA_012931725.1). Lineage (NCBI taxonomy): Eukaryota > Viridiplantae > Streptophyta > Magnoliopsida > Laurales > Lauraceae > Litsea > Litsea cubeba. Next base: position 49,993,926 of record CM022954.1, read on the forward strand.
GCAATGAAGGTTTGATGGAGGAGGCTAATGAGCTATTCTGTCAAATGGAGGAAAATGGCTGCTTACCTAACACTTCCACATTCAATGCAATTCTTCGTGGTTTTTGTGAAGTTAATGAGATGCAAAAGGCATTGGAAATTCTCCATGCAATGGATAAGAGAGATGTTTTTCCAGATGCAGACACCATGTCTGTTGTGATTGACTTGTTCTCGAAGGACGAGCAATATAAAAAATTTGTTGATTGTATTCCTACTTTTGTTAGAAAAGTCTGAAAGTGATCTGATGCAAGTTGTGATTTCAGTGCCTTCTCTTCAGGCTTCTGATATGTCATGTTAAGATCTTGGCAAGGAGCAACACTCTATGGTGAACGTCATGCTATAAAAGTTCCTTTTCTTCCTAAAATAATTGTTTGGTTTTAACTTTTAAGTATGCTACATTCACCATCTTATTTCTGACATGCTGGTCACGTTTCAGCATACTAGTAGATCTACAAATGGGGTGGCAGATTGTTTAGTTAAACAAGGGCTCAGATAGATCTTGTAATTTGAGTGCCTCTATTTTGTAGTTTGTATCTGGTACATTTCTCTTGTACTGGTAATACTTTGAAAGTTGTTCTTCTAGTTGTTTAGCTGTGTTGTAATTGTCTCTCTTTAATAAAATTTCTATGTTGCCGATAAAAAAAATCTAATAGAAATGATGCCTTTTTTCGCTTTGTGCTCCTAAGAAGAAGAAAATCTTATGATCTATTGATTGTGGCATTTACTTCCTAGCCGTTTGCAGTGTGTTTGATATACTCAATACATGGAATTAATGTTGATCCTTTCTTTCTCTGTTTTTCTCCTATAGAATCTCGTTGATTTGTGTTTAAATAGAAAATGGTAGTTTTTGTTTAGTTTAATTGAGTCATTCATATTTACTGAGTTGGAAACCAAACACAAAGCCCTAATGATGATATCGGTTTGTGGTGACTGTCTTTAATTCTTTCCTTTTTCTTTTTGTCCCTTTTTTTTTTATTTGTAATCTTTTGTGTAAAACTTGAAACCTTTAGAGACTACACCTTGTGTTTGAAACTACCCCAAATTTGCCCGGTGTGCATTTGTGTAGGTTTAGTAGGTGCCATTTCGGGGATTAGCCTTGTTGAGTCAAAGACCTCAAGGATACCAAAAAAAAAAAAAAAAGCAAAAAAACTCGGAACCTTTTGAGAAGAAAAAATAAGGTGGAGTACTTTACTTGGGTTTTTGGTAACATATATGCTTATGAGGACATAGAAATGAAAAGTGGGGAAAAGAAAATAGATTGGTGAGCAAGGGACAAAGTTTTGTTCCTTATTTCTTTCTATGCAAATTGTAAAATAAAATTGCAATACACTCTTGTTAATGTGAAACTTGAGTGTATCAATAGAAATCAAATAGCACTAAAGATCACTATAGTGCCAAGAATTAGGCCTGACATCCCACAAGGGGCTGCCAACCTCCAACTTGCATATAGTATGCGAGCACAAATCTAGTGATTGCCAGCAACCCTCATTCTCTTTTATTTTCCTTTCGTTGTTAGATGGCCTTTCTTTTTTATATGACCTTCTATTGGAACAAATTAGAGTTTTATTGTTTCAAAAACCACATATATATATATATATAACAACACTATCTTAAAACAATGCCGTCGTATTCATTTTGAATGAATTTGTCTTTTAATATAAGCTGCCTTTGGCTAATTGATGCGTGGAGATCTGACAGTTACAATGTTTTTTCTATTCTATGCAAGTGTGTGATAATATCCGCACTGGTCCTTTGTACTTTCGGTGTGATCTTGGCCACTGAAAATGCTGATTTTTTTTTTATATTTTTAGTCCATCAAATCGGTCCCTTGATTTGGAGTTGCATCCCCTATTCTCGAGCTGGAACCTCGTCATATGCTTAGTGTTGAAATTGATTCCTCTCAAGACTAAGGTCCGTGGAAGTTCAATTATATTCTCAATGAGAATAGATCCCTTCATTGCCCTATCCTGATGATGTTTCATCATCTATTTAGATCTGCGAATGATGTTACGGATTTATTGGCAACACAATGGGCAGAGAGAGCTGACCCTTTTGTTGGTTTTTTGGTTTTTATTGTATTTGGTTTTTCTGGTGTATGTCTTTTATACTGCATCTTTGTACTGTCTCTTTAATGAAGTTTCTTGGATGAATAGAAAAGAAACATATAGGTAGACTTGATTTCGCAAGGCAAGTTTTGTGCAGTAGACTTCCTGCATGACACCATTTTTCTACCAATATAAGTACAGTGAACTTCCATTGTCGGCCTATCAAATGGGAAAACAAACACCAGGCACGCGAAACACCGAAGTAATGCTCACATAGTGTTTGCCTAGTAATAACAAATGACGGGCCATCAAATGAGAGGTTCTCTCTAAGGTAGTCCAAAGCATGGGTTAATGCTGCCAAAGAGACGATGGATTAAGGGACCAACTGAAGAGGGGCCATTGAATAAGGGACCGTGTTAATCCTTCCAAATGGATCACTTATCTGAAGATGAAAGGATCATGAGATCTTTTATCTGCCCTCATATTATTTTTAAACCCGGTCAGATGCCCTTTCCTAACTTCAAATTGGGGATCCATCATTAGTTATCCTCTATTGTATTGCCTTTTCTCCCATTTTACAAAACCATTTTCTAAAAATCATTAGTTTCTAATTGTGTACAACCTTTTTTTTTTTGGTGTCACTGTTACATATTTCCATTGGGAATATGATGTCTTTCTCTTTTCCTATTTTATACACATGGATATTTGACAGGGTAGATATAATTAGTGTAAGACTCCCTCTCAAGATGGGTTTTTCTACTCCCTCTCAAGATGGGTTTTTCTTTCTCTAATTATCTAGGAACCTATCATTTTTGTCTACCATCGGGTCTCACAAAACCACCCATACCTAGAATTTTTAGACACTCCACTTCTCACCAATCGAATTTCAATAACACAACTTCTTGTTGTGATTTCTCCTGGAATCTTGAGTTGTGAGAAAGGGAATTGATTATGAGATAGAAAGAGCTAAAATTGGGAATTGATTATGAGAAAGCATGAGCAAAAATCGGGAATTGATTGAGATAACAAGTGCTAAAATCGGTTGACTGATAAATTCTCCGAATAGGCTACCCTAACAAAAGTATCTGGCAACTTTGAGGGGAGACACATTTTCCTCGGAATAGGCTACCCTAACAAATGTATCTGGCAACTTTGAGGAGACACATTTTCCTCTAGCTTGTTCATTGGTTGTGGAGTATATGGATACTTTTTTTGAGAGACAATCCCCTCTAACAAGTGGGTTTAAGCTTCTGAGTCATATCTTCACCTCCATTTATTTTGTCGAAAATTCTACATATGAAACTCAATTAGGTCCTTGATCAGCTTACAACTTGTAGATAGAGAACCCTTGGAAATTCCAGTTCCACTTGGTTTTTATCTTCTATCATTAATGTAGACTTTTGTCATGAGCTTAGATTGACCAACTCTATGGCAGATGCTTTAGTCAAATTGAGGGTCTAGAGGATGTCTTGTCGGGTGGGTTTTATTATGTAATTGAGGAGTGGGTGGGGTGAAGGCTTTTGTCACCCCAAAAAAAAAAAAAAAAAAAAAAAATACAACATCAACTTGTTGATAGAATACAACCTTACCGGCCATCTAGATTTCCAGAAAGCAAAGGTGTATAAGGCCGCACGGCAACCATAGACAATATAACTGTTTGGATGAACTGGGTCAATTAAGGTCATATGATCTTCAAAACTGTTTAAAGGTGTCATACAATGCCTACAACCAACACACAGTAAAAGGTGTCTATGCAACTCCATGTTCTCCTTGCACCATAAAAAAGAACAGAAAAAAGAAAATCAACTAGTGAAAGAACAAACTACAGCAATTGGACATGTTTTGGGAAGAAAAAAAAGGTAAATAAAATGCTTGTAATATTCGGTCTTAATTTCCCATCTGTTACATCCATGATTTTCTCCAGTGGAAAGTTCAGAGGAACATTGAAAAACCCTCACACTTCTAAAACTTCTTCTTTGCTACCTTAAGCCTCTAGGCAAAATGCAATACCAGTTTTAAAAACAACTTAAATGCATGAACTTTGACCATATAAATCTTGATGGAAGGGAACAACGGATATCGGGATTCCTCAAGTTTTAGATCCTGTTTCATAAGGTGATGACTGGACCAACAGTCATGCCAATTTACTTTTTTCCATCTTATTTTATACTTTATGCTAAGGGAAGTGCCCATTTTCTTTGACTTCCTATTTTGCCATTTTTTGGTTCCAAATGTTCTGTTATATGAATCTAATCATTCCTTGGGTATTTTAATTTGATTAACAACATACTAGGGAATCCAAATGCACTTGCTGAGTGCATGGAGGCTCTAATAACTATCCTGAAGTATGCGTTGGAGCAAATAAAAGGAGAGAAAAGCATCTTCGTCATGTTCCTCTTGACCAGGTAGAGAGAATAGATGTTTTGTAATATTATTAGAAGCTGGCTTCCTCAGAGTACTCTGCTTGCGCATACTAGAAAAGAACTATGACTCGTTTTCTTTGGCGGCCATTAATTCTCGTAATTACCTCAAATAACTCGTGGTTAATTATGGTGGTGACTCGTGATATAATTGCAAAATCCCAAAAGGATCAAAAGGTTTCACATGGTTCGTGGGTATTATCCTGTGAACTGCTTTTAAATGACCCAAACCTCAACTGGTGAGGATTCTATTTTGCCATTTGTCACAGTGATAAATCTAGTTGGAACTGAAACCTTGAAGTTCTAACAAAGGCAGAAGAACTCTCTATCAGCAAGGGAGCTTTTCGGGTGAAATGCACCCACATATGGAGAAGAAAGGAGAGCCTTAAGCATTCCAATGAAAATCTTTTCTACCCTTTCAAATATCCATGTGTATAAAATAGGAGAAGAGAAACAAATCATACTCCCAATGGAAATATGTAACAGTGACACCAAAAAAAAGGTTGTACACTAGAGGATAACTAATGATGGATCCCAATTTGAAGTTAGTAAAGGGCATCTCACAAGGTTTAAGAATAATATAAGGGCAGATGAAAGATCTCACAATGCTTTCATCTTCTGATTAGTGATCCATATAGAAGGATTAACACTGTCCCTTATTCAATGGCCCCTCTTGAACTGGTCCCTTATTCCATAGTCTCTTTGGCAGCATTAACCCATGCTTTGGACTGCCTTAGAGAGAACCTCTCATTTGATGGCCCGTCATTTGTTATCACTAGGCAAACACTATGTGAGCATTACTTTGGTGTTTCGGGTGCCCGGTGTTTGTTGTCCCATTTGACAGGCCAACAATGGAAGTTCACTGTACTTATATTGGTAGAGAAATGGTGTCATGTAGGAAGTCTACTGCACAAAACTTGCCTTGCCAAATCAAGTCTGCATATATGTTTCTTTTCTATTGATCCAAGAAACTTCATTAATGAGAAATAGTACAAAGATGCAGTATAAAAGGCATACACCAGAAAAACCAAATGCAATAAAAACCAAAATTCCACCAAAAGACCAACAAAAGGGTCAGCTCTGTCTGCCCATTGTGTTGCCAATAAATCCGTAACATCATTCGCAGATCAAAATATAATCAGTGTAAGACTCCCTTTGAAGATGGGTTTTTCTCTCTCTAATTAGCTAGGTACCTATCATGTTTGTCTACATTGGGTCTCACAAAACCACCCATACCTAGGATTTTAGAAACTCCACTTCTCACCAATCGAATATCAGTAACACAACTTCTTGTTGCGAGTTCTCCTCGAATCTTGAGTTGTGAGAAAGGGAATTGATTATGAGATAGAAAGAGCTAAAATCGGGAATTGATTATGAGAAAGCAAGTGCTACAATCGGGAATTGATTGAGATAACAAGTGCTAAAATCGGTTTTGACTGATAAATTCTCCAAATAGGCAACCCTAACAAAAGTATCTTGCAACTTCAAGGAGACACACGTTTTCCTTTAGCTTGTTCATTGGTTGTGGAGTATATGGATAATTTTTTTGAGAGACAATCCCCTCTAACAAGTGGGTTTAAGCTTCGGAGTTATATCTTCACCTCCATTTATTTTGTCGAAAATTCTACATATGAAACTCAATTAGGTCCTTGATCAGCTTGCAACTTGTAGATAGAGAACCCTTGGTAATTCCAGTTCCACTTCGGTTTTATCTTCTTTCATTAATGTAGACTTTTGTCATGAGCTTAGATTGACCAATTCTATGGCAGATGCTTTAGTCAATTTGGGGGTCTAGACGATGTCTTGTTGGGTGGGTTTTATAATGTAATTGTGGAGTGGGTGGGGTGAAGGCTTTTGCTACCAAAAAATAAAAAAATTAATACAACTTCAACTTGTTGGTAGAATACAACCTTACCGGTCATCTTGATTTCCAGAAAGCAAAGGTGTATAAGGCCACATGGCAACCATTAACAATAGAACAGTTTGGATGAACTGGGTCAATTAAGTTCATATGATTTTCAAAATAGTTTAAAGCTGTCATACAATGCCTACAACCAACACACAGTAAAAGGTGTCTATGCAACTCCATGTTCTCCTTGCACCATAAAGAGGTAAAGAAAATGCTTGTAATCTTCGGTCTTTCCCATCTGTTACATCCACGATTTTCTCTAGTGGAAAGTTCAGAGGAACATTAAAAAATCCTCACACTTCTAAAACTTCTTCTTTGCTACCTTAAGCCTTTAGGCAAAATGCAATACCAGTTTTAAAAACAACTTAAATGCATGAACTTTAACCATATAAATCATGATGGAAGTGAACCGCTGATATGGGGGATTCCTCAAGTCTCAGATCTTGTTTGATAAGGTGATGACTGGACCAGTAGTCATGCCAAATTACTCAGGGGCGGAGCCACATGAGGGCCTGGGGGGGCCCTGGCCCCCCCCAGGCTTTGGAAACCCTTAAAGAAGATGAAAATGGGCCTCCCCAAGAAAGTTTATCAATCCAGGCCCCCCCCTCTCAATCCAACATTCATTTCCAGGAAAAGCCCATTTTCCAAAAACCTCTTCAGCCCCTTTTCCAAAACCCTATTCCCATTTGGCCAAGGAAGGCTGCAATGTCCCTCTTCCTGCAATGACCCATTTCTCCCATTTGGCCATTAACGAAGAAGAAGAAGAAGGAAGAAGAAGAAGAAGGAGCAGCTGGGCCACGCTGCCTTCCCCCTCTGGCCCTCTCCCAGCCGCAGCAGCGCCACGCCGCCACCTTCCCCCTTTCCCAGCCACAGGCAGCAGCCAGCAGTGCCTCCCGCCCGTCCGCCGCCGGCCCCCCCGGAGATGAACTCCTGGCTCCGCCCCTGAAATTACTGCTTACCAATCTGACGTACTTTTTTCATCTTATTTTATACTTTGTGCTGAGGGAAGTGCCATTTTCTTTGACTTCATGTTTTGCCATTTTTTGGTTCCAAATGTTCTGTTATATGAATCTAATCATTCCTTGGGTATTTGAATCTGATTAGCAGCATACCAGGGAATCCAAATGCACTTGCTGAGTGCATGGAGGCTCTTATAACTTTGCTGAAGTATGCATTGAAGCAAATAAAAGGAGAGAGAAGCATCTTCATCATGTTCCTCATGACCATGCAGAGAGAATAGATGTTTGGGAACATTATTAGAAACTGGCTTCCTCAGAGTACTCTGCTTGCGCATACTAGAAGAGAAGTATAACTCGTTTTCTTTGGCAGCCATTAATTCTCGTAATTATCTCAAATAACCGGTGGTTAATTATGGTGGTGACTCATGATATAATTGCAAAATCCTAGAAGGATCAAAAGGTTTCACATGGTTCATGGGTATTTTCCTATGAGCTGCTTTTGAATGTCCCAAATCTCGACTGGTGAGGATTCTATTTTGCCATTTGTTGCAGTGATAAATCTAGTTAGAGCTGAAACCTTGAAGTTCTGACGTAGGCATAATAACTCTCTATCAGTAAAGGAACTTTTCGGGTGAAATGCACCCACATATGGAGAAGAAGGGAGCCTTAAGCATTCCAATGAAAATCTTTTCTCTATTGTAAGTTATGCTGTTTGCTTGGGTTTTTTTTATTGTACAATTGAACTGCTAATTTCAATATTGGCATGATGAGCCCCAACATCAATCATCAGGCACCGAAAATAATCCCATATTGGAGTATCTTGACCTTCAATTCATGGCCTTTAAATTGATGGTCGATAAACAGAATAAAAGATAAAATCTCATTCAGCATAAAATGGCAAGGTTGGGTGTTACAAATTTTCTATTGTGTTTTACAGATTTTCTATGTATCAGATTAGTGGTGGTTCCATTCTTTTCTGGTTTTTTTGGTCAGAAATGACAAATGAGTATCATTTAATTTGTTCTTTTCATTTTATTTGTCTTATATACTGAGAATATTAGAATATTAGGTTTGTGGATTAGGCATTTACAATAAAATCATCTCTATTTGTTATTACGAGCTAGCTTTCCAATCATCATTAGTAGGGATGTAAATAGGTCAGGTACAGCATGGGTACATAGAGGACCAAACCAATTCAAAATCCATATAAGGACACCCATTCAGGTACCAGATGATGAATCTGTATTAGGTAATGTAGGAGTTGCAAATGAAGCTTTAAACCATTTATGTTGTGCTTGGTTTTGTGTCTGTTATGTATAAAATTTTTACAAAATATGATCTTTTTTATTTTGTGTCATCTTTGGCAATGGAAAATTGGGTTTGGACGCCAACCTGTTGCTTTTACCGACTCTTGTGGGCATTCCTTTTTATTATATGATGGTGTGTTTCATCTTATCATGTCTATTTTCACAAGCTTGTTTCTAACCGCTATTTAAATTTTCTTTATATATCATATTGTATTGCAGTCACTCTGTAAAATTGAAAAGTCTTACCTATATTGGTTTTCAAATCCTCACTAATTGTTATTTTATATTTATATATAGAGATTATTTTCTTGTTGGTTGTTTGAAGCTCACATCATTGAAGAAGTGAGAGACTAGATTAGATTATAGACAAATAAGTGGATTAAAAGGACAATCAAGGTAGGCTAGCTGTCACAACCCCCTTGATCATTGAAGTGATGTCAGCATGATTACCTATCCACTAAGAGTGCAACTAGGTTTGGGTTGGGCTAAACCAGACGCTGAGCAAAATATAATCAAAACTAGACCTTGCATTGAAGCATTTTTTTTTCAATATTCATACCTATACATTTAGGAAATCTGAATCTCTTATAAGGAACACGATCAGAAAAATACTTTCAATAAAGCAACATCTACACACATTTTATCTCAAATATAAGCAAAAAAGCAACTCCAACCAATGAATTTACTATATCAATTGAAAGAAGAATCGAAGAAATTGGTAAAAGAATGATAATGATGATGATAATCGTGAACTTCTTAATTATCAACAGAGGAGTATTATTATCAGCAAAATGAAATCCATAGGTTTTTTTATACAATTGCAAAATAATAGAACTCAAGCTAATGACCAAAACCTAAAATAAAAAAAGGAATCAACATTATATGCAATACTCTGAAAAATTGAATGTTTCGTTATTCTATCCAAGTATTGCCAGAATCCATCACCCATCATGATCACAATCATCAAAGCCTTGTTCCACCTGTCTAGGACCGGCTTTAGTACCATTCTTCCACTCAACCCTCAAAAGCATATTTTTTTCCCTTTTCTATTGGTTGCGAGTTACCTCTTATGAACACAATCATTCCTAGTTCTATTCTTGTAACTCCAGACATCCATCTTAGCATGTTGAAGCAGTCTAATGAAGTCGAGCATGATTACAGAGATTCAGAATATCAGGTTATCTAAATCACCAAGTAAAGTTCTCCCATTTTTTAAAAAATTTGATGCCACCAGTAGTAAACTGACATTTAAAAAATCAATTGAATACGCTGAATAAAGAAATGTTTCTAGCAGTAAAAGAGAATAAGAAATTGTTTAGAGCTGAGGAAACTAGGGTAAGGCCAGGATTTTAGATTTGGGAGAAAATGAAGATAAAGACATTATCAGAATTATAGAATTGAAAGTCCATCTTATTTTCAGAGTCGATTTTGGAATAAAAGACTCATGTTTACAGAAACACTGCCATCTTGAAACCTGCATCCGATTGTAATTATGTTGTGAGGTATAATGCTCTTATACCTCTTTTCATTTTTATTGTCTGGTCCTATAATGGCTTTCCCTTTCTCTTAATAAGTTTGTGGTCGTTACTGATTAAAAAAAAGTTACATCCAATAAATTGCAATCATAAGAATTGTATTTTATATAGAATAGGACCAACTTTTAGAAAAAGCATGACTGAGAAATTAACATCCTAAACTGATTCTGTCAAACATCAAATTAACAGCCTTTGAAATTGCATTTAGAATCATAATAAAAATAACACTAATGGGAATACAACAAATCCTTACAAAAGGTGTGATTGCACAATTTTCTTTAAAACAGGAGCACCATTTTTTTTTTTTGACTAGTTAAAACATGAGCACCATAATCATAAACAGTTCACCAAAAAAAAAAAAAATTCATTGGAACAGATTCCCCTTGTGTGAAATCGATAATCCTTTTAAACCACTGAATTCTTGAATTCTAACCAACAAATATGAAAAAAAAACCCCGGATCGTAAAGAGGGAAAAGAAAACTTTGGATCATTTAGTGAAATCCCCATCTTACAGTTCTCATAATAATGGTTTCAATGATGGAAAATGCTTCTTCTCATAAACAGTGAGAAATCTACATCCCTGTACAATTTCTCAAAGCATCAATTTATCAGAATTTTTGAATCAATTGCTTCAATAACCATATAAATAAGACCGTCAATATTGAAGTAGAATGGATCTTACACAGATATTCATCAGTATCCTGACATGATCGGAAACAGTAATGAGTCATCAACAGAGCCTTGTCCCATCATTTTGAGGATTGTTTATTTCATCAAACGAATGACTTAGACTATGGCTTCACACAATCAAGTCCAGATTTCATTCAATCACTTCCATAGGAATGATTTGCTCAAGATAAGAAAACGATAAATCTCAAAGAAGAAGCCATTGAGAAATCCACTTCCATATACAATCCTTTCAAAAACATCAAGTTGCCAGCTTTATAGCATCAAACTTCATCTAATTACATCAGATCGATTCCGATAGAAAAAGAGCGAGATTATTGAAAAAACACCACCGAAGAATCCACATCTGGTCTTGATTCTTAAAAACCCAGTTCCAATGAAGATACAAAAAATGCAATTTCAAAAAATCGGCATACAACACAAAAATTCCTCCAACACGAAGATCTTATCAAAATCAACAAGTAGAACTTCCATTTGATTAACTTCACAAGAACCGATTCCTTCCTTCCGATTCAAAAGATCTAAAAAAAAAAAACTGCAAACATTGAATCGGATCAAGCATCGAAAGAGAAACCATATATGGATTCGAAGATCTACTCACCACAGTAATCGACTTGCGCAGAGTGGATCGAACAGGGTAGGAGAAGAACTGATAAAAGCAGCAGAGAGATGAAGCCGACGAATCTGACGGCCATGATTGAGAGAATCCGTAGGAAGTACAGATCAAGAATGGATCTTTTTTTAGGAAGAGAGAGATAGAGATAAAGATTTGACGGGATCTTGTTCTACGGAGTTGGACATTGGAACGACTAAAACCCTAATTTTCTATGAGGGGTAGATGGAGAAGGACGTCGGAGAGAGGGAAAGAGAGAGCTGGGAGCGGAGAGGGAGAGGGAGAGGGAGAGGGAAAGAGAGAGAAGCGAGCGGAGAGGGAGAGGGAAAGAGAGACCAGGGAGAGCAGGAGCGACGAAGAAAGAGAGAAATGGCGGGAGAGGTTCAATTTTGGGGAAGAACGGGAGAACGAAATCGATTGAGGTATGAGGTCTATAATGACATGACGATGACGATGTCGTTCGCACAGCAAGGGGTAAAAGCGTCCAAAAATGCTGTACGAACACGGTATATATTGATTTATTTTTGTTTAAAATGGGCGTATACATGTTAAAAACAATTTGGGATTTTTACAAAAAAAAGTGTTTCTAAACCTGTATTATACAGATTCAATTACAAATACATTAAAACATCAGTATGGGTGTTCGCACAAGTTTTTTGGACAATTATGCGCTCCACATATTGCGGACGATATCGTTTTCTATACCAAGACCACATCGTTTTCTTTTCTTCTTCCTTCTTCCCTGCTCATCTCTTTGGCGTTAAAATTTCTGCAATCAGTTTGTTCGCCATTGAAGATATGACGGCCTTTTCTTTTCTTCCCGAACGATCTTCCCCTGAACGAAAGGGCTTTTCCATCTTCTTCGCCGAGCGACATCAACGATGGCGACCTTCCACCAAATGACATAGTTAAGGTTTTTTTTACAGCCCCAATATTGTTGAATATTATTCAAGGTAAGTAAGAATTATTACCTTCAAAATTTCCTTTAATTTCCTACATTGGTTATGTGAATGAGGGGAGTATAGAAATAGTTATGACCATCTGATGGTTTTGTGGCTCTTGATGGATGGTCCTAGACAAACGATGGACCATACCACATGATCACATCTGCCAAATGAGATTTCTAATGAGTTTTTTGTTTTTAATGGGTGTTTGTTTTGATGGTAGTTTCTCTACAACTATTTTGATGGTTTCATGTTAGTCACCAATTGTTTGAAGAAATGCCTCAGTGGGTATTAATGCCTCAGTGGGTATTTTTGTTCATTCTCCCTCATGGGTTGACGATTTGATGTGAAATGAGTTTTAGTTTTTTTTTTCCCCCTAGAATGAGAAGAAACTAAAAGCCATTGAAGATATGAAGATCATTGTGACTTGTTTCATTCCAATGAAGCAGAAGAAGGGGATTTGTTATGGATTGAAGACCTTCCTTTTTTTTTTTTTAATCTTGTTATTGTAGAGAGCTATTTACTTTCTATTGATTAGATGGGTTGCATATAAAGGTTGAGTCATTAAAAATAATGCTCTTAGTCTGTTATAAATAAAATATAATGAGCTATTTTTCCGAATGGAGGGATCTAGATAAATAGAACTATCCCAACTAGAAGTTGATGCATGTTCCTAGTGATTAATATGTTCCTTTTGTTATGTGTTTATGCATAGTTCTTTTGCATAGTAAACTTATACTCCCTATATCAAAAAATGAAAATTAACTTTGGATGTGAGCAATGTACTTGACCCTCAAGCTCTTAAGGAGCCCCTAAATTGCCTACAACCAATTTTAAAAAGAGATTGAAAGAAAAGACAACACTTTGTATAACCTGTACATGGACAATGGAATTATCAATGTTCTTCTCTAGTAATGATGGATTCGCTATGATTGTAGCAATTGTCAGCGCTGAATAATTCCTCCTTCCCTCTAGCAAGGTTCACAAAATTCATAAGTTAAGCAATGCAAAGAATTTGTAAGTTGCCACCTACTAGAAAACTAGATCCCTCTGCTATTGTAGAGGCTTTGTAGGGAGCCAGATCATGTATGCGCCAAAACAAACTCTCATAATTTTAATTCAAAGAACAAGATTGGAATCCCTCCTTACAGCTGACTGACTGATCTTAAAATTTCCTATTCAACTTCTGATTTGAAAAATAAACCATTTTAATTTGACTCAAACTTTTAACATGATAAACCCTCTATTCCTAATTACACAATATAAAGAAACTTAAAAATAAATCTCAAGAACCAGAACTATTTCCTAATTACACATGGACTCTCCCTCATGGGTTGAGGATTTGATGTGAAATGAGTTTCAATTTATTTTTTTCTATAATGAGAGGAATCCAAAATCCATTGAAGATATGAAGATTATTGTGACTTGAGATCATATTATTAGAGACAACATTCATTGAATATAATTTTTGTAATTAATATCACTCTTATATAAAAAACACCATATGCTTCGATTCCTTTTATCAGTTCCAAACAGAATGTCAATCACCCAATATGTGCCTTCAATAAGTCTTACAAGAGAACGTCACAACAGAATGGTTCACATCTTCAAACTCATTCACATCTTCAAACTCACTATGATGTTTGATTCTAGATGAGGTAGTATTCTAGATAAAACCCATTACCCATGAATTGACATGTGCTTGAAGATCCCTTTAGTCCAATCCAATTGCTCTTGGATTGAACCAACCCATGATGAAAATTGTCATCATCAAATCAAAGTGATTTTTTTGGCCATTCTAACTAACTATGTTGCTTTTTTTTTTTAACTCATTTACCCCCATATATTGTTTAGTATGAATGTGTAATGAGTGTGATCCATATGTCGTAAAGTACTGAATAACATGAAGCTATTTGTAAAGGGTGTATGACCTTTGCGTGCTAGAACAATTTGAGATATGACATTTTCTCCTTGCATTCAATCAACACAGATGATTAGAGCTTCATATATGTGGTACTTAGTAGGAAAAATGCACCCCATTATAAAGTCATTGTCATTTTGTTGTTGGAGACAAAAAATGGGCAAAGAACCAATAAATAATTGTAACGATATCGTTATCAGAAAATTTTGAAAACTAGATTTTGAGTGAAATCGTGAGTCTTTCTTATTGTTTATGCATCTCAATATAAAGTCACCATTATTTTCTTGTTGGACACAAAAAATGGATGAAGAAACTATAAATGATGGTAACGATATCGTTATAAAAAAAAATATCGGGCAAAAAATCCAGGTTCCATATGAGTAGGAATTCAAGTTCTTAAAGATTCCCCCCCCCCCCTAAAAACCATCTATAGATCATCCCATCTGCAATTATAAAATGTTTTTTCTTATGTTTGTTGCTATTCTTAACCTTACTTATGGGATCTATGAATTGATTGGGTTCATCGTTAATGCTGCACTACTAAAATGTTTTTATGTTTGTTGCACCCATCATGTCTTTGTAATTTTGTACTGTTATGCTCCATCTTTTTTTACTAATATGAAAACCTAAAATTATGTATGGGGTACTTGATTGATTGTTACTAACAAAAGAAGATGACAAGTATCATTCACCCTTTGCCTTTCTTTTTTGCATTAAACACAATTTACTATTATTAGATTTTCAATTCCTATATATCATATTTGACCTCTTCTTTTCTTTTTCCTTTTTGTGATTGGAGGCCAGAGTCTGAGAGCTTCAGGGATGAAGGCATGGGTCTAGTTCCTTCAAAGTGGAAATGAATCTATCCAATCGATGGCCAGGAATCAAAGGGCAGCACCATCATATGAATAAATGGAAGGCCCAGACGATGCATTACCGATGATCCTTCAAGCTGGTGAACAGAGGACAGGATGAGGAAACATGTTACATGCTCCCATTGCAAGAAGCGTGGTCATAATATACAGACATGTAGAGATCCACCTCCAAGGGGATGAATCATATTTTCCGAGCTTGGTGTATACTTGTTTATGGTGGTACAACATATTGTTCTCATTATTTTGGATGTATCTCTGGATAATTGTGGGAGAACATCATGTGTATATATTGATGTATAGACCCAAACCAATAGCGAAGTTTGGATATGATAATTTGAAGATTTTTTGTATACCGGCACCTTCCATATGGGGTATTTGTGTTATCTATCAGTTCTTTGTGTACCATTGTCTCTGCAAGTTTTGTTGTTTCAATCCGCTCCATACAACTTGCTCTTTTCATTTATGAAATAACTCAGGGTTATTATCTGCTTGCAGGACCTGCAAGAAGGCATCACAATCAAGACCATCACAATGAGTTTATGAAAGTAGAAAATAGCAAAAAAATGAATAAGGATGATCACTTGATGGTGACGATGTCCTTATTCGGGATGCTTAAAGAGATTTCAAGTAGGAAGATTCATAATTTTTTTTTTTAAAAAGAGAGAGAACTCAGAAGTGCAAATTATTGAAGAAGATAACAACCATTGACCAACATCCAAAGCAATAACAAAATTTATTCATATGATGGTGCTGCCCTTTGATTCCTGGCCATTGATTGGATAGATTCCTTTCCAATGAATTGAAAATTAAATGCACATACCTTGATTGGCCAATATTGCTTGACTGTTGTGAGTCCAAAATCTGACTTCTCTTTCCCTGTTGCTTGGTTTGTCTGGTTGAGGAATTAGTGGTAATTGAATGGAACAAAATCATCCTACTGATGAGATTTTGAGAACAAGAAAAGATAAAAAAGAAAAGAAGAATAAAGAAATATGAGAATAAGATTCTGTTCAGGACATGGAATTGCAAAATAGTGTTGGTCACATCAGTAGACAGACCCTTTTATCACTATCTAGGACTATTTTAATTCTAAAGATTAGTATAAATCCTTAACCAATGGATCCAAATACACCAGAGTGATGATCCATTAGGTGTCAACTAGAGTGTAAAGAGATGGGGATAAGAGGTGTTCCATACCAGCACTGTATGACATATGCATCAGGAATATTTTTTTCACCTTCATAGGCTTAATAAGAAAATAGGATTCATGAACAAGGCCAATAGATATGACTTTAACTACTTCAAAAGCCTATAAAACCCTCAATTGTTTCAACATCATTAACCTCAGAGTAATTTGATTCATTGGATGAACAATAACATGCATTCATCCTACAGTGAATAACTTTCAATTCATCTAAAACATGACTAGGAAACAAAAAAAAAGGGGATAAATCAGAGTAGTAAGGTAAAATCATAGGCCTAACATTATATGAACTTGAATTCCTACTCATACGAACTTGAATTTTGTGCCCAACATTGTTTTTTGATAACGATATTGTTACCATCATTTATAATTTCTTTATCCATTTTTTTGTGTCCAACAAGAAAATAATGATGACTTTATATTGAGATGCATAAACGATAAGAAAGACTCACGATTTCATTCAAAATCTAGTTTTCAAAATTTTCTGATAACGATATCGTTATAATTATTTATTGGTTCTTTGCCTATTTTTGTCCTCAACAACAAAAGGACAATGACTTTATAATGGGGTGCATAAACAATGAGAAAGGCTCACGGATTTGGCCCAGAAATGCATTTTCCTAATATGTATAGTTAATAAAATAGAAAAAATGCACTTTTCTGGGCCTAAACAATGGAATTTGCCCAAAAAAGGCCGTTTCCACCCAAAATACTATGTAATTTCACCAAAAACGGACACTTTGAAAAGTTGGCCCAAAACCGTCAATTTAGCAAAACATCAAACGAAGTGGGTTTTTTTTTTTTGGTTTCTCCATTCTACTTTTTTAAGTACTTTTGGTATGGGGGCGTGGGCCTTGTTCATGTGGGCGTGGGCCAGTAGCACAATAGCTCTTCAAGTGAAGGTGCGCAGATCAATGGGTTCGAACCTTTTGATTCTTTCTAAAATGGCCTGGATGGGCAGCAAATGAAGGTTCGAATCCTCAAAGAGAGGGTTCGAACCTTTGGGCTCTCTGGTATTTGGCCCGGAGAGGGGGTAAGATGAAGGTTCGAATCCTCTATTAGAGTGTTCGAACCTTTAGGCTATCTGGGACTTAGCCCAAGAAGTGAGTAAGGCGAAGGTTCGAACCCTCTCTTAGAGGGTTCGAACCTTAGTGCCCTCTGGGATTTGGCCTAGGAGTGGAAATAAGTGACGGTTCGAACCCTGTGTGTAAGGGTTCGAACCCTAGTGTTCTCTGAAATTTGGCCCAGGATGGCAACAAAGTGAAGGTTCGAACCCTTAGTGCAAGGGTTCGAACCTTAATGCTCTCTGGAATTTGGCCCAGGATGGCAAACAACCGAAGGTTCGAACCCTTAGTGCAAGGGTTCAAACCTTTGGATTCTCTGGGATTTGGCCCAGGAGGGCAACTAAGTGAAGGTTCGAAACCTTACTGCAAGGGTTCGAACCTTTGGGCTATCTGGGATTTGGCCCAGGAGGGTTACAAAGTGATTCTTGTTTGATCACCAATACCGTATAAAGTTCTTTTTTTTTATTAATTTTTTTTTCAGCCTTGGCCAGTGGTGAAGAAGTATAGATCACAATCAGTTGTAATGGTGGTGATTCTAAAACTGTAATTGAAAAAGCAAAATTGGTCTGGTAAATCAGTCCAATTTGCAAAATCGAACAGTTGCTGAGCAGTCCTAAACTAAGTGGTGTCAAAAAATTGAACAAATATAAACCCAAGTTGCAGCCATTCTTCAAGAAGTAAGGATTCTTGTTTGATCTTTGTATTAATGATTTGGAAATATCTCAAACGTGTTTGCCCACATAATTGGATCACTTGTCACACCATGGCATACATAAGACTCCCAACTGCTGAGGAGTATGCATACATAAGACTCCCAACTGCTGAGGAGTATGGAACAGACGTCATCCGTTCCTTTTCTTCATCTGTAGTAGGACATAATCTCTTACTGAGCTTGAAGTGACTGGCTAAAGGCATGCTAACTGGCTTAGCATCTACCATGTTGAATCTCGCTAGCACCCGTTTAACATATTTCTTTTATGACAACCACAGCTTCTTAGCATTCCTGTCACGACGTATTTGCATTCCCAAAATCTGTCGTGCGGGACCCAAGTCTTTCATGTCAAAAGTCTTTGACATGTCCCTCTTCAATCTGCCAATCATCTTACTATCTTGTCCAACTATCAACATATCATCTACATATAAAAGAAGGATAATAAATTTGTCATTACCAAATTTACGAACATAAACACAGTGATCTGCAGCTGTCCTCCGGTACCCATGACTCACCATGAATGAATCAAACTTCTTGTACCATTGCCTTGGCGCTTGTTTCAGCCCGTAGAGACTCTTTTTCAACCTGCAAACCAGTTGTTCTTTTCCTTCTACCTCAAACCCCTCCGGCTGAGTCATGTAGATCTCTTCTTTCAGATCACCATGAAGAAATGCAGTCTTCACATCCATCTGTTCAAGTTCAAGGTCCATGCTGGCAACTAGACCCAAGACAACTCTAATAGAAGTCATCTTCACAACTGGAGATAATATTTCATCGAAGTCAAGACCCTTCGTCTGCGCAAAGCCTTTAACCACTAGCCGTGCTTTGTGCTTTATCAGTTTTCCACCGTCATCTCTCTTCAGCTTGAACACCCATTTGTTCTTCAGAACCTTCTTGCCTTTTGGGAGTTCCACCAGCTCATAAGTATTGTTATTTTTCAAAGAACTCATCTCATCCTGTATAGCCTCCATCCACTCATCTTTATCTGCATGAGTTTTTGCTTCTGGGTAGCTCTCTGGCTCCCCCTCATCAGTAAGCAAAATATAATCTGCTACAGGATATCTTGTTGATGGTTGACTCTCTCGAGTAGACCTCCTAGCCTGAGGTTTTGTGGTTTCTGACTGAGGAGACTGCTCCCCTTGCTCAACACCCTGTTCATCTGGCAACCCCTGCGCCTCATCATAATCTAGATCGTTTTGTACACCTTCTCCACCTGTAGTCTGCACTGGAGAAGGAGTCGGTGTGAGATCAACCACTCCATCAACAACTTCATTAGACTTTTCAGTCTTTTCAATATCTCCAAAGAATTGGTCTTCATGAAACACAACATCCATACTTCTGATAATTTTTCTCTTCTCTGGATTCCATAACCTGTAGCCAAACTCGGCTCCACCATAGCCAAGAAAAATGCAACACACTGCCTTATCATCCAGCTTTGAACGCTGCTTCTTTGGTATATGTACAAAAGCCTTGCACCCAAATACCTTCAAATGAGAATAAGAAACATCTTTACCTGACCATACCCTCTCCGGAAGATCAAAATCCAAAGGAACTGAGGGAGACTTATTAATCAGGTAAACGGCAATCAGAATAGCTTCACCCCAAAATGGCTTGGGTAGCTGTGCCACTCTATTCATGCATCTCATTCTTTCAATAATAGTGCAGTTCATTCTCTCTGCTACACCATTGTGCTGTGGAGTACCAGGAACTGTTCTTTCATGTCGAATACCATGCTTCGAGCAATAGCCTTTAAACTGGTTGGATGTGTACTCACCACCATTATCTGTGCGGAGACATTTCAAGAGCTTTCCAGTTTCTCTTTCAACCATGACACGAAACTGCTAAAATACCTGGAACACCTGATCCTTCGATTTCAACGCATAAACCCAGACTTTCATGGATGCATCATCAATAAATGTGACAAAAAACTTATTGCCACCCAATGACTCCACCTCCATGGGACCACAAACATCAGAGTATACCAAATCCAACACATTAGATTTAATCGTTGATGTTTTAGAGAAAGAAACCCTATGTTGTTTACCAAACAAGCAATAATCACAAGAGTCAAGGGATGTACCTTTGGAGTAATGAATCAAATCTTTATTTCCCAATAACTGCAGTCCTTTCTTACTCATATGTCCAAGTCTCTTATGCCACAGATTTGGAGAGGATCTGTCTTCAAAAGCATTCAACACACCTTTGCATAGCTTTACATGTGTCTTGTACAGCGTATTACACACCTTCCCTCTCGCAAAAATAAGAGACCCTTTAGTGAGTTTCCACCTGCCATTTCCGAAGTAACTTTCATAACCTGCACGGTCCAATGAAGTCCCGGAAATCAGATTCAACCGCAAATCAGGAATATGTTGCACATCTTTTAGCGTCATTATGCAACCAATATCGGCTTGAATGCAGACATCACCGATCCCAACAATATCTGAATGACTTGTGTTGCCCATCTTCACAGTGCTAAAGTCCCCTGCTTTGTACGTCGTGAACATCTCCTTAGAAGGAGTAGCATGGTAGGATGCTGCTGTGTCAACAACCCACTCAACCTGATCATCTGCAACACTCAAACACTCTTCAACTTCCCTAGTCAGAATCACTGCTTCATTATCCAAAGTAGCAGTAGTGTTAGTGTCATTCTTCTGTTCATTGTTGGTTTCTTTCTTTTCCTTCAAGGCAAAGCAATTCTTCTTAATGTGACCCTCCTTGCCACAATGAAAGCATTTTCCAGACTTTTTCTTAGCTGTGATTCCTTACCACCTCTGGACTTGCCACGACCCCACTTTGGTCCGCTACTCTTACTCCTCCCTCTATTCTCAGTAACAAAGGCCTGTGCATTATCTGTCTCTGCAGTTTTCCTTCTTATTTCTTCATTTAACAAGCTGCTAGTAACCTAACTCATTGATAACACACCATCTGGAGTAGAGTTGCTCACGGAAACAACCAATGTCTCCCATGTATCTGGTAAAGAACTTAGAAGAAATAAAGCTTGCATCTCATCATCAATGACCATCTTCATTGTAGCCAGCTCATTCACAATGCATTGAAAATCATTTATGTGTTCTTCAATTTTACCACCCTCCTTTAATTCCATGTTCACAAGCTTTCTAATCAGAAAAGTTTTGTTTACGGCGGTTTTCTTCTCATATCTTTCTTCTAACTTCATCCAAAGGGTTCTCGCATTGGTTTCATTAGACACGTGATGAAATATGCTGTTATCCACCCACTGTCTGATGTGACCAATGGTCTTTCTATGCATCTTTTTCCAATCTGGATCAGACATCTCTTTTGGTCGGGCACTATCCCCCTCAATGGGATCATAAAGGTCTTTGCAATAGAGTATATCCTCCATCTTAGGTTTCCAAATCAACCAATTGGTATGGTTGAGTTTGATCATGGTAGTGTTCACAGTGTTGTTCTCCATCTTAATTGAATAATCAAGAAATATAAACTACTGTCACTAACCTCGATTTCTGCACCAATCTGTAGATCTCGTCACTACGAGTACGCTGGAAGAAACGGATCTGAAATCCGACTCTGGATGGCTCTGATATCGCAAAAATAGTTTTCTGCGCTCCGAGTAGTCAAACTTTCTTGTTGACCGTCAAACTGTCAATCTTCTTCCACAGTTACGTAAATCTGTTCGTAACGAGTTTGTAGGCGCAAACGGATCTCCGATCTGACCTCGGATGATCAAGATATAGAGGAAACAATTATCAGCCGTCAATCTGGTCAAACCCTTGTTGACCGTACTGTTCGCTGACGTGGCGCTGACGTCAGCAGCTACTGGAACGGACTTCCTGCTTCACAAGTCAGGTGAAACTGACCCAGAACCAACCTGACCTGGTCCTGGTTCTGTACTATGCTGGGCTTCTGCAAACGGGCCAGGTCAACCCGACCCAAAGCCAACCCAGACTTCTAAACCCAAGAAGTCTTCTTTGTTTTGGTTTCTGTAACCAGAAGACGATGATGGCAGGCGCTCCTTCCTTCTTCGTCTAGTCCGGCGATGGCACGGCAACGGCGGAAGGATCCGGCGACAGCACGCGATGGCGGAAAAACTCCGAAGACACGCTGTCAACGGCTGCGAACCCGCGACGCTCGGACAGTGTCATCCCTCTTCTCTGCAACTGTGGATTTCGAGATTTGATGGTGCTCCTTCTTCGGCGAGAACGTATGGCCCAGTAAGATCAAAGCCCTGATTCTCCAAGATCTCCTTTTTGCCTCCTTCTCCGGCAACGAACAGCCCTCTATTCTTCAATTCCGGTATGCAATCCGGAATCAAGAACCCAGAACTTCTCTCTGCAATTGCTCGTGTGGCCCAGCAGAGATCAGAAATGATCTCTCTTTTCTCCGACGAAGAACCATGCGCAGAAATCCGGATACCCTTGATCCGATCATCCGATCACGAGCGCGGCACAATCCAAGCACTAGAAACCAAAGCTCTGATACCACTTATTGTGCGCGTGTATGCAGAAACTTGAATCAATGCGATTGAACGGACAAATAAACCACACAAGAATAATAAGTCACACACAAGAGAATTACGTGGTTCGGCAATCTTGCCTACGTCCACGGGAAAGAAACTCGACTCTCCTTTAGGTTTACTCTTCTGTCTGTCTATCAGTCTCTGTCTATCATGGGTTACACATTACATGATTATATAATGCTCTCTTTCTTACCCCCCAAGAAACCCTATCTTAGTCAATAAGAAAGTCCTGGTACAATTACCAAAATACCCATGACCATGAACCTACTTGGTCTGGAACTACTAAGCCCAACACCCTTTACAAGTAGATTGACTTCAAACAGAGAGCAATTCCTCCCTCATACAAATGATACCCGATAAGGACCGCTTGATCTGCTTCCATATGTAGGCTTCGACATTTCAAATCTAAACAACGATGTGGACAAGTTGAAGTTACATCTCATCCCAAAAAGGAGGAAAATGATGATTCATCCTCTTGGAGGTGGATCTCTACATGTCTGTTTATTATGACCACGCTTCTTGCAATGGAAGCATGTTACTTGTTACTTCATTATCCTCTGTTCGTATCCATAACTTGACCATTAGAAGTGACATCAGCCGGAACAATGATAATCCTGCCAAAGCCAGTTCAAGAATCAAAATTGGCAAAGATGCAAATTAAAAGATAGAAAAAGATAATCAATACATGTGGCACCATTAGAAAGAGGTGTTCCAAGATGATATTACAATAAGCAATGCACTACCTCTGTAATCACTAAAAAAAATCAAAGGGTCTTATCCAACAGTCTATTGTAATCACTGTAATCGAAAACAAATTCAATACTTGTAGTTTAGCAGTCTATTGTCTTGCTCATCTTGTCCCACTCAATCACTAAAGATTCCAAGTCAAATAAGTGAAACAGTGGAATAGTCAAACATGAGCAGTGGAGCACTTGGAAGAACTTGAGGGGTAAAAGAATCGCCAAAAGAGAATGTGGGAGGGAACATACATCAGAATGATAAAGAGGAGAAACAAAAAGGGAGCATGTGGTTGTATACTTTAGTTAAAAGGAGTGGAGCTCCACAATAGTCCTACCTATTGAAATCCCACAATGCTGAAAATAAACGCTCTCTTATTCTAGAGTGTATCCCAAAATCTTAACGCAATAAGATTTGTTTGTGCATTTTAGATATTCAAGTTCAATTTAGGGGGGGTCATGTGTTTTGTCCATTTGGATGGACCAAAGGTGGGCCCTACAAGCATAAGCTTCCGAAATTTTATCCTAAGCTCAAGCTTAGGAGAGCCTTGCTCTCTCTCTCTCTCTATATATATATATATATATAACAACACTGTCTTAAAAAAACGCTGCCGTATTCATTTTTAATGAATTTGTCTTTTAATATGAGCGGCCTTTGGCTAATTGATGTTTGAAGATCTGACAGTTACGGTGTTTCTGCTAATCTATGCAAGTTTGTGATAATATCCGCACTGGTGCTTTGTACTTTTGGTCTGATCTTGGCCACTCAAAATGCTGACTTTTTTTTAAAAATTTTTTAGTCCCTCAAATCGTTCCCTTGATTTGGAGTTGTAGCCCTTATTCTCGAGCTAGAACCTCAGCAGATGCTTAGTGCTGAAATTGATTCCTCTCAAGAAAAAGGTCCGTGGAAGTTCAGTTATATTCTCAATGAGAATAGATCCCTTCATTGCCCTATCTAGATGATGTTTCATCATATATTTTGATCTATAAATGATGTTATGGATTTATTGGCGACACAATGGGTAGACAGAGCTGACCCTTTTGTTGGTCTTTCGGTTGAATTTTGGTTTTTATTGCATTTGGTTTTTCTGGTGTATGCCTTTTATACTGCATCTTTGTACTATTTCCCATTAATGAAGTTTCTTGGATCAATAGAAAAGAAACATATATGTAGACTTGATTTGGCAAGGCAAGTTTTGTACAGTAGACTTCTACATGACACCATTTCTTTGCCAATATAAGTACAGTGAACCTCCATTATCGGCCTGTCAAATGGGACAACAAACACCGGGCACAAGAAGCACCAAAGTAATGCTCACATAGTGTTTGCCTAGTGATAACAAATGACGGGCCATCAAATGAGAGGTTCTCTCTAAGGCAGTCCAAAGCATGGGTT
Source organism: Litsea cubeba (assembly GCA_012931725.1). NCBI lineage: Eukaryota > Viridiplantae > Streptophyta > Magnoliopsida > Laurales > Lauraceae > Litsea > Litsea cubeba. The sequence continues at coordinate 50,018,788 of CM022954.1, forward strand.
AACGCTGCCAAAGAGACTATGGAATAAGGGACCAGTTGAAGAGGGGCCATTGAATAAGGGAAAGTGTTAATCCTTCTATATGGATCACTAATAAGAAGACGAAAGCTTTCTTTAAGGCCTCTGCATAAGTCTTCGGCTCATGTAGCTTCACGTCTTTCTTAATGTCTGGTCTAAGGCCATTAACAAATCGTTCCATCTTTTCTCCTTCCATAGCCACTAATGTCTCTGCAAAATGTGACGGTTCAATGAACTTGAATACTTGGCTACCGTCAGATTGCCTTGCACTAAGGTTTCAAACTCTCTCTTCTTCTGAGCCCTAATATGATCCGGTATAAACTTCTTTATGAATTCCCGCTTGAAGAAAGTCCAGGTAATCTACGTTTCTTGCCCATTGAATGACCTCTTAGCTGCCTTCCACCATTCCTTTGCATCGCCTTCTAATTTGAATGCTGCCAGTATGGCTTTTTGATGTTTCGTACATCCCATGACTTCGAAGATACTTCCATATGCTCTGCCCATTTGTTTGCATCCCAAGGGTTAGTAGTTTCCTCAAAGCACTTGGGGCGAAATTCGTTGAATCTCTTATATAAGTATCTCTTTCACGATTTCTACCCCCATTATTGATGCCTTCGCCCGAGCCACCTCTGATGTTGCTGTGTCCTTCGCCATTCTCACTTTGGTAGTGATGAATAGTGGTGATCTGCTTTTGGACCTGTGCATACTCCTTCATAAAACTTTCAAACATTTGTCGGGCGTACTCCATCATTTTCATATTTCCATTGTTCAGCTGAACATTGCTGTTCTCATTCTCATTCCCAATAGCGTTATTCATTGTCTTAGTTCCTCTGTAGATGGAAAATTGTGAGCCAAAAGATCAATAACAACATATCTTTTTTTAATCTCTACCGTTGACACCCCAACGTCCTCACCACATGACCTATGGGTTGCTAATTCTTTTAAGGGGTTTTGACCGTACATGGTATAAAATACCATGTATTCCTTGAAATGGTGTTGACCAAAAGTATATCCCAAATATGGGTATAGTACAGAGAGCCTTTTTTTTTTCCACTTTTACCCATTTTGTGCGATATCGCAAATATTTGCGATATCGCATAAACTGAAGAGTCATTAAATGAGCTGCTCGTTTTTCCTCCCTTTTTTTCATCCGTTTGCAGCAAAAAGCAAGTTGTTTTCCCTCATTATTTTCATGTGGCTGTCTTCATCTTTCATATCTTTTGTTCATCTAATACAATCAAACAAAAAAATTAAGAATAAATTCCAAAGTATCTCTATGATCATAAGTTTTTGGTGTCTCAATGCCCAACCATTTTTAACATAACATTTGACAGAGTATACAAAAAATTCCAAACATATTCAAATATTGTGTAAGAAGAATCATCTGAATGCCTTTAGAGAAATAAAAGAGTGATTGCTTCATCCTCTTGAGAACCTCCTCTAAAGATGAAGACAGCCACAGGAAAACAATGAGGGAAAACGACTTGCTTTTTGCTGCAAACGGAGGAAAAACGAGCAGCTTATATAATGACTCTTCAGTTTACGCGATATTGCAAATATTTGCAATATTGCACAAAAAGGGTAAAAGTGGAAAAAAAAGAGGCTTTCTATATGATACCCATATTTGAAATATACTTTTGGTCGACACCATTTCAAGGAATATAGGGTATTTTATACCCTGTACGGTCAAAACCCCTTCTTTTAATTGTCCAAAACGTTATGCTCTGATACCACTTTGTCATGACCCAAATTCTGGGGCCCTGCCGGATTTCCGGATCGTGATAACTTGGCAATATTTACCATACATTCATCAAATAATTCTCACAAGTGTTAGGCATTTAAATCAAACTATAATTTCAATTGATTTATAAAAAGTCAATACCATCAATAATTTATGAATACTCATATTTTCCTATGTCCTGTTTGAATCAATAATGTACTTAAACATTAAATAAATTCCTTAAATAAGAGCTAATCCCTCTATCAAGTATTTGAATGCGTCTTTTTCTCTCCCTTCAGCCACGTATGCCAAAATCTATGTGCTGAACGTTATTCTGCTCCGGCCCACTCGCAATAAGATTACCTGAATGGGGCAACACTACATCAGTATTACTATTGAATGAATATTCCTAATTAACAGACAACATAAAACATAATATCTCATAAACAAACAAGTCTAAATTAATAGATCAATCACCATTAAAAGTGCATCCATTTACATATTCGTGCCCGTGCACATCACAATGTCACCAAGGCTTATTGTATACATGTATACCGGTCACCATGACCCTGTCTCATCAGACACGTCCACCAAGGACCAGCTGCTATAACGGCCACCATGGCCAGAAGCCATAATATCATCCGGGCCCTAAGTCCAACATCCCACATCTGGGACCATCCTAAATCTGGGACCCAGTGCACAATATCTCATAATCACATAGCAACTAGAATTCATTATTAATAATTCGCAGAAACAGTAGTGTGTAACCAGCCCCATACAAGTCCTTATCAGATTAGTACCTTGCTTCTGATCATAACATTTATTAATAGTTGTAGAGGTGGCCCACTTTTTATCACAAGTTGAACATTACAAAGCATCACATCAAACTTCATTACAACAGTCCACATAATTAATTATAATTCACATAAGGCCTTGATTAATCTAATTAGAAAGATTAGATTTCAACCACATATAAAGTCCAGAGTTATCCTCCTTCATAGATTCCATTCAGGCCACATATACATACCCAGAACTTAGAAAAAAACAAGTGTTTCATGCCTGATACAACTTGATGAAGATCTGGTGGGTCCCATTTGGCTAGTCCAAGATCAGACTTGATGTCTATGGTCGCCCAAGGCTGAAGTATCATATCAATGGATCTGATTCATTATCAGACCATGCTCTGGGGCCCAAAGCTCCAGAAAAGATTTCTAAAATATCCACAAGAAGTCATGCCTGCGTTATTTGCATCCACTGGACAGTGGGTCCCACTGTTCCAATACCCTAGATGTTTCTGCTCCGTAGGGTCACCCAGGGTCCTCTAAAAGATGTGTGGTCCTGATCTCCGATCAGGTTCACTGATGGGTCCCACAGCAGATATCGACCATCTACCCTATTTTCCTCAAATTAACGTCTCTGCTGCAGAAATCAAATAGATGGTGGCCCAAACAGGGCCCACCTCCAATGGGTCCATGACCACACTTGTCGACTAGGAGTGTATCCCCTGCTCCATGGTCCAGATCAACCATATAGTGGGCCAGGGGGCCCCACAATCCCCAAAACAACATTATGTCTGATGGACCGCGCTCCTGCTCGGTTCTACCGAGGTCGGCGGACGTGGGAGTCCGTTGGGTCCGACCCTTTCGTAACCGGGGGCAGAGGCGTGCATCAACATTTTTGTTGTGTGGGTGTGCCAGATTTTCTATTTTACTTGGAATTGCAAGTGGTGATCCGGAGATCAACCTTCGCAAGTAAAAAGGAAATCAACTTCTTTCAAGTTTTCCATTGTACATATATTTAAGAAAAGAGACATTTTTCTTGGTTTGCCGTGAAAGGCGATTTTTTTTGGCGTTTATAGCCGATTTTGGCGTTTATAGCCGATTTCTGGCGTTTATAGCTGATTTTGGCGTTTATAGCCGATTTACAATCCTTATCAATAATGAAAGACAAGAGTTGTGAATTTTGTCTCTTTTGAAAAAATACAAACTACAATGAAAAGCAAGAAAAGGAGGATCTAACTTCTCAGGAGATTGTGGGGGACCCGTTTAGATTGATGGTCGCAAGCCATATGTGGGCTTCGCCATCATCCATGCAGATGAGAACAGAGGATGCTATTGATTCGCTTGGCTTGGCTATAACCTCAGGTTTTTAGAGGACAAAGACCAAAAGGAGGTCCTATGTCCAATAAAAAGCCGAGTAGACGGGCTGAAAAGCCACGTCTAAGCCATTTGGAGGCAGAAGGAGAAGCAAGGACCTTGGGGGGGGGGGGAACCCCAAGGGACTTTTGTCACCTTGTAGTGGTGGTCGGTGTAGGATTTCCGCAGAGTTTTCTCTCTTTTCCTTCTCTGAATTTCTGTGCTTTGTCTGTGTCTCTGTCTGTGATTTTTCTTTGATCCCTTTCTTCTTGGAGAGCTCTCCTATTTATAGGCTTTTAGGTAGCCATTTAGGAGGGTTTATGGGCTTTTATTGTCATTAAGCCGCATAATGGGAGGAGTTACAGGATTTAAATCTTTATTTTGTAACTCTTTTTTCTTGGCTTCTGATTGGCCGGAGGAGATTGAGGGCATTTAATCGCCTTTAATCGCCATGATGGGAGGAGTTTCATGAGTTAAATGCCATGAATCTCTTGACTTGTAACTCTCGGATGCTTGCTTCTGATTGGTCCATCCAAAGAAATGGATTAATGACTGTAATAAAGCTAGTCAATTAATCGCATTAAGTGGTCGCCGAGCAGTTGAAGAGTCGCGGGCCGTGCCGCGTCTTTTAGGATTCTTCTGGTAATGATCATCGATGGATCTTCATGTAGATCGACATCGGATGACCATGTGACTTCAGGTGTTGGTTGCCAACAGCGGATCAGTGCCATCTATCATGTCGATTTCTCGATCGGTCGGGTAGAAAGCACACTTTTTTTGGTTGACCGGGTGGCGATCAATGTTCTTTTTGATACTCTTGATGATTAACCCATGTTTTTGACGGATGCCAGAGGATTTGGTGTCTCAAAAGTATGAATTTTGGAAACTACCAGAGGCTGGACGCTTCGAATCGCGAAAAAACGGCGAAAACTGGGGTTTCCGGGGCCTTCCCGGCGATCCCGGGCTCCAGGGTCGCAGGGGCCTGCGACCCTGGGGGGTTTTCCCCCTTTTTGTCCCGTTTTGTGTCCGTTTTTGCTGTTTTTTTATTCTTTTTTCTTCTGTATTTTTCCTTGACATTTTGACCATTTATTGGCTTGATTTCCCTGTAGGAAACCTAATAAGAATCCTTGCATTTTGGTTTGCAAAGTTTCTAATTTCTTGAGAAAGCCGAAGACTTTGTCGCGTAGAGTTGCCGATTTTCTGTCAGAAGCTAAAACTGGGTCAAACGATGTCGGAATGATCTGAAATTTGGTGTGAAGCCTCCTGAGCAATAAATAATACCAACCATAGGCTTTTGTTTGAGTTTTGAAGCCGTTTGGGGTCCTATCACCAGTAGGCTCGCTTTTGTCGCGATGAAGATGTCGCGGTTTGATGTGCGGTAAACCGATGTCCGATTAACTTGAAATTTGACAGGGAACCTATTGGAGTCATTTTAAGATGATCCATAAGCTCTGTCTTGGAAACCATGGTCCCGGAGAGCTTTGCCGCCGAGGGGCCTGATTTGGCCTCCGAGCGTCAAACTATGGTCAAATGTTGTCGAAATGACCTGAAATTTGACGTGGAGCCTTTTGGATGTATTTTGAGACCATCCATCGGCTCTGATCGAAGCTTTGGTGTCTCCGATGCTTTCGCCGCCGAGAGCTCCTTTTCGGCTGTCGGAGAAGCGAAGTTAGGCCAAATGATTTTGAAATGGCCCGAAACTTCTTGTGTACTCCTCTTTTGGATGTCTTGAAGGATCTTGCAGTTTTTGTTTGATTCTGACAAAATTTGATTTTTTGGAAGTAGCCTTGCCTATTTATGGCAGGTTGCGACTTCATGTAGCTTTCTGGATCTTGAAGAGGCAAAGTGACATTTTTGGTGTCAACAAATGCCCCCTCGAGATACAGCGACGAGTTGCTTAACTTTTGTAGTCGATGTGCCTCGAAGAGATTTTTGAAGGAGAGCCTGTGACTTGACCAAGAGTCTTTGAGCAGTCTTTCTTTTTGGTATTTGTAGCCTTTGAGTTTCCAGGAAAATTTTATGGTAGTGAAAGGGATCACATACCATCTCGAGGTAAAGTTTTGAAGATGACATCAGGGATGTGGATTTGGGTTTTGACCTTGTGACCTAATAGGCTGTATGTGGCAGGTTAGGGGGTCGGGTTTGGTTTTGATCGTGTGACCCAACAAGCTGTATGTGGAATGTTGGGGGATCAATTTTGGTTTTGATCTTGTGACCTAACAGGCTATATGTGGCAAGTTAGGGGATCAGGTTTTGGTTTTTGATTTTGGTCTTGTGACCCAACAAGCTGTATGTGGCAAGTTAGGGGACCAGGATTTGGTTTGATTTTTGTGGAATGTCAATTTCAAGATTTTGGCTCAATTTGGTATATGAGGCTGGATGGTTTGATTTTTGGAAGCTCATGGGGCTTGGAATTCTCTTTGTATGGTTGAATCTACTCAAAAGAGGCATGGAACCATTTTTGTATACTCTTGGTAAGAGGGATTTCTCTTTGACTAAAAGCCCAAAATTTTTTTTTCTTGTGCCTAGGTGGTCAAACCTGGCTCATATGGGCTAACCCATGGAACCTTAAGCTTTTGAAATGGCTTAGATCTCATATGGTGTCATTTTTGTAAAGAATATCCAAAAATATCTCATTTGGATAGAGAATATCTAAGAATATCTTTATTTGGAGAGAATCTCTCATGTTCCCTTTATTTTGGGATGGGATATCTCAAGATATCTTTCTTTTGGGAAAGAATCCTTCATTGATCTTATCTTTTAGGAGAAAATCTCTCATTGATTTCTTTTTGGGAGAGAATCCCTCAAGATATCTTTCTTTTGGGAAAGAATCCTTCTAATCTCTTTATTTTGGTAAGGTTACTAATTAGTAACACTTACCTCTTTCTTCTTTCCTTCTTTGGTTTGCTCTCTTCTATAAAAGCAAGGAGGAGGTTGGATCTCTTGCTCTTATTACTTTCTTTGGCAATAATCTCAAGAGAGCTTCAAGACTAAGAGTTCTTCTTCTTCAAGATCTTCAAGACTTTTCTTCTTCTTCTCCATCAATGGCTTCAAGTAAGTTCCCTTTTTCAAGAAAACTCCATTGTAGGAAAAAATAAAAAGGTCTTTCTCTTTTTTTGTTTGTTTCTTTTTCTTTTCTTTTTTTTTCTTTCTTTTTCTTTTTCCACGTGTTTTCCCCTTTTTTTTTACACGTGTTTTCTTTTTGCTTTCTTTTTTCTTTTTTTTTTGCACATTTTTTTTTGTTTCTTTTGTGGGCCGTACGGACAGATCCGTACAGATCTGGCCATATGGCCACGGCCTGTGGGCCATCCCCCTTTTTGTTTTTTTCTTTTCTCTTTTTTGTTTGTTTTCTTTCCCCCCTTTTTTTTTGAGAAAGTTTTTTTTTCTTTTGCTCATCATGATAATGTATTTTTTTTTTACCAAGATGTTCATGCATGTATATTTTTGTAAATAGAATTGTAGCATGATGTGATAGCATACCTGAAAGTTTTCGCAAATTTGGGAATTTGGAGCTTGCAGTGATGTTGAGCCCTTCCTGATTTTGCGGAGACTTTGAGGTTTCGAAAGTTTGGAGTTTCGGAGCTCGCAGCAATGTTGAGCCCATCTTCAAGCTTTCTATTTCTTTCGGGATAATTCCTTTTCTTCGGAATTGCCCCGTCATCATGTCAAAATTTCGCCAGATTTTTTTTTTTAGCGAGATTCGTTGGTGAAGGTATGATTCTTCCTTTTTCTCTTTCCATTTATTTTTCATGGGATTTTTCCATGTTCTGATTTGCTTCTTGTTTCTGCTTTTCTTTTCTTTTTTAGCAGAGGAAGACTTGGTGATGCCTGAGGTTCCAGTCGATGAGGTGGTGACGGATCCTGTCGGGGCACCTAAAGAAGAACCGAGGGACTCTGGAGTGAATCCAGAATCTCCAATTGGTACGACTTCTTTTACTTTCTTTTTTTTGTCTGTGACTTGGTTTGCTAACACATTTCTTGCCAGCTGACTTGCCACAGGTTTCTGATGACTTTGAACCATCGATGGATGCAAATGTTGATGATGCTTCCGATGAGTTCATGGAGGAAGAAAGTGTTCCGCCAGTTATCGAAGAAGGTATTTTGTAGTTATAACCCTGATAATGATTTTCAAACAGGATCATAATCATACCTTTTTGTGTTTCTTTGGCAAGTTTTGAAGTGACAGAGGAGGGTCCGTCGCTTCCTTCAGGACCAGAGCAAGGGATGCCAGACGTTGATCCAGAGGTAGAGACTCCTGGGACCAGTTCTGACAATGTTGAGGAGATACCTCTTGCTGAGATTCCTTCCCGAACAGGAGTAGCTTCAACTGGAAAGAGTTCTTTTGTTACTCTTCCAACAGATGATGACATGAACAGCCGACCAACGGAGTTGGGCGAATCTTCAGCTGGGCCATCTCTTCTTTTTGCGAAGAAGGTGGTGGTGCGAGTTCTGAGCTCTTGGATTGAGACTCTGCTTTCTGGGCACTTAGATACCGGATTTGGGATGATCCAGCATGTGCGTGAGATTCTCGGTGATGCTGAAGAGGCTGGTCTAGATGTCACAAGTGCCAGGGCGATCGTTGATAGGATCATTGAGCTGGGTGACAGGTGGTTTGAGACCATTGGTTTTCCTGGTGATCAGTTCTTCAAGGAGATGTTCCTGGACCCTGCGAATAAGGCTCAGTCTAACCTGAATGAGGCTACAGAAAGCAGGAAGCAGGTAGTCCGAGAGAAGAACTTAGAAGAGCTAAACATCATTGGTTGACACATGACCTGAACATCCTTGATGGGGAGGTCGATGAGGCCAGGAGACGTCTTGAGCATCTGCAGGCACAAGTCGCTGCCAAGTGGACTGCAATAACAGAGGCTCATGAAAGGGAGACTGCTCTGATTCACCGGGTTGCAGATGCCAATCAAGTTCTTAAAAGGAAGTCTGATGAGAACAAACAATGGCGAACTGCTCGAAATAAGCTTCCTGGTGCAAAAGAAGGGGTACAGCCCACTCCAGCATCTCATGGCAAATTCCTGAAGAAGCGTGCCTTGGAATCCTTGACGGCTGAGGCCAAAAGTTTGCTTAAGGAGCTGAACTCTTGGCTGGAGACCATTTTTGATTGAGCTCCTGATTTTGTAGCAGAAAACTATCCTTCTTTCTTTTTTTTTCTTTTTTTTTAAGTACCACTTGTATTTTTTTTGTACTTTTTTTTTTGTAGTGCTTGTGAACACTTTCTTTTTTTTGGTACCACATGTATTCTTTTTGGTACTCTCTTTTTTTTTTTATCCCTACGCTTACTTGAATCTTTTTGTAATAAAAGTAATTGCTAAATGGGATTTGATCAAAAGCTTGTCATTTTGTGAAAATCTTTTGTCAAATGATTGTTTTGGCATGGAAGCCAAATTTTTGCTTGTGGCATGGAAGCCAATTTTGGTATGAGAGCCAGCTTTTTTTTTGTGTGGCATTGATAGCCGAGAGTTTTTTTTTTGTGGCATCTATAGCCAGTTTTGGTGGCATTGATAGCCGAATTTGTGGCATTGATAGCCGGGGTTTTTGAAAGCCAATTTTTTGTTTGTGGCATTGATAGCCGGTTTTGTTTTGGTGGCATTGATAGCCGGTTTGTGGCATTTATAGCTTGTTTTGGTGGCATTGATAGCCGGTTTTGGTTTGGTGGTATCTATAGCCTGTTTGAATGCAAGTATCGACTAAAAGTCGCCTCCCTGCTGAATGTTCTTGCAAGTATCGATGGAATGTCGCCTCCTTGCTCACTCGGTTGCGAGTAACGATGGAATGTCGCATCCTCGCGGATTTGGGTGCAAGTATCGATGGAATGTCGCATCCTTGCTTTTCAAAAATTTTGGTTTTGCGGGTACTGACTTGATGTCGTTTCCCCATGATTTTTGAAATTTGTGGTTTTCTCGAACCTTTGGGTTATGGATATCAACTGAAATGTTGCGTCTCCATGGTTTTTTAGGTTTTTTTTTTTTCGAACCTTTGAAATTTGGGTTGTGGATATCAACTGAAATGTTGCATTTCCACGGTTTTGGATTTTGCAAGTATTGACGAAATGTTGCTTCCCTGCGATTTTGGAAGTGTCGAACATGGTTCATATGCTTCCGATTTGTGCGAGTATCGACTAAGCGTCGCTTCCTCGCGGTTTTTTGAAAAATCATTTTTTTTGTTTAAAGACACGAGGGTCATAAGCTTTGACCTAAAACCATTTTGGCGGTAAAAGGAAGGGTGGACTAGGGTAGAAATCCCTGAATCCGGATTTTGTTTCAAACCATGAATTTTGGGTTCAAGGGTTGAAAATTTTGGTCAAGTTAGGGAAAGGTTCCTAAACTTGGTTTTTTTGAACAATGAAACGATGGAAGTAAGCATTGTTTAAATTTCTAGAAATTTCAACATTTGACATGAAAATTCTAAAAAAGGGTGGGTTTAGCGAGCGTGTACCTGGAAACCGGTTTTGGCCGTACAGGCATTGCTCTTACCCAATTGGGTAAGTCTTCAAGGGTAGTACCGCTTTAAGAACTTGCCGTTGATGGGCAGCATACATCTGTCGCCTTCCATATTTAGGAGTGCATATGCGCCGTTGGAGAAAACCTTGTCGATGACGTAGGGTCCCTCCCATTTTGGCTCAAATTTGCCTTTGGACTTGTGAGCGAAGACCATTGGTCTTTTTACCGCAAGAACCAAGTCACCCTTTTTGTAGGCGCGTTGCCTGATCTTTTTATCGAAAGATCCTGCCATGCGTGCTTGGTAAAGTTCAATGCTTTGTTGAGCTTCGAGCCATCTCTCATCGAGATTGTCCAGCTCATGGAGTCGCAATTTGACATTGCTTTCTTGAGTCATGTCATTTTGCAAGGATACCCTCAAGGAAGGAATTTGTACTTCCAAGGGTACGACAGCTTCGCATCCATAGACCAAGGAGAATGGTGTGCTATGGGTTGGTCCTCGAACGGTGGTTCGATAGGCCCACAAAGCTTCAGACATTTTGTCGCTCCAGTCTCTTTTATGACTAGAGACCATTTTTTTGAGGATTTTGCAGAGTGTCTTGTTGAAAGCTTCTGCTAACCTGTTTGCTGCCGGATTGTATGGAGTCGAAGGACAGCTTTGGATTTTGTATTTGTCGCAGAACCTGTAGAATCTATGATCCCGGAATTGTGGTCCGTTATCATGGACGAATCTTTTGGGTATGCCGAAGCGACAAATGATGTTGGGTGCGCAGGAACTGAAGGACTGATGAGGTCTTCATTTCGTTGTACGCAAATACTTCTGACCACTTGGAGAAATAATCCGTAGCGGCGAAGATGAAGCAATGACCTTTGCTCGAAGGGAGAGAAATAGGACCTATGATGTCCATACCCCAGGCTTCAAAAGGCCATGAGATCGCTGTAGGATGCAGCCATTCTGGAGGCATGTGAATGTAATCTCCTTGAATTTGGCATTGTTGGCAGCGCTTAGCAAATTGCATTGCGTCAGCTACCATGGTAGGCCAGTAATATCCTAACCTTTTTATCTGATCATAGAGCTTGGGACCAGCCTGATGAGCTCCGCAAAGACCAACATGAACTTCTTTGAGTGTTTCTTCAGCCTCTTGTTGTGACAAGCAGCGTAGAAGTACTCCGTTGAAGGATTTCCTATAAAGGATTTTTGAAGGAATATCCAAATGAAAGCTTGGGGTTCGCCTTTGGATGCTTACCCGTTCTTTTGGATCTTCAGGTAGGATTCCGAACATAATGTAATCAATGAACGGATCCCTCCAGTCGCCGATTGAAGTTTGAAGGATTCAAATCCTACTTCCAACCACTTGGTGGCATTCAGCAACAGCTTGGTGTGTGTTAAGAGGAGGAAGGATTCTTCTTTTGCACACTGTGATTTGCATGTTTTCCCCGTCCTGAATTGCCATGGATGCGGCAAGTCCAGCTAGGGCATCTGCACATATGTTTTCACCTCTACGAATGTGGGTGATGTGACAGATGTCAAACTTTTGCAGAAGCGATTGTGCTTTGTTGTAGTAAGGCAGCAAATCTGGCTTCCTGACTTCAAATTTCTAATTCATCTGGTTGACGATAAGTTGAGAGTCTCCAAAGACTTCCAGCATGGTAATACCGGATTCGATGGTGAGTTCCAATCCTAAGATCAGAGCTTAATATTCAGCTGCATTGTTTGTGCATGGTTCCAGTAGCGAGAAAGCGTGTGGAATCATTTGTTTTTCGGGGCTAACAAAGAGGATGCCAACTCCCGAGATCAGCTGTCTTTTTTCATTCGTCCTGGTTGCACCGTCAAAGTACATGTCCCAGGAGGCACTTTGCGAGAAAGTCTCCACATTGTAGACTGGTTCGTCTGGGAGATCATCTCTGAGTGGAGAATCTTTAGGCAATGGATGCTCTGCGAGGAAGTCCGCTAGAGCTTGCCCTTTGATTGCCTTTTGTGGTACATACCTAATATCAAATTGTGACAGAAGGATGGACCATTTTGCCAGTCGAGCGTTGAGAGAACCTGCCTTTGTGATAAGGACCTTCAAGAGGTTGACCCTCGAGACTAGATATACTGTGTTGGAAAGCAAGTAGTAACACAACTTTTGTACGGCGTGTTGGAATTTGAGATGCATTGAGTTGAATCTTGAAGCATTGGTGTGTTTGGTGTCTCAAGCATCAAATTGTATTGGAATTATTGTCAACACTATGTCTCAATCATGTGTTGAAAGAGTGGAATTGATAGAGCTTAAAAAGAAAAATAAGAGTTGACACAGTTCAGGAATTCAGCATTCCTGAAGCAGAGCACGCGGTCGACCGGGCTCTTCATGCGGTCGACCGAGCAAGAAGAAACCTGCAGAAAACAGATTTTGGTAGCTCTCAGTTATTTTCGTGACACAGTGTGTCTTCGGTCGACCGAGCCCTCAGGATGTCGACCGAGCTCGATAAGTGACTATTTCCAGATAGTGTATGATGTCGACCGAGCAAAGCATGATGTCGACCGAGCACGGGATCAGAGTTGCGCAGAAACAGAAGACTTGCACGAAAATTCAGGAACTTTTTGTATTTCGTTTGGGACTCTTTCTAAACGAATTGTAGCCTATTTTGAAGACTCTTAAGGGTTGCTAAAACCTATATAAGGGCATGTTAGGCTCGTTTTTATGTACACAACAGAAAGAGGAAAAGAAGAGAGAAAAAGAGAGAGTTTGGAGAGAATAGAGTGTTGTGGCTGTGTTGCTGTTGTGGTGCTGTTGTGCTTATGTGCTGACGTTTTCTACAGCAAGTGTGGACGAATTTGAAGCCTCATGAAGATGGTATTTTCGTTCATAAGATAAGTCTCTCTTTTATGCTTTAGATTTCTATTTGTAAGGGATTGAGAGAGAGAGAATTGTAGAGGGGAAAGGGCTGTAGATCAGTTTATCTTCTTTGCTGTAATCATCAAGTTGGTGCTTGGTGTTTTGGGGTTTGGTGATCCTGTCTGTGGGTGCAGACAAATTGTAAAGGGAGTTGTAGCTTCCTAGATAGTTGGTGCTATCTGAAACCTAAGGGAGTCGGTGCTTCCTAGATAGTTGGTGCTATCTGAAACCTAAGGGAGTCGGTGCTTCCTAGATAGTTGGTGCTATCTGAATTTAAGGGTTGGTGCTCTTTGTCGTCGGTGCGACTAAATAAGATTCAGACCTGTACCGGATTGTTGTTCGGACGGGATTGAACCGTGGACGTAGCCTTTTGGTGAACCACGTAAAATCTGGTGTCAAATTGTGTGGTTTGATTTGAATTGTTGTTAGCAAGGACCTGTTTAAAAGAGATCACTGATTCACCCCCCCCTCTCAGTGATCACGAGATCTAACAATTGGTATCAGAGCGTAAGGTTTCCCTTGATAAGCTTAACACGCTAAGGGTGATCTTTGTCAAATCACATGGCAACCAGCACAGCGAATATGAAAGCACCGTTGTTTGATGGTTCTAATTACATCCTTTTGGAAGATTAGAATGCAGGCCTTCATCAAATCTCTTGGCTATGATGTCTGGGAGACTGTCAGAGTCGGTTACAATTCTGCCATTGTACCCACTGATGCTGCAACGAAGAAGTTAGCAGACAACGACTCTAAGGCGCAGAATGCACTCTTTAGCGGCCTTGTTGACAGCGAGCTGATCAAAGTTATAGCATGCAAGACAGCCAAGGAAATCTGGGATAAGCTGAAAAGCATCCATGAAGGAGATGAGAAGATCAAAGAAGCGAAATTGCAAACTCATCGCTCCCAATTTGAGTCGCTTCGCATGGAGGATAACGAGAATGTTGATTCTTACATGCAACGGGTGAATGAAGTCACGAATGACATTCGTGGACTAGGAGAGGAGATTAAAGAACCAGTCATCGTCAAAAAGGTTCTAAGATCTCTCCTTCCCCGGTTTGATTCTAAAGTCTCAGCCATAGAAGAAGCCAAAGATCTGAACGAGTTTTCAATGGATGAGCTGCATGGTTCTCTCACTGCCTATGAGATGCGCATAGGTAAGACGTCTTCATCGGATAGAGAAGCGGCCTTCAAAGTTCAGAAAAAGGCAAAAGAGATTGCTGGTCATGATTCTGATGATGATGAGCTTGAGGCTCAATTTATTAGAAGGCTGAAGAAAGGAAGCAATGGCAAGTATAAAGGGAAGCTACCCTTTAAATGCTTCAATTGTGGCGGTGTTGGCCACTTTGCTGCGAAGTGCCCGCTGAAAGAAGACAATGATAATGACTCTTATGTTGATAAGAGTAAATGGAAGAAGAATTTCAGAAAGAAGGGCAAAGCAAAGAGCTTCATCAGTCAGCATAATGACAGCACGTCTGAATCTTCGGACGATGATGAATCAGTCGAGGCGACTGAAGCACTCTTCATGGTTACTATTGAAGAAGACGATGAGCAAGAGCTGGAAAACGAAGAGGAGGCTGAAGTGAATCTTGAAGAAGAGCTCATTGCTGCACTTGAGGAGCTTAGCAAGGAGCGAAGATCAAGTAAGAAAAATCTGAAACTTCTTCATGAATCTGAAATTTCAGTTATTGCTTTGAAAACTGAATTAGAAGAGTATAAAAGAATGGTAGATGTCCTAGAAATACAAATCTGTACCAAAACTGAGGAAGTGATGAAACTTGAGAATGAAATCCTTGGAGCAAGGACTGAAAATATGCAAATGAAACAAAAGCTCAAGGAGTTTCAAGCTATCAATGGTACATTGAAGCTGAATGAAATTTTGAAAGTTCAAAGACCCCCTCACTTCAGATTTGGAATAGGATTTGAGAATGGAGAATCTTCTAAGGTTACACCTTCTGTAGAGACGGTGTTTGTAAAGCAAGTTACTACACCTTCCAATTCTGTGAAGCCCACACTGCCTAGAAAAGAGCCCATTCAAGTGAGAAAGGACATGAAGCCTAACCAGCCATATAAAAGATACAAATTTTATGGCTATTGTTATCATTGCAATAGGTATGGACATAGAAGGGCAGATTGTAAATTCTATGTGAGAAACAGCCCAGTTGTGAGAAGGAACCCTTTCTCAATCCTAAATAGCCACAATATTGAGTGCTACAAGTGTCATAATTTTGGACACATGGCTAGGGATTGTAGGCTGCCTACTGCTAAACCAATTCAGGTTGAAAAGAAACCCAAGTTAGTCAAAACTTGGAGGGCAAAGAAAAGTGCAGAAAAAGGCAAGAAATCTCTCATTGTGCAAACCGCTTTCAATGCACAAAAGAAGACAACACCATGGGTCCTTGATAGTGGCTGTTCGAGTCATATGACTGGTGATAAAGAAAAATTCATCAAGTTACAGCACTATGAAGGTGGTTCGGTAAAGTTTGGTAACAATGATGGTGCCAAAATTGTTGGAAAAGGTGTTGTTCAGCTGATGGCAAACAAGATCAGATCTGAAGAGGTCTTATATGTGTCTGGATTGAGACACAATCTGTTGAGTGTGAGCCAGATCTGTGATAAGGGCCACGAAATTGTTTTTACAAAGAATGGGTTTGCTATCAAGAAGAGTAGCAACGGCAAAACAGTGGCTACTGGGTCAAGGACAGCTGGAAATCTTTACACCTTGTCAGAAGGAGCTGAAAAGACATGCTTATTGAGTCGGTCAGAAGAGAGTTGGTTGTGGCACAAACGCCTTGGGCATCTAAGCTTTGGCAACATGTCAAAGATTTGCAATTCAAAGGCTGTTAGAGGTATGGCTACAGTTGAAAAGCCTTCAAACCCCATTTGTGACTCTTGTCAAAAGGGAAAGCAAACGAGGGTAATGTTCAAGACGAAGGAGCATCATACGAAGAAACCTCTTGAGCTGGTACACACTGATCTCTGTGGACCGATGCGGACTCAAAGCACCAATGGAGATAAGTATTTTATGCTTTGCATTGATGATTTTACTCGCATGACATGGGTATTATTTCTTAAGCATAAACATCAAGCACTTGATCGGTTCAAAGTGTTTAAAGCACAGGTTGAAAACATGCTAGGGAAGCAGATCAAGACGCTAAGGTCTGATCGTGGAGGCGAATTCACATCTGATGAATTCACTAAGTATTGTGAACATCATGGCATCCAAAGACAATACTCAGTCCCTAGAACTCCACAGCAGAATGGAGTTGTTGAGCGCAAGAACCGCACTGTGCAAGAAATGGCACGCACCATGCTGGTTGAAAGTAAGATGGCTGATAAGTATTGGAAAGAGGCGATTCATACGGCTGTTTATATTCAGAATCGTTGCTTGATCAGGCCACATGAAGATAAAACACCTTATGAGCTATGGTTTGGAAGAAAAGCTACAGTCAAGCACTTCAGAGTCTTCGGTAGCAAGTGTTACATCAAGCGGCTCGAACAAAATCCGGGCAAATTTGAAGAAAGAGCCGATGAAGGTATTTTTCTGGGTTACTCATCCTCTAGTAAAGCTTACAGATGCCTTAACAAAAGGACCAGAAAAATTATTGAAAGTGCTGATGTTAGAATTGATGAAAACCATGAGTCAAAGAAGGTAACTCATAATGACAGTCCAGTGTATGAGGACTCGAGTGAGATTGATGATGAAGTGGCTGAACCTGATTCTGAAAAGGCAAAAGATGATTCAGAGGATACTTCTCCTAGAAAGAAAAGTACTTGGGTAGAGCAACACCCTAAGGATCAAATCATTGGAGATCCTGAGGCCGGTGTAAAAACTAGACAAAGTGTAGTTAGCAATTACTCACTTGTGTCCACCATTGAGCCCAAGACAGTAGCTGAAGCTAGTCTAGATGAAAGCTGGTTAAAAGCTATGCATGAGGAGTTGGAGCAGATTGAGAAAAACTCCACATGGGAACTAGTCCCTAGACCTACTGATAAGAATGTGATTGGTACAAAATGGGTCTTTCGGAACAAGCTGAATGAAGATGGTCAGGTCATACGAAACAAGGCAAGGTTGGTTTGTAAAGGCTATGCACAAGTTGAAGGCATAGATTTTGAAGAGACCTTTGCACCGGTGGCTCGTCTGGAAGCCATTCGTATGTTTCTTGCATTGGCTGCCTATAAAACCTTCAAGGTATTTCAGATGGATGTTAAGTCAGCTTTCTTGAATGGTTTACTTGAAGAAGAGGTCTACATTGAGCAACCTGATGGCTTTCTAATTAGCAAAAATTCAGACTTAGTTTGCAAGCTGAAGAAGGCTCTATATGGACTGAAACAGGCGCCAAGGGCATGGTATGCAAGGCTGGATCTT
This sequence comes from Litsea cubeba, assembly GCA_012931725.1. Lineage (NCBI taxonomy): Eukaryota > Viridiplantae > Streptophyta > Magnoliopsida > Laurales > Lauraceae > Litsea > Litsea cubeba. The sequence goes on from CM022954.1 coordinate 50,036,349, forward strand.
TATCTTCGCAAGATTGGTTTTGGAAAAGGACTAGTTGATAGCAATCTGTATGTCAAATCTGATTCAAGCAAACAGCTGGTGGTTATTGTTTATGTTGATGACATAATATTTGGAGGCAATGATGAGAATATGTGCAGGATTTTTGCTGAAGATATGACGAAAGAATTTGAGATGTCTATGCTTGGAGAGCTAAAGTTCTTCCTAGGATTACAAGTTCAGCAGCTGAAAAATGGTATTTTTATATCTCAGATGAAATATATAAAGGAAATGCTGAAGCGTTTTAACATGGAAGACAGCAAGCCCGTGAGCACGCCAATGACAACGAACACGAAACTTAGCAAAGATGATAAGGCTTCGTCCGTTGATCACACCACCTATCGTTCTATGATAGGAAGCTTGCTTTACTTGACTGCTACAAGACCAGATCTTCTACAAGCAGTATGTATGGTGGCTCGATTTCAAGCATCACCAACTGAGACGCACCTTACAGCAGTGAAAAGGATATTTCGATATCTAAAAGGTACTATGGAGCTTGGAATATGGTATCCTAAAGGTAAATCCTTTACTCTTGTCGCATACTCAGACGCCGATTGGGCTGGTTGCGTAGATGATCGCAAGAGTACAAGTGGTGGTGCATTCTATCTTGGTGATAGATTGGTAGCTTGGCACAGCAAGAAGCAAGACTCCGTCTCACTTTCGACAGCGGAAGCAGAATATATTGCAGCGGCAACTTGTTGTACGCAAGTGTTATGGATGCGGCAAATGCTCTCTGATTTAGGAGTTCCAACAACAGATCCTACGCCGATCCTCTGTGATAACACTAGTGCAATTCATATCTCCAAGAATCCAGTTCAGCATTCAAGGACTAAGCATGTTGCAATCCGCTATCACTTTCTCAAGGATAAAGTTGCAGATGGTGAGGTAAAGTTGGAATACGTTCCTACTACTGAGCAAGTGGCTGATATCTTCACAAAACCTTGCCAAAGGAAGTCTTCGAGTATCTCCGAAAGAAATTAGGAGTTACTCATTCTCCTACACCTTAGGAGATGTGCCAGAAAGGGGGAGCAATGAATTCGTTGAATATCTTATTTGCTCCTAGATTGGTCCCTTTGGAATTATTGTCAAAGGGGGAGAAGATTATGCATGGAAAGGTTGATATGCATGTCATCTTGAGAAGGTTATCTGGAGATTGATATCAAGTTATGCTGAGGAAGATTATGCAAGGAAAGACTATATGCATGTTGAAGTTAGTCTTATGCTAAGAAGATGGAAATATGATAGCATGAGGAAGATGGAAGATTGGAATGAAAATTGGTATCAAGATAGTGAATGAGAAGATCATGTTCCAAGGGGAGTTTATTGTTCTAAAAAGGCTCTATGATGTCAACATGTTCCAAGTGTCTGTGTTGAAGTTCCAAGTGTTGCCAACAATTCCAAAGGGGGAGATTGTTGGAATTTGAGATGCATTGAGTTGAATCTTGAAGCATTGGTGTGTTTGGTGTCTCAAGCATCAAATTGTATTGGAATTATTGTCAACACTATGTCTCAATCATGTGTTGAAAGAGTGGAATTGATAGAGCTTAAAAAGAAAAATAAGAGTTGACACAGTTCAGGAATTCAGCATTCCTGAAGCAGAGCACGCGGTCGACCGGGCTCTTCATGCGGTCGACCGAGCAAGAAGAAACCTGCAGAAAACAGATTTGGTAGCTCTCAGTTATTTTCGTGACACAGTGTGTCTTCGGTCGACCGAGCCCTCAGGATGTCGACCGAGCTCGATAAGTGACTATTTCCAGATAGTGTATGATGTCGACCGAGCAAAGCATGATGTCGACCGAGCACGGGATCAGAGTTGCGCAGAAACAGAAGACTTGCACGAAAATTCAGGAACTTTTTGTATTTCGTTTGGGACTCTTTCTAAACGAATTGTAGCCTATTTTGAAGACTCTTAAGGGTTGCTAAAACCTATATAAGGGCATGTTAGGCTCGTTTTTATGTACACAACAGAAAGAGGAAAAGAAGAGAGAAAAAGAGAGAGTTTGGAGAGAATAGAGTGTTGTGGCTGTGTTGCTGTTGTGGTGCTGTTGTGCTTATGTGCTGACGTTTTCTACAGCAAGTGTGGACGAATTTGAAGCCTCATGAAGATGGTATTTTCGTTCATAAGATAAGTCTCTCTTTTATGCTTTAGATTTCTATTTGTAAGGGATTGAGAGAGAGAGAATTGTAGAGGGGAAAGGGCTGTAGATCAGTTTATCTTCTTTGCTGTAATCATCAAGTTGGTGCTTGGTGTTTTGGGGTTTGGTGATCCTGTCTGTGGGTGCAGACAAATTGTAAAGGGAGTTGTAGCTTCCTAGATAGTTGGTGCTATCTGAAACCTAAGGGAGTCGGTGCTTCCTAGATAGTTGGTGCTATCTGAAACCTAAGGGAGTCGGTGCTTCCTAGATAGTTGGTGCTATCTGAATTTAAGGGTTGGTGCTCTTTGTCGTCGGTGCGACTAAATAAGATTCAGACCTGTACCGGATTGTTGTTCGGACGGGATTGAACCGTGGACGTAGCCTTTTGGTGAACCACGTAAAATCTGGTGTCAAATTGTGTGGTTTGATTTGAATTGTTGTTAGCAAGGACCTGTTTAAAAGAGATCACTGATTCACCCCCCCCTCTCAGTGATCACGAGATCTAACACGGCGAACATCACTGCAAGGCATTCTTTTTCGACTGGAGAGTAGCGATGCTCTGCACCTACTAGCATGCGGCTGAGGTAATATAGAGCAACTTCTTTTCTTTGATCATTTTCTTGTGCAAGCAGAGCTCCCAAAGAGTGATCAAGGGCTCTTGTGTGCAAGATGAATGGTTTTCCAGTGGTAGGAGCAGCTAACACTGGAGGTTTTGTCAGGTATGACTTGATGTCTTGGAAAGCTGCTTCACAGTCAGCATCCCAGACAAAGTTTACACCTTTTTTCATCAACCGGGAGAATGGACGGCATTTCCCCGAAAGATTGGAGATGAACCGTCTGATGTAGGCCAATCTCCCTTGAAGCCCTTTGAGTTCTCTCAAGGTTCTTGGAGAGGGCATTTCCAGAATGGCTTTGACTTTTATGGGGTCAAGCTCTATTCCAGCTTCCGAACTAAGAATCCAAGGAACTTACCCGACGAGACGCCGAAGAAGCATTTCAATGGATTCATTCGCAGTTTGTGTTTACGAAGCCAGAGGAAGACTTCTCGAAGGTTTTCGAGATGATCTTCTTTTCTTTTGCTTTTGACGGCGAGGTCATCAACGTAACATTCAACCATCTTGTGCTGCATATCTTGGAATATTTTCATCATAGCCCTCTGATATGTGGCACCAGCATTTTTCAGACCAAATGGCATGACAGTGTAGTAATACACGCCAAATGGGGTCGAAAAGATGTATGTTTTTCGTCTTCAGGATGCATTTTTATCTGATTGTAGCCAGAGAAACCATCCATGAATGTCATTCGCTCGAATCCATAGGTATTATCGATCATTACCTCTGGTATGGGGAGCGGAAATTCATCTTTAGGACATGCGCCGTTCAGGTCTCTATAGTCAATACAGACCCTGATCTGCCCATTTTTCTTTGTCACGGGGACAATGTTGGCTAACCATTCAGGATGTTGTTCCTCACGGATGAAGCCGACGCTTTTGAGTTTTGAACTTCTTGTTCAATTTTATCCATCACATCTGGACGGAATCTTCTTTGGCCTTGCTTGACAGGCTTGATGTCTTCTTGAAGATTGAGTTTGTGAACCGCTATTTTAAGGTCTAAGCCTGGCATTTCAGCGTAAGACCATGCAAAGCAATCAACGAACTCACGAAGAAAGGCGATATACTCGGGTCTCATCATCCTTTATATTCTTGCTTATGAGTACAGGACGTGGGTTATCTGGTGTTCCCAAGTCTATCTTTTGAACAGGATCTTCTGTTGGAAGGTTCGAAGGTGGTTCCTCCATAATATTTTCGGAGGCTTCCAGCTCAACGAAACCTTCTGGGGTTTCAAAGGCATTTCCAGACCAAGGTTTTGTTCCTTTCCACGGGTCTTCTTGATCGGTAATTTTCCCAATGCTTGCTATGAGATGATCCCAATCGCCTGTTGAATCCGGGTTGAAGTAGGCTACTTCTTTTGGAGATGAGGGTTCTTCTGGGTCAGAAGACCACACGTCTGTGCCATCGGACAACTCCTCTTCATTTTCCGAGAAATCGTGCCAATTAGATGAGCTTCCTGGATTTTTATCAGGTGACTCATCGAAGAGATATCCAGGGAGATCGATGTCTTCATGGACTTGAGATGTTGAGGCTTGGCCAGTATATTGACTTTTAAGCCTTTGTGTCAACTGTCTCAAGGGAGTGTCAGGATCATACCCTAACCCGTGTGAAGACTTTTCTACATAGCCATAGAGTTTCCAATCTTCCAGCTGGCTTTTGGTCAAGACGGGCCCCAATGGCGTGAGAATACCACGTCCTTCTCCCAAACCGACTGGGTTTTGAGCGTCATAGCCCATTTTCTTCATAATAGCTCGTGCCACAGAACTGTATAAGGATAGTTGAGGCATGCCTTTATTTTGGAAAGGTTCAAGCATGGAGTTTGATGAAGAAGCATCCGATCTATGGAAGAAGATCGGCTTTTCCTTTGCTGAAGTTGCTGGAACAACGAAAGAAGCTGACGTAGGATCTTCTATGTCAGAAGTTGTCTCCATTAGAGTAAGAGCAGGCTGAACTTGCTGAGTGTCAGCTTGGCTTGACGATGCGTCGTCTTCTGGCTCTGAATCCGAGTCCGTGTCTTGCATGATAGACACGAAAGAGACAACAAATTTGCCCCCATGCTTTTGCTTTGCCTTCTTCACTTTAGTTGTGATGACCAAAGGCTTTGAAGGTTTGAGGGAGATGATGAAGGGAGTTTGAATGCTCTCTTCGGATTTACCGGATGATTTTTTTTTCTTCCGGTGATTGTTGAGGAGCTTTACCTTTATCTTTCTGGAGATTTTCGGCAAAGGATGCTGTGTGCTTATCCTCTTCTTCTTTTTCACCTTCATACATCTGTGAGTCTGCGAAATGGACTTCTTTACCTTTGAAGGGTTTTCTGTCCGCAAATACTCGATGTATCATGCCGTCGTCGCTGACAAACTTGATGCATTGATGTAGAGTTGAAGGGACAACACCATTCTCGTGGATCCAAGGGCGTCCGAGAAGGATGTTGTAGCATGAAGGGGTTTTTATTGCATACACAGTGACCTCAGAGATAAGATCACCGATCTGCAACTTGAACTTGATTTTGCCAATAGGCCTTTGAGTACTCCCATCGTATCCAAAGATAGATACAGATGTGTGGCTCAGCTTGCTGGGTGGGATGCCCAACTCTTCGAGAGCCGATGTGGAGATGAGGTTGAGTGCAGAACCTGGGTCGATCTGAACTCTGTGCATAGGCATTTCGTTGATATACCCTATGAAGTACAGGGGTCGATTATGCCTGGTTTTGCCAAGTAGGAGGTCGTCCTTTGTGAAGGCGATGGTTGCACTGGCTGCTTTTTTAACCGAGAGGCATTCAATGCATGATCCCTCAGTTTTCTTCTTTTCTCCCTTTGAGGAGGCTTTTGAGTTTTTGACCTGGTAATCCATTTCAATTTGGAGGACTTGCGGGGCATGTTTGTCGACATCCTCGTTCAGCCTTTGTAATTCTGAGATGAGATTATCACGAGTGTGCGGAGACATTCGCAACAAATTTAGGATGTGCAGACGTGCAGGTATGTGCTTGAAGTGTTCAATCAAGTCATACTTGAAAGCCTCCTTAGGGCCTGGTGGTCTTCAGGGACTTCAGGCTCTGGGTTGCGAGGAGGCTCGTTGACGCGGTCTTGCTTTTGTTCTAGAGCGAGTCGCTGCAAGATCCTTGCATATTCTTCAAGATCAGGCATGGGAGCCGAATCTTCTTCTTCATCAACTCTTTGTGGCTCAACATGGTTGATTTCCACTGGAGTAATGAGAGGTGCTGAGTCAGCAGCATTTTCTTGTACAGCCTCTTGTTCTTCTTCATCATCAGACCAGGATCCTTGTGGCTGTAGGGGGTTATACCAGATTACTGGCATAAGATGGGACTCAGGAACCCATTCTTCATCGGAGAGATATTCTCCTGTTTCAATGGACTCCTCCCACTCGTCTGTGTAGTTGGGTTCGAATCCATCATCGGTGTCGCTGGACTCATATCCATCAATGGAGAATCCAACTACCGAATTGCAAGAGTATGATGCCTCCTGCATGGCTTCTTTGAATCGAGGTGGCATGAAATCACTGGGAGTGAATTTTCTTACCCCTTTTGAAGTCTCTGGAAGGGATATTTTTGTTGCCTCCAGTGAAACGGTAGAGGAAGCCTCTGCCTTTTCTTTGACCTCTAGTTTTGGCTGGGTCTTCTCTTGCCGTTTGAGCTTGAGGAGATGCTTCCTAGCCTGCCTCCGTTGTTGAGCTGTAGGCTTTGTTTTCACGACCTCCCAATTTTCATCTTCCAGGAGATCGGGATGTACCCATATCGGTTGTCCGTCTGGTGTCGGGTAAGGAACCAGTTCCTCGGACGCTTGGATTGAGTTTATCACCTTGAAGGAAGTAGTGGTCTTTTTCTTTGGTGATTTTGATGTTTGTCCACATGTCACCATGTTGACGGAGGCAGGCCCATAGTTTTTGTCAAAGGTGATGACTCCGTTTTTTCCACATCTCGTTTATTTTCTCCCTCACAATGAAGCATTGATTGAGAGGATGTGAGATAATCTGGTGGTATGGACAGTACCGAGGATCGTTGGTTTTGCCAACATCACCCGATCTTTTTGGTTTAGGCAAGGTGAGCTTGCCGTTTGCCACAAGAGCCCCGAAGATTTCATCAACATCTTCATCAAACGGGTATTTCTTCTCTACTCATTCTTTGAAGGCATCTGAGAGTTCAGGTCTCTTACCAGTAACTTTATTTTCAGCTTTCTTTGGTGGCTGAGGAGCTGACTTGGTCTGCACATTGAGGACCTCTTTTTCTTTGGTTTAGAGGTTGCAATGGCGGTTGGCTCTTTTCTTGATGATTTCTGACTGTTGAGGTCTTTAATCACCGTTTCAGCTTTCATGGAAGCTTCTAGGAGTTCTCCTAGGTTTTTTGATTTGTTGCCGATGATCATGGAGCGGATTCTGGCTCTCATGTTGTTTCGGCAAATGTCGACTAGCGACGCTTGTGGCAATACATCAGAGCATTTGTATGCCATTGCTTTCCACTTGTGAATGAAGTCATATGTTGATTCATTCTCCCCCTGTTTTAGGCTGCACAGCTGAGCCATAGTAGCGGGATGATCCTCACCTTTGAAGTGAGTCAGGAAGCGTGTCTCTAGCATGGCCCAGTTTTTGATTGAGTCCTCCGGCAGAGTGGAGTACCAATCGAAGGCCGTACCTTTTAGGGTACTTGCAAAGAGGCAGATCTTGAGTGCATCTTGATCCGCGATAGCTCCCGTCAGGATCTTGAAGTGGATGACGTGCTGTCTGGCTGATCCTTTCCCCGTATATGTTTGGAGAGTAGGATGCTTGAATTTGGTGGGGAACGGGACCGAGTCCATCCATAAGGGATATGGTGGCTTGATCCCATGCTCCCTGAGTATATCCTCTTCTTTTGCTTTGGCGAGGATACTGTCTACGTCCGTTTTGGTAAGGGCGCGTGACTCATTTTCTTCTCCATTTACCTCGTCGTTTTGATGATTCGAAGGAGGTTCATTGTTCACCTGATTTTGGAAGGCGAGGAGAAGGTTTTCCATCAGAGTTTCAATCCTCTGCTGGCCCTGTTCCAACTGCTGGATGCGGGTGATCGCATCTTCTGGAGGTGGATTGCGGGGTGGTGGCTCAGAATTTGTAGCCAAGACATTCATCCTTCGTGATTCAAACGAAGAAACTGTCCTGGTGACTGAGCTGGGGCTCATTCTTTTTGAAGAAGAGCTTGAGGAAGGATCACTCTGCTCTCCTTTGCTTGAAGGAGCAGGGGATTCTTCTAAATGTCTTCTTGTCCTGAAGACGCTGCGGGTCATCGGACGTCGGACATGGATTTTTGTTGCTGATTTTTGGCGCCTTCTGGTTTTTCCAACCATATGGACGGCAGCAACTTGGTTGGGTCTTTCTTTTTCGACCCATTTGGGAGAGACTTGAAGTGTAGGAGGCTGGGTCCTTTGCTTCTCTAGTCTCTTTTGCCGGTATGACACGCGGCGGCGTATACGACGAGCAATTTGAGCTTCGGTCAGCTCTGGCTGGGCTTTGACGATGAAGGATGTGCTCCCTCTGGCGCAGGAGGCGAGTCTGTCTTCTTTGCAGCTGGGCAAGGACAGTATGCGAACCCTGTCCTTCGCCTGTTGCAAGCGAAGCTTTGAATTTTTGGAGTTCGGCCCCTGTAGAGATGAAGGGTCGAACTGCAGGTTTGTAGGCCTTAGCAGGTGCTTGCAGAGGCCTTGTGATGCATGATCTGATTTTGGGCTTGTAGGAACAAGCCGGCTCATGCTGGGATGACTTGGAAGTCAGGTTGGAGATGGGTCTCTCCTCTTTCATGTAAGCAAGAGGGTAGAGCTGGTTCTCCTTGAGTGGGGCCAGGAATGCTGGCTTAGTGGATGTGTGGGACCTTCTCTGTTTTGGTGAAGGTCTTGGGGACCAAGTCTTGGGATAGACCTGGTTGCTTGCAGGTCGAGGCTTTGTGGGGGTGCCACGGGCTTTAGGCCTTCTGGTGCTCGCCTTCGGTGTCACGGTAGTGACACGTTGAGATGCGAGTTTCTGCTTCTTAGAGGGAGCAGTTTGTTCCTCGGGAAGTGGGAATGGTCCCAGCGTCCCAAAGACGATAGTCCGGGGAGTCGAGGTCGACCCGGAGTTCAGAGAGTTGCCGAGGGAGTTAACACTTCGGCAGCTGATGGGGCGCTTGTAGGTGCGCGCAGTTTGCTTCTGTTGAAGCATGATTTGGTGCTTGTTCTCATCGAAGGTAATGGTAAGCGATGCTGCCATTGTTAGTTTTTTTTCGAAAATTTCTGAAACAAGACTACATCCATTAGTAATCACAAGAATATAATGATCATAAATGGAAAGTTCTATGGTTTCATCTTTTCAAATTGCTCGAGGGAGATGACCCAAGCAATATGAGGAAGGCAAAATGCCATAGAGGGTACAATTGTTTTAATCGCAGGTATGGTAAGCCCAGAATGAGCGTCCCAGTGACTGCTAGAAGCAATTGTGAACTTAAATTCGACTTATCGAGAAGCAAAGCTTGCTCGAAATAAGAAGAATATAAAGTTTGGAGTTACAGATGTGCCGGACGCAATACAGTAGACCCTGAAAGGGAGTACTAGTACCGCTAGACACAAATGTTTTGAGACCGCATCCATGAGATGAGATTCTCTATTTTGAAAGGTCAAGATTGGATTCATCAAAGAGAGCCGATGGTATTCCAATCTGAACACGGGCTCAGCGATTTCCGCGAGCGCCAGTGCTCGGAAAGAAATGAACCATAATTTCTCGAATTTGAATCTAAAAATGACAAGTTTTTTTTTGAAAAGCCAATATCGGGTTCATCAAAGAGAGCAAAAGGCACCCCAATCTGAACACTGGCTCAGCGATTTCCACGAGCGCTAGTGCTCAGAAAGGAGAAGACCAAGATATCTCCAATCTAAACCCAAAATGACGGAAGTTTTTTTTTTTTTTGAAGATTTTGAAGTTTTTTTTAAAAAATCTTTTTTTTTATTTTTTTTTAAGATTTTTTTTTGAAAATTTTTTTTTATTTTTTATTTTTTATTTTAAAATTTTTATTTTTTTAAAAAATTTTTATTTTTAAAAAAATTTATTTAAAAGACGAGAGAGTACACATAGGCCTCCTAACCCGGTCTTATGAAATCTTGATTGATAGAATTGCCCCCAGGTAAGGGTAGGATTACTTAATGAATCCGTTTGGAGGACCCTTGCCTAGAACAGTCAAGCTGTCTCCACACTCTGGACAAGGCTTTTCTTTGAATCAACCATGATCAAAGAACACAGTTGGTTTAACCTTAGTGGTCTATGTCTTTTTTTTATTTTTATATATATATATTTTAATGAACTCATCGAAGAGAAACGATGGCCCAAAACCTTAGTCGAACAGGCTCAACATTTCTGCAAGCGCGATGAACGATAGGAACGGATCAAGGTTTCTCAATTTTGAATCCAAAATGAAAAATCTAAATTTATATATATATATATATATATTTTTTATTTTTAATGAACTCATCGAAGAGAAACGATGGCCCAAAACCTTAGTCGAACAGGCTCAACATTTCTGCAAGCGCGATGAACGATAGGAACGGATCAAGGTTTCTCGATTTTGAATCCAAAATGAGAAATCTAATTTTTTATTTTTTATATATATATATTTTATTTTTAATGAACTCATCGAAGAGAAACGATGGCCCAAAACCTTAGTCGAACAGGCTCAACATTTCTACAAGCGCGATGAACGATAGGAACGGATCAAGGTTTCTCAATTTTGAATTCAAAATGAGAAATCTATTTTTTTTTTTGGTTTTTTTTTTAAAAAGAGAAAGAGTGGAAATAAATTCAAAGAATTAGAAATTTCCAAAAAAAATCTCATCTCATTTTTTTTAGATCTTTAATGAACTCATCGAAGAGAAACGATGGCCCAAAACCTTAGTCGAACAGGCTCAACATTTCTGCAAGCGCGATGAACGATAGGAACGGATCAAGGTTTCTCAATTTTGAATCCAAAATGAAAAATCTGATTTTTTTTTTTTTTTTTTTGAAAAGAGAAAGAGCGGAAATAAATTCAAAGAATTAGAATTTCCAAAAAATCTCATCTCATTTTTTTAGATGCGGAATCCAACATAGGCCACCAATTATAAAGTAGCGAAGGAATCGAGAAAAGAAATAGCATAGAGCAAAATATATGATATGCAAATATTTCATTTCTAGCATCATGTTCTCAAATAAACGGGTCCCACCGGGTGTGCCAGCTTGATGGACCGCGCTCCTGCTCGGTTCTACCGAGGTCGGCGGACGTGGGAGTCCGTTGGGTCCGACCCTTTCGTAACCGGGGGGCAGAGGCACGCATCAACATTTTTGTTCTGTGGGTGTGCCAGATTTTCTATTTTACTTGGAATTGCAAGTGGTGATCCGGAGATCAACCTTCGCAAGTAAAAAAGAAATCAACTTCTTTCAAGTTTTCCATTGTACATATATTTAAGAAAAGAGACATTTTTCTTGGTTTGCCGTGAAAGGCGATTTTTTTGGCGTTTATAGCCGATTTTGGCGTTTATAGCCGATTTTTGGCGTTTATAGCCGATTTTGGCGTTTATAGCTGGACGCTTCGAATCACGAAAAAACGGCGAAAATCGGGGTTTCCGGGGCCTTCCCGGCGATCCCGGGCTCCAGGGTCGCAGGGGCCTGCGACCCTGGGGGGTTTTTTCCCCTTTTTTGTCCCGTTTTGTGTCCGTTTTTGCTGTTTTTCTATTCTTTTTTCTTCTATATTTTTCCTTGACATTTTTGACCATTTATTGGCTTGATTTCCCTGTAGGAAACCTGATAAGAATCCTTGCATTTTGGTTTGCAAAGTTTCTAATTTCCTGAGAAAGCCGAAGACTTTGTCGCGCAGAGCTGCTGATTTTCCCTCCGAAGCTGAAACTGGGTCAAACGATGTCGGAATGATCTGAAATTTGGTGTGAAGCCTCCTGAGCAATAAATAAGACCAACCATAGGCTTTTGTTTGAGTTTTGAAGCCGTTTGGGGTCCTATCACCAGTAGACTCACTTTTGTCGCGATGAAGATGTCGCGGTTTGATGTGCGGTCAACCGATGTCCGATTAACTTGAAATTTGACAGGGAACCTATTGGAGTCATTTTAAGATGATCCATAGGCTCTGTCTTGGAAACCATGGTCCCGGAGAGCTTTGCCGCCGAGAGGCCTGATTTGGCTTCCGAGCGTCAAACTATGGTCAAATGTTGTCGAAATGACCTGAAATTTGACGTGGAGCCTTTTGGATGTATTTTGAGACCATCCATCGGCTCTGATCGAAGATTTGGTGTCTCCGATGCTTTCGCCGCCGAGAGCTCCTTTTCGGCTGTCGGAGAAGCGAAGTTAGGCCAAATGATTTTGAAATGGCCCGAAACTTCTTGTGTACTCCTCTTTTGGCTGTCTTGAAGGATCTTGCAGTTTTTGTTTGATTCTGACAGATTTTTTGGAAGTAGCCTTGCCTATTTATGGCAGGTTGCGACTTCATGTAGCTTTCTGGATCTTGAAGAGGCAAAGTGACATTTTTGGTGTCAACAATGTCCTATGACAACATGCTTCTAGGTTCCACCAAACTATTGTCTATTTGATGGATTTCCCTGGATTTGCATTCCATTATCAATCATATCATTCCAGCAGCCATATAACATGCTTCCTTTGACTCAAAATAGATTTCACCCTAATCAATAGGTTTTAGATGCTGCGATGCACAGTAGAATTGTTAATAATTGGATAATTCAACATTATCAATCGTCTGGGGCACCATTAGAGAGTAACTAAAAAGATTCACTCACCTTTGATATGCGATCATTGCCTTTGCGATGTGCGAACGTGACATTCGTTGATCGTCTTTCCTCACTGATTGCCTTCTTCCTATTCTTCCCCTTAATTCCCAGTCACCAACTTTCTCTCTCAGAGTTCTCTCAAAGCAAAGAAGGAGAAATATGTTTTACCGAAGAGGTCTTTGGTTGTTAATATAGGCAACAAAGAGGTAGAGTCCTAGTCTCTATCTCATACTGCTAATTTGAAGTTGTGTTATAACTCCTTCCTCCTAATAACATACATGTGAGAGGAACTAACAAAAGTATCTAGCAACTTCAAGGAGACACATTTTCCTTTAGCTTGTTCATTAGTTGTGGAGTATATTGATAATTTTTTTGAGAGACAACCCCCTCTAACAAGTGGGTTTAAGCTTCAGAGTTATATCTTCACCTCCATTTATTTTGTCAAAAACTCTACATATGAAACTCAATTCGGTCCTTGATCAGCTTACAACTTGTAGATAGAGAACCCTTGGAAATTCAATTATATCTTCACCTTTCATTAATGTAGACTTTTGTCATGAGCTTAAATTGACCAACTCTATGGCAGATGCTTTAGTCAAATTGGGGGTCTAGAGGATGTCTTGTCGGGTGGGTTTTATTATGTAATTGAGGAGTGGGTGGGGTGAAGGCTTTTGCTACCAAAAAATAAAATACAACTTCAACTTGTTGGTAGAATACAACCTTGCCGGCCATCTTGATTTCCAGAAAGCAAAGGTGTACAAGGCCACACGACAACCATAAACAATAAAACAGTTTGGATTAGGGCTGTCGGTGGTCGGTCTTGGTCGGTTTTCAGTCACCTCTGCACCCGGGCCAAATGTTCGATTTTTTGGATATAGATAACCGAAAACCGACCACTGTATTTAGTGCAAGTGGGAAAACCGAACATTCGGTTTGGTCGGTTTCCGGTCGGTTTTCGGTTTTGGGCTGGGCCCTAATTTGAATAGGTCAAGCCTCATTTTGTATTGGTCTAATTGGCCATTGGGCCTTTAATTTCATTAAATAAGTTAAGTGTCCAATCTAATTTAGTAACTTACACACAAATAAAACAAGCCCAGCAGCAATTAACAATAAGTACAGGCCCAGCAGCTAGCTAGTAGTACTTAAAAAATGCAGATGTTCAACAGTTCAAGTCACTAAGTCAGTACATACTCCAGCTGCTTAACAATTCGGTCGGTTCGGTTTTAACCGAACGGTTTTTTAATTTAGAAAAAAACCGACCGTAGTTTAATTTTTAGGTGAAACAAATAACGATTGGTCGGTTTTCTTTAAAAAAAATATGTAGAACCGCCCAAACGGTCGGTTCGGTTATTTCGGTCAATTTTCATAGCCCTAGTTTGGATGAACTGGGTCAATTAAGGTCATGATCTTCAAAATAGTTTAAAGCTGTCATACAATGCCTACAACCAACACACAGTAAAAGGTGTCTATGCAACTCCATGTTCTATTTGCACCATAAAGAGGTAAAGAAAATGCTTGTATTCTTCGGTCTTTCCCATCTGTTACATCCACGATGTTTTCCAGTGGAAAGTTCAGAGGAACATAAAAAAATCCTCACACTTCTAAAACTTCTTCTTTGCTACCTTAAGCCTCTAGGCAAAACGCAATAGCAATTTTATAAACAACTTAAATGCATGAACTTTAACCATATAAATCATGATGGAAGTGAACAACATATATGGGTGATTCCCAAAGTCTGGGATCCTGATTGATAAGGTAATGACTGGACCAGCAGTCATGCCAAATTACTGCTTACCAATCTGACTGTATTATTTACTTTTTTCCATCTTATTTTATACTTTATGTTGAGGGAATTTCCATTTTCTTTGACTTCCTATTTTGCCATTTTTTGGTTCCAAATGTTCTGTTATATGAATCTAATCATTCCTTTGGTATTTGAATCTGATTAGCAACATACTAGGGAATCCAAATGCACTTGCTGAGTGCATGGTGGCTCTTATAACTATGTTGAAGTATGCATTAAAGCAAATAAAAGAAGAGAGAAGCATCTTCGTCATCTTCCTCATGACCATGCAGAGAGAATAGAGTTTGGGAACAATATTAGAAGCTGGCTTCCTCAAAGTACTCTGCTTACACATACTGGAAAAGAACTATGACTCGTTTTCTTTGGCAGCCATTAATTCTCGTAATTATCTCAAATAACTGGTGGTTAATTATGGTGGTGACTCATGATATAATTACAAAATCCAAGAGGGATCAAAAGGTTTCACATGGTTTGTGGGTATTTTCCTATGAGCTGCTTTTGAATGACGCAAACCTCGACTGGTGAGGATTTTATTTTGCCATTTGTTGCAGTGATAAATCTAGTTGGAGCTGAAACCTTGAAGTTCTGACATAGTCATAATAACTCTCTATCAGTGGGGAGCTTTTCGGGCGAAGTGCACCCACATATGGAGAAGAAGGGAGCCTTAAGCATTCCAATGAAATCTTTCTCTATTGTAACTTATGATGTTTGCTTGGGTTTTTGGATTGTACAACTGAACTACTAATTTGCATATTGGCATGATGAGCCCCAACATCAATCATCAGGCACCGAAAATAATCCCATATTGGAGTATCTTAACCTTTAATTCATGGCCTTTAAATTGATGGTTGATAAACAAAATCAAAGATAAAATCTCATTCAGCATAAAATGGCAAGGTTGGGTGTTACAAATCTTCTATTGGGTGTTACAGATTTTCTATGTATCAGATTAGTGGTGGTTCCATTCTTTCAGGTTTTTTTGGTAGGAAATGACAAAGATTATCGTTTAAATTTGTTCTTTTCATTTTATTTGTCTTATATAGTGAGAATATAAGAATATTAGTTTTGTGGATTAGGCATTTACAATAAAATCATCTCTATTTGTTATTAAGAGCTTTCCAATCATCATCATCATCATCAGTAGGGATGTAAATAGGTCAGGTACAACATGTGTACATAGAGGACCAAACCAATTCAAAATCCATTCAAGGACACCCATTCAGGTACCAGATGATGAATCTGTATAAGGTAATGTAGGAGTTGCAAATGAAGCTTTAAACCATCTATGTTGTGCTTGGTTTTGTGTCTGTATAAAACTTTTACGAAATATCATCTTTGGCAACGGAAAATTGGGTTTGGACTCCACTGGACCTAGACCTTATTATCACTTGGGGGTCCAAAAAATGATTTTAACCTTAATCTTTCAGGTCAAATCCTTTGTGGCAACCAAATAATTGGAGGTCCATTGATATCCCTGATCATTATAAGCTGAGCCAAGCGTTGTGCAGCACAAGCTTGTCTCGAACACTAACACTATGTCACAAACGCATATTTATGATGCCAACCTGTTGGTTTTACCGACTCTTGCGGGCATTCCTTTTTTTTTTTTACGGATTATTATTGTTGCCAACGGGCATGATAGTCGGAAATGCAAAATTAAAAAAGGAAATAAACCCACCCATATTTGGTCATTCCCGACACCCTTAACCCTAATCGAATTTTCCCCTCTCTTCCTCACTCGGTCTCTCTCCCTCCCCCCCCCCCCCCCCCCCCCCCCCCCCCCCCCCCCCCGCCCATACTTGGTCATTTCCTGACACCCCTAACCCTAATCGGATTTCCCCTCTCTTCCTCACTCGGTCTCTCTCCCTTTCTCCCCCCCCCCCCAACTGGCAGCGGCAACTCGACACCGGCGGAAGCTTTTCCGCCCTCTCCTCTTAGGTAACTTGTTGCTCGCTTGCTCGCCTCCCAGGTAACTCTCTCTATCACTAAAATCCTAAACCAAATCCCTAAATGTGAGCCTATTATTTTCTCTATGTTTCCCCCCTCTCATAACCCATGGATATACGGTGATCGAAACAACACGCAAAGGGACTCTTTCACTGCAATTTACTTTAACCCCCCTCAACATATTAATACTCTGTCTCCATTGAGACCTTATCTTTCAAACGATTGCACCCTTGTATTGAATCCACGTTTGACAACCAATTGAGAATTTCTGTCACATTTATATTTCTAATCTTTTATTTTTAAATGACATCCTTACTTATACAAACCCTCAGTGAGGATAACCTTGTTACCAGGGGCAGTGAAAAGTACTCAAATATGTGGGTCTGATTGTGATTTCTATATCTACTATAATGGATGTGTGCTCCATTAAATGGGAGGGATGCTTGTTTACCAAATTAGGTGTTGCGGACTGATTAATAGTCCAGTATATCCTACCCTGGCTTGAGATGAATCACACAAAAAAAGAGCCAATAACTTCATTCATTCAGTAAAATGTTGCACCTGTAGAAGATGCTCACTTGTGCACTAAGGCGTATGCATCAGGTGAGCGTCACATCAGGTGAGTGTTGATGTTATTTTTTTGCTTGGTTCGTGGGCAGCAATATGGACCTGGGATGAGGGTATGTGGTTTGGTTTGAGAACAACAGGTGAACTAAATTAAAGAAATGGCAACTTCCATGTTAAGAATTGGGTGTTTGCAACTTTAGTGTGTAGATGCACCATGAGGACTAACTAGGGTTTTAGCGTAGCTAATTTGGTTAGCTTACAAATGGTTATTTGTGTTATTGCCCTGAAGAAATGAATAGTCCACTTCAGAGACCAACTGGCTCCCACAGAATCCAATGAAGCACCATTGCTAGACTGTTCCATTGTGTGTAGAGTATTTAGATTTCTTATTGAGGGATTTCTTGGGAAGGCATGATACATCTTGATAAAAAAAAAAGATATAAGTTCATGATGCCATTGACCTGAATCTCACTCATATCCAAATAACATTTGCCTTCACAGTTAATAAACTCATGGTAAATTCGGATTGAGGTGATAGTTTTTAAAATACTTTGTATCTTTTTTTGCACTGTTGGAGAATGTAGGTTGCAAATGGGATTTTCTAATATTGAACCACTTATATTTTAGTCATTCTCTATGGAAGTACTATTTTTTTAAAAAACAATTCTTCTAAAACCCATATTCATAATACTATTTTGGATGTAGATGGAACCTTGATTTTCTTAAACCCAGCCACTGGGCTCGAGACTGCGCCGATGTTGGAGTCTTGACATCTAGTGAGGACTTACGTATATGGAAATTGAAATGCTATATATGGAAATGAATAATGATCATTTTGATGGATCATGGATATGGAAACGAATGATGGATATGGATTATGGACATGCGATGGATTGGACTTGAATACCGGACCTTGTACGGATATGTGATTAACCTTGCCTTGTACAGATATGTGAATGACCTTGCTTATGCAATGATAGCCTAGCTAGACACTGACCTATTATATGGTTCCTTTTGAGTCGGTATAAAACATTCACTCAGTTAATATGAGCTTAGCCTTACCACTAATCACCCTTGGCAAGAGCTAATTTTATATAGTGCCATCATGACGAGTAATAGACGTGGACGTACGCCATTGGGGTATCACATGACATTGCACGATACTATTATATGGCCGACAAACTCCGGTGATCTATGTTTTGGAAGTCTATTATCCCATGCATTTCTCCGCTACAACTCGATGGTGGTACGGGAGGGCAGTGGCATAATATCCCGCAGTGCTAGCCTATGTGAATGTGCCTTGTTGCATAGATGGTTACTAGCAAAAAAGACCCAGGAAATATTACTAAAACTTAACTAAAAATTATAATAATTTTAATAAAGAGAATTCATCTATCTATATTTTAGTTGGCAAAAAGAAGAAACACGTAGGTATTAAATGTTCTTAAATGTGAAAAGAGAGTATTAAATGTTTAAGGAAAGTACTGCCACGTGTCAAAATAATACTGCCAAGTGTCAAAATATAAAAATTTTAGATTGTTGACGCATGACAGGACTTTCCATCCATGGTTTTGTCTTATAATATAGATAGATTTAGCATACTTACTTTATGTTGATCCTTATTAATACATTGTGCATGATTGCCTAGTACTATGCCTTTGTTACTCAATTAATCACATTACTGTTTTTATTCTCTCTTGATGCATCCATACTATGTAGAGGTGTATAAATTACCTGTGACCCGACCCGACCCGTGGGTCATGTTAGCCGATTTCCAGTGCTCGACCCGACCCGACCCGTGACCGTCGGTATCGGGTCACGGGTCTAACGGGTCGGGTCACCGGGTGACCCGTGAACCTGGTAACTTGTCTCTCACGCATGAACCATGGCGCATTGCCTAACATGTAGCTTCTGGATGCATCAGCAGCCTTTCTTGTATGAATAGTTGAATACCCCCAAAACTCTTGAAATTAGATATTTTTGGCATGTGTAAAGTATGGTGGCCCCCAGCCCAGAATTCAAAGGATCTCATTCAATACTCTGGAATCCGTTCATTAAGTGGGCCCAAATGCAAGTATAAGATGACACCTGTGAATGAATCCACTTGATTTTTGGCTCAAATCCAGGCCAGATTCTATGGGCCTTGGGACCTGGACCAAACTGGGCACTATAAGGGGGACTGAGTCCTCCTGATAAAGGTTCGATCCTGGGTCCTCCTCTAACCAGTTCAAACTTTTGGATCCATTTGGGTCTGCATCCACCATTAATCTGAATAAAGTGTTACAAGATTTCCTCACCAGTCCATAGGGCAGGGCCCAGGTCCATAGATAGGCCCCTATCAGCAAAAGGCCCCACCTGACACTAGTGAAATGTGCAGCAATGGTCCCATGGTGGGCAGTGGGCACATGAGATTTCATTAACTTTACCTGCTGATTCCAGGTTCAGGATGATTATTCAACCCAATCAATAAATGGGCAAGGTATCATTGATTGAACACATCTATTGACATTGTTTGTATCCTTTTTAATAATTTTTTTTTTTTTTACAATTTCTTTTTGACCCGAAACCAACGCGTGACCCGACCGACCCGTGACTCAAATGGGTCGGGTTCGGGTGGGTTTTTACCCATATAAATGTGGTCGGGTCTGGTCGGGTTTGACCCGAAACCCGCGGGTTTGACCTGTTGTATACCACTAATACTATGTTATCTGTATATTGTGCTATCAGGTCCTTTGAATTTGACCCATCATATATTACTGATCCCCGATGGGGAGGCGCTCCTCGAGGCACCAGTAGCGGATGAGTTCGAGTGGGGTCTGGTTGACCCTGAGGTATTACCGGAGGATTGAGAGCCTACCATGGGGTTTGAGTGATATTTTTGTTTGGGATTTTGAGTTTCGTTTGGGGTGAGACTGGAGGGACACTTATCATGTTATGTACACCCTTATATTTTCCACCTTAAGAATAGCTGAGACCTATGTCCCTTATATTTGCTTTATGAGACTGATACCTCATGGGTTTGCTTCTGCATGCATGATATATTACTTCCGCACTTAACCGTTGATTTAATATTATCGAAAAAGTCCTTAAATGGACCTCACTGTGGACCTATGATTCTGGAAGTTCCCGACTTATTCTGGAAGTAGAGCGCCAAATTCAGGCACCTTGGCGGTAAACTCTATATTCGGACTTGGGGCGTTACAATCATCTTAGTGTATATGACGTATTTTTGATTTGTGATTGTAGCTACAAATTTCTTTCATTTGGATCAATGGAGAATTGATTGATCCTTTCTCTTAACCTAACAAGCATTCGAAACATGGATTCATTTGCTTATAAGTAATGTTGCAATTTATGATGTATAGATGAATAAATTGTAGAGAGTTACCATTCATGATGCTACTTATATCATCTCTAAGCATCTATTTGATTCCCTCCTCCCCGTTTTATAGTGTTCAATGATGATCAATGTCAACCCATCCTGTCAAATTTGCAGAAGTTTTGTAGATACTTCACTATCTAAGGTAGGCCAAATCCTCTCTCTCTATCTCTCTCATTACTTAATTCATGTGATCGTCACATATTACAATTTGTGATGATCTTTATGATGTTTGGTTGAAAATTATCCCAAGTAAGTTCTTTCTTTTTATCTATTTACTTATTTATTATTACAAAGTAATATCTTTATTATCTCCATTATACATGTTCTTTTATTTTCGTTTTTTTTCCAATAAGCAATCATACGTCATTCTATCACATTCCTATATTCTTACTCAAATTTCCTATAAGTATGTTATTACCCTTCACCATATTAATTGGCAATATCATTGATTGACATAAAAGGTTATAAGGGTATGATCTAACAAATCAGATACTCATATCTGGCATATGTGGGGCACACCCTCAATTTTAAACGATCCGATTGAATTTGGATACCGTCGCAGATTCAAATATGTTTTAGCGTATTTGATGGCCACATCCATCTATTTGCAATTTACACTTGAGTAAATCATGCAATTTATTTATCCTTTGTGGAGTCTATCTATATGAAATACACAGTTGATTAAAATCATATGATTTATCCATTGCAAAACCTATCATTAAAATTATGAACCGATACAAATACTTTTTTTTTAAACAAATCATATGTTTTATCCTTTGTGAGACATAACAAATTGTTATATGGTTATAATTTATTTTAATATCTTATAAACTCATATGTAATTTATTTACTTTTGGCCCTGGCTAAGCACGGGTGGTTGTTGTTAGTAGTTAAGTAGATGTGTAGTATTGCGTCAAACCACATTTGATATGGCCTAATGTGATCAACATAATTAATGGATCTTTATCATCGGATGTCCACTATGATAAAGCATTTCTTATAAAAGGGAGCAAACATAGGGAAAGATAAATAACGATCATTAATTAAAAGAAAGAGAAAAACTAGGGAACTGTTCAACTTATTAATCCCATCTTCCTTAAAATTAGCTTCTTTAAATCATTTCAATTAAGATGAGTCGAACTCGGCACACCAATAATTCATACACCCTGTCTCATTCGTTAAAAGGGAGGGGTGTTCTTTTGTTAAAAACACCATGGTCATTTTCTAGCATCCCTCTCTCTATATATAAAACTTTTATGATAGTATTGCGTACATCCCACAATATTAAAATGTCAAAAGCATATCAATTTTCTACAAATCCGTCAAAAATACTTTTTTTGATGGGGGAGATGGGTTAAAAAACACAAAGCATTTCAAATAAAAGAAAAAGTTTGTAAACTTTAATATCTATGGTTACCCTAAATAATCACCCCTTTAATGGAAAATGAATGCGGGATAGAAATCAAATTCATCTAGCACCAAGAAAGAAAAAAAAAAGAGAGTAAAAATCCAAAAGGCAGGTCCATCTATTTCTTCACCTTGAATTCTTCAAACCACACTCACCTCTACCTGTTTTATTGGGGGCTCACTCTCTTGGGTTTTAAAGAATATTTTTTTACGTAAGCAACAGGCCTATAACATAAGCGTAACTTTTTTTAATTCTTAAAATATATATATATATTTTTTAGCTTAGTCTAGCTATTGGAGTTGGGGCAAACATCCACATTGTCGTAATCGTGCTCTAAAATTTAGGGTCATCCAATTCTTTAATTTGCCTGCCTGTTTAATGTTTAGTTTTTACTGGGAAAATCTTGAATTCGACCTCAAAATATTTTAAGCGTCTAACCTCTGGACTTTCGCTTAGCTTATCAGCGACTAACCTCTGATGCAGTCTCTGGTGCGATGCCGTGGGTCGAACCCTAGAGATACTAGGCACATCCATATTTTGAAAAACAAAAGAAAACCATGATAAAATCAGTACGTAAAAAATTAATGTACCTGTTCAGCCTTGAGTAACCGTGTGGGTACTATACGGTCGGCAGTACCTAACCGTGCAGCCGAAATCTATTCGGTTCTATTGGGCCATCTAAAATATATATGTTCGGACTCATGATGCCGTACAATCACGATGTTTACAATTTAGTGAGACCGAACAGATTCATCGTATTCGGGCTGGTAATGCCGAACGGTCCCGAGAAACTGGCAAAAAAACAAATGGAAATGGGAGGGAAAGATGCAGTGGAGGCACGAAAAACCCTCTCAATAAACCAAATAATGGAACTTAAACAAAAACAAAAGGCATTTCTAAACAAGCAAAGAGATGAAAATCACTCACAGAGATCGTTCAAGTTATGTTTCAGAAAAGCACTATAGGTTGAAGATGAAGAGCATAGAGAGTAAAACTGTTGGGTTATCAGTCCGGATCGAAATCATTTTGGTGAACCAGCTGGTCGAGATTTGCCTATCGTCTTAAGTGAACTCGCCGTGGGAGGTGAATCGTCCGTTCACTGAAATGGGAGGAAAATGGGAGGGAAGGTCGAAGTTGAAATGCAGTGTAGAGTGTGGGGAGAAATGCGCTTAGTCTAGGTCAAGGGCATTTTGTAGGGAAATTGCAGAGTGCAGAGAGAAAAAAATGGAATCTTTTACACTAAACAGCCCTGTGTATAGAGATGCAGTGTGTGTTGAGTCAGTTGTAGTGTGTAGGTAGCAGTAGTCTTGTTTAAGTTGCCCACTTGTTTAATGTTTATTTTTTGCGGGTACATCCACAGCGAAAATCTCGAATTCAACCTCAAAATATAATGATAGAGCAAAAAAAATAAGTTATAACCATGATCTCCAATTTGGAGTCCACAATAATTTAAGCGGTCTGGATTTAATAGGTGGGCCCCATCGAATCCAAAACAAGAAGGCGCCATCACTCCATTTTGAAAATCCTTTTCCTCCCCTACTTTTTCCTGTCCACCCATTTCCCGATTAAGGCCTCGAGAAATGGCGATCCAAACAAGAGAAGGAAAGGAAAAAGGAGTTTTCCCTCGAGATTTCCTCTCTTCGCCAAAACCCTAACCCTAACCTCTTCTCTCTCCTTCCCTTCCAAGTGTTCCAACTTCTCTCCTTCGCCACTTGTCGAATTCTCAGCGAAAACACCCTCTTATGGTGAGTTTCATTGATGCATATCGTTCTTCATCAAAGATTTCATTTTGATTTCGCGTTACGGAGCTGTAGCGATTTGAAGGATTGTTTTCTCAGCTGAAAATCTCGGATTTTGTATGGGTGTTTTTTTTTTTGGAAAGAGGGGGCTTTAGCAATTGATGATGCGTTTTAGTTGTGATTTTTTTTGCTTGCATCTGTGCTTTTCCATTGCTGTGATTTCACTGTGAAGAGAATGTTCACAGATCAACGACGAGTTCAATGTCCCTTTTGTTTTGTTCGGTTTGAATTTCCAGTGTTAAGATTCAAGGGATTGGCGTATAGGCGTTTCTGCAAGAGAAATGGTTGGAGAGTGATTTTTTTCTGCTCTTGATGGATGGAATTCTGGCACTGAGAGCGAAACTCAATACATGAGAAAAAGGTGCTTCCTCCATCCCATAAGTTTTTATGCAGTTATCAAAGAAATTATATTGTCTTACCGCAAATGCGGTATTTTGGGTAGAACTCTGATTACATTTAACAGAATCCACCAATGGGCTACATGTCATGGACTGAATTAATTCCCTTGAGTTTTAGCTCATGTGGCGCTTGTCCACACCTAGTCAATGACTCAATTGTGCCATTTCACATGTTGCATGTGTCATGTGGACTTATGGGTATGAGTGCCCATTGCCCAGTCAATGACTAGATTGTGCCATTTTACATGGGACATGTTGACCATGGGTATATTTTTGGGTCCTTGAAATAAATTTGGCCTACCTTGCCAATCTCTTTATTGCTTTCGGCCTTCGTAATGAACATAAACAGTAGTACTAAGCATCAAAACAATTTGTCATTTTTCACAGTAGCACAGATAATATGCCGTTTTAATCATATGATACTTGCTGGTGCATATCAATCTTGAAGATGCACAAAATAGGTCAAAATTCAAAGCGACATCGACAATATGCAGTGCTGTCGTATGATACTTGCATCAGTCTTGAAGCCAACCATTGCAAAATCTGCTGTGGATATTTTAAATGTGATAATCAATTGATTCTTTTGAAGTCAAGACATTTAATGTACTAATATCATAATCCTCTTTTGAAGAACACCTTTCCTGAGAAACCACAAAAGGATTGAAAGAAATATTTGTGAGGGGTTTAATTTATATCAGAGGACCAAGATTATTCTATGTTGCCTTGCCTTTGGAACTTCCACAAAACAAGTCAAAATGATTCTCCGTTCATGCAGATATTTGTTACGAACATTGCCATATAACTTGAAAATGGATAGATGCGAACAACACGTGATCTGTTATGCACATAATTTTAAAATCTTATAATTTACAATAGCTTGTATCCAGAAAAGGTATTACTGGTTACAGATATGGGAAGTGAGAATTATAGGTTTTTTATGGGTTGATTTGTCAGTACTAGGAAAAATGAATTTGGAATCTGTTAAATGATAGAGTAGCTTTTTTGATTTTTTAATAAGGTTCAAATTTTAGGAAGAGCCTGGTTTTTTGCCAAGTGCAAAATGCTGGTGTACAGTGCTTTTTGGAGATGAAGAAGTGCTTCAACATACTGTGGGAAAAAAAATCCTAATTTAGGTATTGAGGCCATGGCATTTCTCTTTAATGGAATCATAGAAATTTGTAAGTTTTAAGTGAGTAAACTCAATTATCATAGAATGCAGGGTTTTTTTTATTTATTTGTTGGGGATAATTAGCTGCAACATTACATAGTTGGAAGGTGTTCAATGCCACAACCACAAGGTTGTTGGTTCGAATCATGTTACCTTCCATATAGAGTAGTTAACCAGTGCACATCATCATCATTATCAAAGCCTTGTCCCAACTATGTTGGAGTCAGCTACACGAATTTTGTTTCTCCACTTCGATCTATCTTGAGCCAAATCCTTAGATAAGTTACACTTCTTTATATCTATTTTTACTACCTCGACTACGCCCTCTTTGGCCCACCCCTTCCCCTTGGCGGGCTATCAAATTTCATAGCCAAACTTTTGCTTACCGGCGCTGTTGCTTGCCTACGTTGGATAGGCCCAAACAATCTCAAACGGGTTTCTCTAATTTTATCCCCCAATTGTTGCTACCCCTAAATGCTTTCGAAAATGCTCATTTCTGATTTAATCCTTCCTAGTTTTACCACACATCCACCTCAATATTTTCATCCCTGCTACATCCATTTTGTGTGTATGTTGCTTCTTTATTGGCCAACATTATACTCCATTGGTCATACCTGGTCTAATCGTTGTCCTGTAAAATCTTTCTTTTAACTTTGTTGTCACTTGTCGATCACAAAGCACTCTAGAGATAAGTTTCCACTTCAACCATCCCGCTTTTATCCTATGTTTGACATCTTCATCGATCTCCCCATCCTTACTAATTATTGAGCCAAGGTTAAATGCACATCTCAATGTGGGCCCACCTGGGACCCCACTTGGGGATGGGACCTAGGGGGTGTGAATCTCTTCATCTGGTTGTGGCCTACATGTGAACAAAATATGGGCCCCATCTAAATATCCTAACACTTTCATCAACAGCCAACAAGTTTTAGCCCTTTAAAAATTGACCCATCAATCCAACAGTACAGACCATTCAGATATGTGTAAAACATGAGACCACTGTAATTTAGGGGTGTGTGGTCCTTTCGGATGGGTCATCAGGTGCGCCCAACTATGAGGTGTGCATGGTGTGCACAAAAAAAAGGGTTTGTGTGTGTGATATGGGGAGTGCTAGATAGCACCCGGGTGTTTTTTTAGGAGAAAAATGCCCCTCCTAGTTGGGCCTATTGAGATGCATGATGATCCTGTAAGTCCATTGGATGGAAAGAACTATGTGAGACCTACCTATATACAAGATTTTGATTCCATAAGATCATCCTAACCTTTTGATCCATAGTCCTAAAATTTAATGGTTTAGAGGCATTATTTTATTATGTCTTCAATCCAATGGTGAGGAAAAGTTAGATGAGTTCCACATTTGGGCTTATGACCATTCAGGCGGGTTGTAGTGGGTACGAAAAGACTAGATTGACTCAAGGTGGGGCCCATGAGCCAAAAAAGATGGCCGTAAAAAGGGCTACTTTTAAAGTGGGGCATCTTGGGAAATTTCCACATATATAACTGCAGGGAGAATATTCTCCCATGCACATTTCTAATGAGAACCGCGCATGGGAGATCAAAGTCCATAATTGCAAGGGGAAATTTAATGTCAAAGTGACAACCCAAAGATATACAAACAGGTAATGTACAGTAGGACACAGGACAAGTCAACTTGGAGACATTTTTGACATTGTTGATGCCTGGTGGCGCGGATCGTGTCAAAATGGAGTGAGGAATTATCATAAATATTTCTACTTGTTTGTAAGTTTTCAGTGATGTATTTCTGTAATCATCGAGGGACAAACGTTTCTTCATGAATTTTAGCAATTAGCAAGGCCAAATGGTTTTCATAATCAATCTTTCCTTTTCCTTTTTTTTTACTTTTTTTTTTCTGATATCATGGACAATCAATAGGGGAGCACTGTTTTGTTCTCAAACTGTGTACTGCTTCTATGGAGGGGATGCCTAACCAACGCACCTCGGGCTTTGTTAGCTTCATAATAAATCTTGTTCTTAGTATTTCAATACTATTTTGATCAACTATCACTTTTATTACTTGTATTTGATGCATCATATTAACTGCAATGTAATTCGGTCATTTTAACATATAACAACCACATTTAGTTGATAGTTTTGGGAATGTTGCACACTTACAATTTAGTCTAATTTTTTCAAAAATAAAATAAAATAAGATAAATTTTCACAATCCTCACAAATTTCGCTACAATGACATATTTGCTAGTATGCATGTCACAGTATCATCCGTAGAGCACAATCCGTTTCAAATGTTGGGGTGTCTAATCAACACACTTCGCATTTTCTGTCAAATCTTATATTTCAGTACTATTGTAATTATCAATCCTTTTAGTTCTATAGATTTGGTGTGTCATGTCAATGCGGCAATGTGCTTCAGTCATTTCAACATTCGCTTATAGGTTGGTGATGTGGGCAATGTGGTACATATACTCTGGAACTTACGTACTAGCATAAAAACAGACTTGCATTATCATCTTAGTAACAACTGAATACAGGAGACATGCATGCATGTAGTGCCCACTGCTCCCATCAAGCAAAATAGGGTTTAATCGACTAGCTAGTTATAAAAAATTAACCTTGTTGGATGTCGCCAACTGTCCGATCAAGTGCAATGGTTTCAAACGTATATTGTTTATATACCATCAACTTCTATTGCCTTTGATCTAACAGCCATTAACATGCAATGAGGCTCCTTTTTTCTGTTTTTTCCCCAAGGATGTAATCTAGTACTGCTTCTTTCCTATAGTGGCCCACTAGGCATCTCTTATATGCCAGTTTCCTGCATTCTACCTTTCATTTTGGAAAAAGTTTGTCATTAATTTAGCATGACTCAGTTTGGGATTTCTGCGCACGAGCGTGTGTCTACAGGGTACTCAAATGTAATTAATTTTTGCAATGCCATTTCTAAGTTCTGATGGCATTGTGATTGCTGTGAATCTTAGAGAAGTTCAGATCTTTCACACTTCCAAATGAGGAATTGGGTATTCCTTGACACATAGGGCAATAAGCATATGATACCCAAGTTTGTATGTGTAGGTGCAGAAAATAATGACCCACAATAAGGAGGTGCCTTATAGGACTTATCCGAGAAGATGATGGTGACTGGGTGTGACTGGATGCCGTCCGAAAGCCTGAAAGGGAAGAACAAACGGTCAGAGGACCCTGGCCTGGGCGGCGCAAGGCTCTCCGATGCCAAAGTCAGTATGGGAACTGGAACAATGGAAGGAGAGGGAGAAGAGAGGCAGAGTAACGGCTCTGGATATGAAAAATGGCGTACCTTAGATGGTGGGTTGAGCCTCTATTTATAGAGTTTAGATCGTATCTTTGGGAGATATTGTGGTGTGGGTCCCGTGATTTGACTGGGAAGTCATGATCAGCCCACATTGCATTAATTGTGGTCCAATCCAGCCCACTATGCATTAAATGCCCGTCGGGTCAGCCCACATCGCATTTAATGCACATCTTGTTGGGCCAGATCCTGTTGAGCGCCTTTGGCGGTAGGGGTACCAGCGGATCTGCCCTCGGGCCCTGCCCTGATGTGGCCCCAGCCGCTGGATGCCGTTCTGCCAGGGATCTGGCGAAGATTGTGGGCGGCTGGATGTCGCGTCTGTCCCACTAGCTCGTGCCCCTATCCCTCCACGTGCCTGATGACGTGGGGGATGAGGGGCGCATGTGAAGGTGCTCTCTTGCTTCGGCTTCCGTTCCGGCTTCTTCAGCCGAGGTGGAGCTTTCTGCCGAGATGGTACCCGGGCGGCTCAGCCGAGGTGGAGCTCCTTGCCGAGATGACGCCCGAGGTGGGCCAGTTCGGCGCTAAGGGCCCGGAGCTGCCTGACTTCGGCCGGGCCTCCTGTCCTGGTAGCCGGGGTGAGCTTGGTGCCACGTGGATGGCACGAGGATGGCACGTGAGAATGCTTAACCTCATCTGATGGCTGCGATTAACTTAATCCTGTGGTTCTGGAAATCTCCCCACACAATTGCCCCTTAGCTTTTGACCTCTGAAGTGTGCTAGCCTTTAGGGGTTGAAAGCTAGAAGAATCCGTCTGGGGATACTGTGATCATTACCTGGTGTCGCTTCAACTCTTTATGCCTGGTGTCGCTTCAACTCTTTATGCCTGGTGTCGCTTCAACTCTTTAAAGCAATAAATGCCCTGCCCTGTTCGCCTTGGGAACCGAGCTGACGGCTACACGCGTACCCAAATGAGGGTTCGCCTTCTACAAATAGGGTCGTCCCCTTCTTTTTCTCGCTCTCGATTTCTTTCGCCTTCGCCTTTGCTTTCGATTTCTGCTCTGGTTCCTGAGATCTGTTCGAGGGCTTTCGATTTCTGCTCCGGTTCCTGAGATCTGTTCGAAGAGGACGACCGCAGATCGCGTCTGGATCTGCTCTTGATCTGCCTCTTCGTCCCTGTAAGTCGCTCTGTTCCTCCGTCTGGTTCTTCTTGGGGTTTTTCAATTTCTAGGGTTTTTCCTCGTCGTCGCCCCTTCTAGTCATGGGCACCCCTAGATTCAGGGTAGATTCCGATGAGGGCTTAGCCGAGTTTAGGGCTGCCTTCAAAATTCCGGAGGGGGTCCTCCTGAAACCGGCGGACCTTGCCGACGCTGCCCTGTATCGCTGCTACGGCGGCTGGATGCCATTCCCTCTGATCTCTGTGATCGAGGGTGGGGTCAGGTTTCCACTGCACCCCTGCTTAGGGCCTGCCTTAGCCTTTGGTCCCTCGCCCCGGGCCAGCTGATGCCCAATGGCTACAAGGTCATCATGGGCACAGCGAAGCTGAACGAGATCTTGGGGACCAACTTAGGCCCTCACGACATCGAGGACACATATGATATCTGCAAGGCTGGGGAGGGAAGATATTATCTCCGTGTGAAGCCGCAGCGAAGGGGCTTCGTCCTAGCCTTGGAGGACTCAAGTAAGAATGCTGAGGAGGATTTCTTCTGTGTCTCGGGGAACTGGGAGTTCGGCCCGGGTGAAGACAGGAGGCTGTCGGTCCCACGTCGCCCTGGGGAAGTCCCAAGTAATCTTCACTGCTTTTCTCCTTTACTGTTTTGCTTACCTCATTGATGCCGAACTGATACTCTTTTTTGCCTGTTGAGCAGAGGCGGGTGCAAGGCGACGCCGAGCTGTTAGCGAAGGGTGGAGGAGGAATACCGACGACATCAACAAGGTCGAACGGTACAAGGGGCACGAGACCAGGTCAGCTTGGAAGCTGCTTGGGTACACGCCGAGGTATCGCGGCCACTACCACAGGACTGGAGTACCTGAGGCGGACGAGACACACCCTGACCGTCCGACCGTATCAGTTGCGGTGTTCAGCGGGGTCCCCTTAACCGATCCTGTTGCCGACCGAGCTGCGTCTGGAGCTGAGGCGTCTACTTCTGATCCGGAGCTGCCGAACTTGACGCAGATAGTGGACGCTTATCTCTCTGATCGAGGAGAGGACATGGAGGGAAGCTCGAGGGAGCTCGCTGTCAGGGACCTGGCTGCTAAGTTTAGGCAGAGGTCAGCGTCTTCTGGGGCTTCGTCGCCTGCTGGTACTCGTGCTGCTTCGGGTCCGGTGGGCGCCGGTGCTCCCTCTGCTCCTGCCCCTGCCCCGAGCGGTGGAGCTCGGCGACGCTCGCCGGAGCGCTCGAAGGAGGGGTCCCCGCCCAGGAAGAAGTCCAAGGCGGGGGAGAAGAGTTCGGAGGCTGATCTGCAGCCGAAGGGCAAGACTCCTGAACGAGCCCCTGGGGCTAAAGCTCCATCCGAAAAGGGAGGTGAGAAGAGCGCGCCGAAGGAAAAGAGTGCGCCGGCAGAAAAGAGTGCGCCGGTCAGCAAGTCGGCTGTTGGTCCAGCGCGCGAGCCTCTCATCTCGGCGGGGCAAGGGTCCGGATCGGCCTCCGGGCCCCGAACTGCCCCAGCACCGTGGAAGCCGAAAATGGAAACCACTACCGGCAAGCCCCTGAACGTTGAAGACCGATTGCTGGGAAATGCCGAGGTGATCGGGGCTCTCGCCAAGGCCTGTGCTCTGCCAAGAGACATGGAGACGCACGATAGGTTCGAGGATGAGAGCCTGATGGTCTCGGCGATCCAGGATAGTCTTCGGGTAAGTGTTTGCAACGCTTTTCTTCATTCTTCAAGTGTCTTGGTCGAACCTGACTCTCTGTTTCCATTTGCAGAACGTGCAGAGGCTCCTAACCGTGGTGGGAAGGAGGGATAGGAACGCTGCGAGAGTGACCCGCCTGGAGTCCGAGCGGGAGAAGCTGAAGAAGGAGCTG
The DNA here is from genome assembly GCA_012931725.1 of Litsea cubeba. NCBI lineage: Eukaryota > Viridiplantae > Streptophyta > Magnoliopsida > Laurales > Lauraceae > Litsea > Litsea cubeba. The sequence continues at coordinate 50,067,643 of CM022954.1, forward strand.
GACGATCAGCGGAAGGGAATGGAAGAGCTCAAGGTGGCCAGCGCTGGAGAGTCTGCTCGATTGGCATCGGTTCTGACTGAGAACGCCGAACTTTCGTCCAGGGCCAACCATATGAAAGGCGAGCTCTGGATGAAGAACAAGAAGACCGCCGAACTGGAATCTGAGCTGGCCAGATTGAAGTCTGAGTCGACGGCTGAGGTAACAAGGTTGCGGGGGGAGGTCTTGGCTGGTCGCGCTGAGAAGGAGAAGCTGGTGAAGGAAAAGGCCTCCCTTCAGGCCGAGGCCCAGTCCGCCTTCCAGGATGGGGTAGATCGAGCCACTGAGCTGTACGAGAAGCAGGTGGAGGAGATCACCGCAATCTTGTTCGAGGAAGGATGCCTGGCCGCACTGAGACGTGCGGGGCTCCCTGAGGACCACTCTGTCTATCAGGACCTGCCGAAGTATTCGGACCTGGATCCCGAGCCGAGCTCCGCACCGGCAACTGATAGTGCCCCGGTCGAAGCTCCTGCAACTGGAAGCGCCCCGGTCGAAGCTCCTGCTGCTGACGACGCTCCAGCTGCCCCGGTCTCGAGCGATGCCCCAGTCGCCAGTGAGGCTTTGGCCGTGCCTCAGGGTGAGACCTCTTCCGCTCCTGGTTCGGCTGAGGTACCAATTGAAGCCCCCTCTGTCAGCGACGCTCCAAGTGAGGTCCCTGTCTCGGCCGAAGCCTCTGGCCCCTTGGAAACCGTGATCGATCTGGTCGAATCGCCGAGACCGGAGTAGCTCTGTCCCATCTCATGTCTTTCTTTTGCAACGTTTTTGCTTCTCAGCCTTGTAAATATTTTCTACAATCAATGGAAGACGGGCTTTTTTACTTGCGAATTTTCTCTTTGCATTTGTCTCTCTTTCATTTCTGGATGTGCATTGAATGGTATTGAATGCCTTTACTGTGTGGCGTGGCCCTTGAGGTAGAGTCAAACGGTCCTCATAGCTGTCTGTGCCGATTCTTCGTATTCTGGAGACCATAAATGGCAATAAACATGGCGCTAGGGCTGATGAGGAAATCGGGCGGATGTCTCCACGAGGCGCCATAGGAATTGCCGGTCAACGGATTGGAGGGCGTGCGTCCTTTGCAACGAGTGGGAGACTTCGCCCCTTAATTCCCTTTGGAGATTGAGCCCTTCTCCTTCGTATAAGTAGGGGGAGCAGGCTCGCCATGGGAGAAGGAAAGAACATAGTTGTAGGAACCATGTCCGGGAGCTGTCCAGAATTATTTGATCCGGGGGGAGATCCGGGGGGAACCCTGCGCCGTTGGACGGCTATCCCCGAGGGGGGAAGGCTATCGTAGTCCGCGCGCTCTCTGAAGGAACTTCCTGTGGACCGCGCGCTCTCTGAACGCGGGTTCACGGCCAGCCGCCCCCGGGTTGAAATCGGATGGGTCGGGACCTGGGCGTCTGCCGATCCTGCAGGGTCCTGGGTGGCATCGAGCTCCCTCCCTGTCAGAATGGTAAGACCAAGGGTGGAGTTGAGGCCTGCGGGACCTGGGGGTTCTTCAAACCTTGGCTGGCCTTACTGGCCGGAGGGTGTCGAAGAGCTCAGCGAAGTCCTGTGCCTCCAAACTGGAGAGTCTCTGTAATCGCTTTGGTCTGACCAACCAAAGTGTATTATAGAGCTCTGTGAAATTCAGGATCGCTCAGAACCTCCAGGCAGCGATCCGGCGTCCTCGAGCCTTTTGCCTGAAGAGTCGGTGGAGATCAGTGCCTGAAGAGTCGGTGGAGATCAGAGTCTCCCAGCCTTTCTCTATTTTCTATTTTTAGAGGACTGTGATCCTCCTTTCTGTACTTTGCTTTCTGTTCTGTATTTCTTGTAATGAAGTAGTTTACAATGAATAAAAAGGAGGAATTCTATGATTACCCAAACAGTGTTCAATGCTTTTGAGTTCTTTCTCTTTCTTTGCACTGTTCTGGAATGCTTGCATTTGTGTTTGAGTGCTGGCGCTGCTCTCTTCTGGAAAGCTGCCTTTGGCCGAAATGACTGGCCTTGCGCCGAGGTGGATCCATACCGCGGCCGGATTGACCGGCGCCGAGGTGGCCACATCGTTCCTCTGGCCTCGGCTAGGCGAGAGTGAGTTCGGCAATGGCCTTCTGAGGGATGTATGAACCCGGACTTCAGGAAACTGACCTTGGCCGAACTGCCTTGAGCCGATGTGTGAGGGGTTTATGAACCCGGACTTCAGGAAACGGCTGAGTGTAGGAACTCTAGACCATCAAGGCGTAGAGCCTGAAGTGTGTCCAAGACACGGGGGCTTCAGGAAAGTCTGAGTGTAGGAACTCTTCCAGGCCGTTTCCAGGGCGTAGAGCCTAAGTGTGTCCAAGACACGAGGCTTCTGGAAAGGCTGAGTGTAGGAACTCCAGGCCATTTCCAGGGCGTATGTACCCGGGGTGGATGGGTGAAGACCCTGAGTTTAGGAATTGGCCGAGTGTCCGAACTCGAGGCCTTTTCCCGGGCTATTAACCCTTGGAGATGGGTGAAGACCCTGAGTTTAGGAATTGGCCGAGTGTCCGAACTCGAGGCCTTTTCCCGGGCTATTAACCCTTGGAGATGGGTGAAGACCCTGAATTGGCCGAGTGTCCGAACTCGAGGCCTTTTCCCGGGCTATTAACCCTTGGAGATGGGTGAAGACCCTAAGTTTAGGAATTGGCCGAGTGCCCGAACTCGAGGCCTTTTCCAGGGCTATTAACCCTTGGAGATGGGTGAAGACCCGGAGTTTAGGAATTGGCCGAGTGTCCGAACTCGAGGCCTTTTCCCGGGCTATTAACCCTTGGAGATGGGTGAAGACCCTGAGTTTAGGAATTGGCCGAGTGTCCGAACTCGAGGCCTTTTCCCGGGCTATTAACCCTTGGAGATGGGTGAAGACCCTGAGTTTAGGAATTGGCCGAGTGCCCGAACTCGAGGCCTATTCCAGGGCTATTAACCCTTGGAGATGGGTGAGGACCCTGAGTTTAGGAATTGGCCGAGTGTCCGAACTCGAGGCCTTTTCTAGGGCTATTAACCCTTGGAGATGGGTGAAGACCCTGAGTTTAGGAATTGGCCGAGTGTCCGAACTCGAGGCCTTTTCCCGGGCTATTAACCCTTGTAGCCGAAGTCGATCAAAGAGAGATGACAGATTGATGACGGGGCGAAAGCTATTTCCATTGATTCATAGATTCATTACATCTTTTAGAAATTGAATTTCTTGGGATACAGATGGATACAGAGGACGCCAGATGGATCACGTAATGATCTTCTCCGAATCCTCACTGTCTGGGACCTGGGCTGCGCTCTGGTGAACTCGGCCCTCGCTGCCGCCAGTATCTCCTGCCTCAACGAACTCTGGAATGTGGCCCTCTTCGGCCAGCTTCTCCAGATACCTCTGCAAAGAGTTGCAGTCCACGGTCTTGTGCCCGCTACCTTTGTGGTAAGAGCAGTAGAGCTTGCTCTGGCTGCCGGAGGTGGGCTCATTCCTCAAGGGCGGAGGCCACTTAAAGAATGGCTTGGTCTTTATCTTGGTCAGGATACGGTAGATCGGCTCCTTGAAGACGACGTTGACGCCCTGACTGGCGCTGGTGGGAGGTCCGGACTGCCAGGTGCCCCCAGACCTGGACGACGAAGGCTTCGCCGAACTGGAGACCCAGGCCCGCTTGGGCTCCTGCTTCTGGGAGGGCCTCCCGCCTCTTTGCCGAGGCTGGCCATTCTTCTGCTCGGGCTCCGGATGCCCGTCCTGATCCCTAGCTCGGATCTCGTCTTCCTCCTGGGCGATGAAGCGCTTCACCCGGGACATCAATTCTGGCATGGACTCTGGGGAGTCCCCGGCCAAGTTCTTCCGCAAGTCGTGGCTGGGGATCAGGGCATGCTGGAAGGCATAGATCGCTATCCCGTCCCTCGAGCCCTCGATCTGGCTGTGGACCGCCCAGAATCGCTGTGCGAACTTGGCGAGGGTTTCGCCCTGCTTCATCCTCAGGGCGAGGAGGTCCCCTTCCTTCTTGGGGACGACGATGTAGGCTTGGAACTTCTTCAGGAAGGAGAGCTGGAGCTCCTTGCAACTGGAAACCGACTGCTCCGGGAGAGAGCAGAACCACTTCAGGGGGAGGTCGCCCAAACTGGAGGAGAAGATTTTGCAGTTTAGGTGACCCTCGTTCCCCCAGATGGACATCTTCTGGGAGAAGTGTCGGAGGTGCGCAGACGGGTCGGACAATCCGTCATAGGGGATGAACCGCGGGACGGAGAACTTTCTGGGCAAGGGGGTGCGCTCGATCTCTTTTGTGAAGGGCGAGCCCCCCCAGATCGGTGTGACCACAGATCTGCTTCTGGTCCCGCATGTCCAGGTTGTGCTGAAGAGCTAGCCTGACGCGTTTGTCGAACCGCTCCTGCTCGTCGTCCTCCTCTAGAGTCTGAACTCTGGACTTTCGCTTGGGGTGGTTCGGACTGCGATGGCTATGAGCTCGGCCATCGCGACTATGGTGACTCCGGCTGTTGCTCGAGCCTTCGTCACGAATCTGGCTCCGTTTCTGGTCCAGATGATTCCTGAGGTCTCCGCGGGGAGGCTGGGCTGCCCTGCCGGGGGCGTCCTTCTTTTTTCCTTGAGGCTCAGAGACTTGCCTCAAGGAGGCAGTCTGCGCTGCCCTCAGCTGCTGTTGGAGCTCTCTGACTAACTGCTCCTGCTTCTGGAGAAGAGCGTCTTGGGCTGCGACGTCTCCTCCAGCGGCTGGAGGTTGATCGCGGCGCGTCTCCTCTACGGCAACAGCTTTATCTTTGCGGGGACGTTCGCGCCGGTGCTCGTCGCGTCGGGGTGGCACGGTTTCGTCCGCTGAGAGCGAGGCCTCGACTCCCTCTTGGAATGGGATCTCGATGAAGAGTTGGGAGCCCAGGCGACCCTCGCCTGCGGATGTGCCTTGGACCGTTCGGGACCGTCCCTGAGGGGGGACGTCCGTTGACGGTGGTAGCAGCTCGAGAACTGGTCTCGAGGATTCTCCGCCCTTCTTAGCTTTCGGTGGCATGGCTTCTGAGAGATTGAGGTTTAGAAAGGTTGTTTGGAAAGATTTGGAGAAAGTTGGGAAGGCTGGGATATTGCCTTCCCACAGACGGCGCCAATTGTAGGTGCAGAAAATAATGACCCACAATAAGGAGGTGCCTTATAGGACTTATCCGAGAAGATGATGGTGACTGGGTGTGACTGGATGCCGTCCGAAAGCCTGAAAGGGAAGAACAAACGGTCAGAGGACCCTGGCCTGGGCGGCGCAAGGCTCTCCGATGCCAAAGTCAGTATGGGAACTGGAACAATGGAAGGAGAGGGAGAAGAGAGGCAGAGTAACGGCTCTGGATATGAAAAATGGCGTACCTTAGATGGTGGGTTGAGCCTCTATTTATAGAGTTTAGATCGTATCTTTGGGAGATATTGTGGTGTGGGTCCCGTGATTTGACTGGGAAGTCATGATCAGCCCACATTGCATTAATTGTGGTCCAATCCAGCCCACTATGCATTAAATGCCCGTCGGGTCAGCCCACATCGCATTTAATGCACATCTTGTTGGGCCAGATCCTGTTGGGCGCCTTTGGCGGTAGGGGTACCAGCGGATCTGCCCTCGGGCCCTGCCCTGATGTGGCCCCAGCCGCTGGATGCCGTTCTGCCAGGGATCTGGCGAAGATTGTGGGCGGCTGGATGTCGCGTCTGTCCCACTAGCTCGTGCCCCTATCCCTCCACGTGCCTGATGACGTGGGGGATGAGGGGCGCATGTGAAGGTTCTCTCTTGCTTCGGCTTCCATTCCGGCTTCTTCAGCCGAGGTGGAGCTTTCTGCCGAGATGGTACCCGGGCGGCTCAGCCGAGGTGGAGCTCCTTGCCGAGATGACGCCCGAGGTGGGCCAGTTCGGCGCTAAGGGCCCGGAGCTGCCTGACTTCGGCCGGGCCTCCTGTCCTGGTAGCCGGGGTGAGCTTGGTGCCACGTGGATGGCACGAGGATGGCACGTGAGAATGCTTAACCTCATCTGATGGCTGCGATTAACTTAATCCTGTGGTTCTGGAAATCTCCCCACACAGTATGTATGGTAATGGTACTCAAGAGTTTCGTTATTCAGACTGATGCAATGAGTCTCTGTGGAAACATTGCTCCAAATTTAACCATGTTGAAAATCATAGTAATATACTGCTTGGCCCTTTTCCTTTGGCTTGAATGTGGCCTGTTTCTACATGTCATTGTTTTCTGTCTATTTTCAGCCCATGGTTTGTGGTTTGCATTTTCCAATCTGGGCTATTTTGGGGCTGGTTCTTTTGAACAGTGAAATGTAGAAACAGGCCACACTCAATGGTGTGGAGGCTTTGACGATGATCTTCTGTGAACAGTGAGGTGCATCAGCTCAATGGTTTAGGGGCTAAGGGAAAAAAAAAAAAAAAACACCAAAATCTATTCATATTCAAGCTTAATGATCATATTAATATTCTTGAGCCTCAAGATGAACTTCTCTCGCTTAAGGTTTGAATCTGTGTGCTATTTTTGGCTATTCATTGAAAAATAAAGATAATGAGAAATGCTTCTATGAAGAAGAGATGATGATAAATGAAATATATATATGAGTACAACTTACATTTGCCACTGTTATTTCTCTCTCCTAAATGCAGATGTGGAGGCAGATGTGGAGGCTGAAGTTCCAGCCAATTGCGCCAAAATCTCTTTCAGTCTATTTTGCAGTTGATCCAGTTGGAACTGAGATAATGTAGAAAATTTGGGGTTTTTAACCTTACTCATTCTCCTTTGGTTGTTCAAATAGAAGCATACAAGCAATGAAATCCATGCTTGCACCCATTAAAAAAAAGTTACTAATGGACTTTTTTTATTTTTGAAAGATGACCTGTGTAAGAATGACATATATTAACAAAATTCAAATTTATTAAATAATAATAAAAATGTTCAAAGGAGTGTACAGTTTGCAGAGAATGAGAGAAAAAGTAGACCTATTCAATTAAGAAAATAGCAGTTAATCAGGACAAGCCATGATCTTATTTAAATGGTTAATGACAATGGCTGTTTTCGGATCTTTATGAGCATTGAATTGGAATTTCCAGGTCTGCAAATGTGGGTCAGACATAGGTAATTACAAGAAACAGAAAATGGTGATTATTGGAAGATTTAACAAGCCTTGCTAATTTGAGCCTAGCATTTGGATGACAGGTTAAGCTCGTCATCATTGAAGTCTAAACTATAATTCAACATCACACCAAAACCGTTCTCAGGACCCTTCAGAACAATGAATTGCCTGAGATGAAACTCATCTTGGCCAATTGTCACTTCTAAGATTGTAAGAAAGGGAGCTTGATCTGAAACTGCAATCTTCGATTTTCCTCTTCTTTTTTACAGAAAGTCCAAATCATTTCTTTTAGTTTGGGACTTTAAAGGGAGGTCCATTATTATTATTATTATTATTTGGGGTATTAGATGTATGACTGCCCTTATACTTCATAATTCCCCCAAAAAGGTCGAAAATTACAAAATTCCTGCAGAGCTATTCGTATAGGAAATGATGCTATGAAAGATACAATTTTAGGATATGCCATGACAGCTCGGCATGAAATTTTTTTTTTTTTTTGACCATTTTAGGGCAATTGTAGGTATAAGTTCAGTCACACTGTCATTGTCCTTTTATATATATATATATATATATATATTTGCTAAAAGACTGTCGGGAGATCTTTCAATATTACTGTTTGATATTTGGGTCCAAAAGGAGTTTATGTACTAATTTATCTTTGGGTCAGAAATTCATATAAACCTTTTCAGATCTCAAAAATTAGTTTCAAGTCAAACAGAGTTTGTCCGTGGGCATTGAATTTTATAAAAGAGGTTGAAATGGAAAGACAAAGGCGAGGATTTATAGGTTATAACATGCCATTAAAATAATTAAAACAATCACCTCTGTTGACTTAGAAATTATTTCCCACCATCATCCCAGTAAAGTAGATCCATGAAAGGTGCCGATCCCATCTGCTTTTTCATCTTTATGCATGCATACATTTACACATCATCATGTTTGTTTGCATGCGTAAATGATACTCATGTGTAAATCAGGCATATAATTGTGTGAAAATAACCACATTTGTATACTTTAATTTTAATTTTCATAGCAGCCCTAAACCTTTTTCACAGAAGCAAGAGGTGCCGGTGCAATCAATATACGGTGAATAACAAGGTGGGTTTATCCCATGGGGCCATCAAAAAGCTTACTCTTTGTTTTTTTTTTTTTTTTTTTTTTTTTTTTTATTCATGTGGGCCTCTAACTCACAATCCAAACTATTCAGCTTCTTTGTATGTTTAGAAAAGTTAAAAGGTCAAAATTCTTGACTTAATTATTTATTATTTTTAGAAAAAACTACCTGAAAAATCCTCATAGTGAGCCATGAGTAAGGAGAGGACCCAGCTTGAGTTTAGAGTCAAGAGGGGTCCTTTGGTGGGTTTCTTTATTTTTTTTTATCGTTTAACAATGTTGTCGATATCGACAATGTAATTGCCGATATCGACAAATATGCGAAATCCCTTTATACATCGCCCCGTGTCTGCATTTCTTTGTCAAACCATTTTCATCGTTTTCAACTTGAGCTGTGACGATTTTCCTTCTCGGAAAACACCTACATGGAATTAGCCAAAGCGGTTGTTGGATTCCATTAAAAGGTTGGTACACACAATAAATTCCTTCTTATATTACATCATCTACCCTAAAAGAGGATCAGCTTGATTCCGTGTCACTATTGACTTGTTAGAAGGCATAGATATATGGTCTGAACCCTAAAAATGCCCTTTGAAACCGTACATGTTGTCCAATTTATGACTCACTGTATGTAGCTTTGGGCTTGGTTAATTGCGATTTCCGTTTTGGTCTTGGTTAATGGCGATTTTCGTTTAAGGTTTTAGGGTTTGAAAAAGGGTTTCTTTTTTGTAGGCACTATTTTTCTCTATTATATTCTTTCTGTAAGTGGCACTTATTATAGTTTTTTTATTACCACATTACATTACTCTAATATGAATAGAAACCTTATTTTATGATCAAACATATCCCAGCATGGGCATTTTAACAGTGGCTAATTGTTTTGAAATATAAAGTTGTTTTGTCTTTCAAGATGTATGTATCTTTCATATTTTACTAAATTCTGTTCTCGTGATTTGATGACAAAATGTATGTATCTTTCATATTTCTCTAAATTTTATTCTTGTGATTTGATGACAAAATGTATGTATCTTTCATATTTCTCTAAATTCCGTATTTGTGATTTGATGATAGCATGTCAGTAAGCGAGGTGTTGGTTATATTCCACTATGATGGTGACTTCTAATTTGATATAATCCGTCCGGTGTACAATGGAGGAAATCAAAAAATGAGATATTTACCGACGGACATAACATATGACTCACTGGTTAACGAGGCAGCTGAAGCATCTAATTGGGACTCATACATCCAGAGATTAAGCATACAATACCTTCATCACAATGGACGGGCATTTTCAATCACTACACCATTTCAGGAAATACCTAACGGTCCAAAACCGTTAATAAAAAAATTTGTAACGGTTTTTTTGGGTCACAGTTTGGGCGTTTCTAATCTATTATAAACATCCCTAACGGTTGTAAACCGTTACAAACATATTAATTGTAACGCTTTATTTCCGTTACTGAAATTAGTTCCTAACGATTTTAATACTCATTTGTGTTAATAATTTTTAATAAAACAGTAACAGTTTCGGAAGTTTTGTAACGGTAGTTTACACTTAAATATTAGTAACGGTTTTGTAAGCTCTGTAACGGTTTTTCGTGCCAAATTTTTGTTACTGATTCATAACATTCCTAACGGTTGTGAAATCTTTTGTAACGTTTTTGAAGTGTTACTATTCGCATAAATTAGTAACGGTTTATAACCGTTACAAAACTGTTTTATATGTAAAAAAGAAATTATCCAAAACCACCCCTGAATATCGAACCTGCTGCATATATAAAAATGTCCTTTTACACGGTTCAAACATTAACAAGAAATCTCACACTTACACCCAATCAAATAATTTTATTAAAAGATAACATCACCAAAAGAACATATTGACATCAAGTAGAATCTTTAACAATAACGACGAACAAAATAGTCACTACGTACTACTCAACAACGCATCATCCATAGAACTCCTATGCGTGTAATATTAAGTCATAAGTATAATATTAAGTGGAGCAAATGGGTGCCATTGATTGCTATATTTCCTTCCAAGATAAAAGAGAAACATATAAAATCATGTAATATTAAGTGGAGCTGCTCAGGGAGTTAAAACAAAACATACTCTCTACATGTCAAAGAGCTAGGTGACATATATGGTAAGACTGTCTAGAAATGCAGATTTTCGGTCAAACCATAGGTAATGCAAGGTTATCCAAAAACTGTAATGGTTCGGGAACTGCAGTTGTTGCTACACTACAAATTAGTAAACTATCAATTTAAAAGCATATGTAGGGAAAAGGCAAGAAAAACCTTAGAATTATTGGCTTATCACCCAAATTGGACTGCTGCACTCCATTTGCATCAGCCACAACCTTAGAATTATCTTTCGATGCTCTTCCTATGTTCTTCCCTCCGTTAGATTTCCCAGCCATTTTCACCCCTGAAACATTTAAAAAAAATTTCTAATGTAAAAGATTTCTCGAAATTTCGGCATAGTCTCCCCTGTACGTGTGACATTTAATTTTTTTTTACAACCTGCTAAGTACCTGTACATGACAAAAAAACACTTCATATAAACAACCCAATGCCCCAACACACTATCACACGGAAAATAACACACTATCACATGGAAAATAACAATCTCTTAAAACGTGCATAAATTAGTATTAATCCACCTAAGAATATGAATCAAATGATCACATTCAATAAAGGAAGCTACAAAAATATGAAAATCGATAGAGCAACATATAACATGATGAACTCCTATTCAATATAGGAAAAAACCTGAAAAGCAACAAAGTATACTAAATTCCAATAAACTAAAGTTCAACTTGTTTTCATGCCCACATAGCATAGAAAAGCTAAATAATGATTGCATTAGGTATTCTCAAATTCTAATGTAGAAAAATATATAGGTCAAGTAACAATTTCAAGTCTGATGATCGTTTCAATAGTTGGACACTGGCAAAATTCAGCATAACAATTTTCCATTGTTGAACATACCTCTGTGATGGTATCTAAATGATCAAATAACTGTGACAATGTTACTATGTTAGATTAAGGCTTCCTTCTCTTGAGGGGTTTGTTTCGATTTGCGATTTGCCGTGACTGACTTTCCTGCATAATAACACCACCTGCATATCAGTATCACAAAATCAAAAAAACCTAAAAAAAGAAGAGCGGAAGAGACTGGATACTGGAGGCTCAGATCAGAAGAGAAACAAAGAGTGAAAAGCGGAGGAAATGCAGCAGAGAGGTAGATCTAATAACCGCAGAGCCAGATCTTTTACTCGATCTGGCATCGCAATTCACAGTTGCTATCCTCCATCTTTTGATATCTGTTTGTCTTCTCAAACATCCCAATGACATTTGAGGGGTTTCAAGAGTAGATAGATACACGACTATGCCACTTGCCCAATGGGATCTCCAAATCTCTACAGAGTCTAGTCATGAACAACATAAGACATGCAGCTGCACACATCTACAAATCACATGTGGTGCCAAAAGTGCATAGTTGCCAAAGGTACATAGAAAAACTAGATCCACTGAAAAGAGAGTCTAACTTAAAAGGGCCTTAAGTTTGAATATAAGAGGTAATTGTTCAGTGATCCACAATGTCGATTCGATAAGCCTCACTGTCATCATCCAAGATGGATGTAACTTTCTACATTGTTCAGCACCAAATAATGATGTCGCCTATCACTTGAGAAAAAAAGGAACCAGAGAGATACTCCTCATGGTCATGGATCTCTTCTAGCAACATTTTTAGAAGTTTATTTTAGTTTCATTACCACCTATGAATTCTTAAAGTCTTAACCAAATATACTTAACTCTGATTTTCCTTCTTCAATAAAAAAAAGACTTTTTCCCATTAATTGAAATAATACATTCAATAAAGCCTATCTGTGAAATTTGGCCGCTTTTTCAGTACGAAAGTTCTGTTCCATTCTTGACCATAAATTTGCAGTCCACCATCTAAGGATTGGGAGCACAATCAAAGAAGACAATTAGGAACATGGAAGACAATAAATGGGAGATAGAACATGGTTTCAAAATGAGTGCAACCAAACCACCCCTCAGATAGAACATGGTTCCAAAATGACCACAGGAGGAAAGTTTTGGCACCAAAACTCGATTGCATGGAAGAATTGATTAAATTGGTGGAGATGAATAGATGATAGCTTGCCTTTGAATCAACAAGTGAGATGAACATGAGGTCCTATCTTCTGGAATGGAACATATCTCAAATGATTGCCTCAAACGTGGTTTTTACTCAATCTCACTGTTCCCTATCTCAATGCAATCCGAAGCCATACTTTAGCAACAAAGGTCTGTGTTTTGCATTGTAAGCAATCAGGACTCTCGAGTCATCCACCCCAGCTGTCTATATACATATATGTGGCAAGCCAACCACCCCATTTTGTTCTCAATCTCATAGACATTAGCAAATTTGTGAATAAAGTATATAGAGCTCATGCTTCAATCTGAGGACTGGTATGATATGCTAATTTAGTTGGCTGAAACAAGCCATATATAAACAAAGAAGAACACAAGCATCACTGAAACAAATAGGTTATTTATTAGAAAGTGACTTCTGGCCTTACCTGCACACTAAGAAGATGATTGAAATGAAATGTAGTTGATATTGTTTGTTGTTGCTGGGAGCCCTGTTTGCACATTCAAACAATTCATATTCATAGAAGAACTGTGAAAAACAATATCACACTTTTCATCATGATCGAACAGAGCAATAACTAGGTCACTTAAGACCAATATATTCTAGTTAAAATGCTGACTCTAACAACTGAAATATTGAAGTAAAGTTTTTGGTCACCAATTAACCATGTTTTCTTTCTTACTCTAACTTCTTAATTATCGGTATTTTCTGGAAACAAGTTTTATGTGCACCCCTAAATATATTTTGTGACTTTACATGGAATCTCTACAGACATTTAGCGTTAGATCGCAATCCGTGAACTCCAAAGATTAAAGGAAGAAAATAAGCAAACCTGTACCACCTGGAACATTACTCTGTTGGCATGACTTTCCTTTTAAAGCAATTGCTCCATCGGCAAAGGCATCTTGAACATATCCAGTGGATGAGTTTGATACTAATAAGAAAGGAGGCTCCCACTCACAATAGCAGTAGGGAAATATCCGGCCACATCTTTCACTATCTTTCATCTAAAGAATGAATAAGATAAGTAACATGCAAGAAACCAATGTTAAAAACAAGAACAACAAGATAAGTAGTTCAAATGGAAAAAAAAGGAATGCTGAAGAATGAGAACTTACAAGGTAGAAGCTTGAACAACAACAAGAAGAAGAGAATACACACGGCCTGCATATAAAAGGGAACCATCAGCAGCTTGGTCGATACCCCAGTAAAGAAATGAGAGCAACACATTGAGCATAAAGGAAAGGGCATATACCTCGGTAAAGATGCATGTTGCCTCTCAGGTGGGGCACGTGGAGCATCATTACCATAGTTCTCCTCAAGGTAAGCAAATTGCTTCTTAAAATGGTCAACAGCACTGTAAAAGAAAGCAATACAAGTAAAAGGATAGATGGCAGATGCATGTCAATGTTTCTATATCACCAATCCCAACCAACGTTCACCACTTGGATTGGTGATTTGGTCTTCTTAAAATGGTCAACAGCACTGTAAAAGAAAGCAATACAAGTAAAAGGATAGATGGCAGATGCATGTCAATGTTTCTATATCACCAATCCCAACCAACGTTCACCACTTGGATTGGTGATTTGGTGGGCCCTCGCAAAGTGTGCACCTGTATATAAGTTTCTTCACATAATTAAACTTTAAAAAAAAAACCATTTAAAGTCACACCACTCCAATGTTCATGTAGGTCATCTTATTAATGGCAGCAGAAACTATACACCAAAAATTAACACCAATTTCATCTAATATCGATCATCATCTTTCAATTCTTCCTATAGTCGATAATCCATACAACCCATGAACTTAAATCTAATAATCTTAAGACAATTCATGAACTTAAAAAAACAGGATCAAAGTTCATATACTCATTAACCAGTTCCATTTCACAACAAAATTCAAATATATTACAAACACAAACAACTAAAAAGTCAAAATCACAAAATTAAGACCCAAGCTGCAAAACCCACATGATTTACCATCCTGATCATGGATCCAAGCAACAAAAACCTCACAACCCTTCAGCAGAAAACCATAATTCCACAAGAACCCAGTTAAGAACATCATTACATAAAAAAGCAAAGAAAGGAGCAGATAACAGAATTAAACTATTTAGTCATGGAAGAAAAAAAAACACATCAAAAAAAGAAGACAAGAAAGAGAAAAAGATAACCTTTTTCCAAAGAAGGGGAGAATAAGAAAGAGACTTACAAGAAGGATATGATCCATCAGGAGTTCTTCTTGAACAACCCCTACTCTTTCTTCCTACTTACTTTGTTGCAAATTTTGGGTGGATCATCACTCATTCTGTTACTTTGATATTTAATAGTAAACATATTTTGTTGTTGGGTTGGGAGCAGTTCAGGGAAAGGATCATTTGCTCTTCATTCTACACTTTTTTTTTCCTTTTCTGCTCAGTTGCTGATGTACCTTTTCATTGACTCCTCTCAAGCAGTATGAAAGTTGGTTTCCACCCAATTGACACAGATAACATGTCCACAAATGCTTGCATTGGGAGAATTTGAATTTAGAAAGTTGTTTCAAGTGCTATTTGTACAAAGAAGGACATGATAGGGATAGAGTTTGCTAAACATAAAAAAGAAAAGACAATCACACATTGAAATCGTGTATAACCACAATTTTATACTACACAGTACTCACTGTCACTGATATGCAGTAAGGATAACAAAAAAATCATTTTTTTTTTTTGTATTAACAAGCCAATTAAGCAGACCTTTGAGGAGAAGGCAACTGGAAAGTTTCACCATTTACAGGATGGGAATGATTATGTAATGATTTCATATGCTCAAGATCTCAGAAATGTGAAGTGAATGCGACATCCTTGTGGTCACAAATACAAAAGAACCCCACAGCAAACACAAACCCCAAATGGTCAGGATGTCCAAGCACATCCTTGTGTGAAATGTGAATCACATTGACATAAAGAATAAATTTTAAACAGAGCATGGCCAGCAAAGTGAAACATAACTCCAATCAGCACAAATATCAGAAAAAATAAATACAAGGTGAGTAAAGATGGTTTTGGTGGAGGAAAACCAGACCTTGTAAACTCTCTATAATAGAAAGCAATAAAACATGATTCTTTCTTCACACCATAATCCAATAATACCTTCTAACTTTATATTTAAAAACCATCTCTAATAAAATACGAACCAACTACTAAAAAACACTACCTAAAACAATAAAGATCAAGAATAGTTATAAAAACCATCTCTAATAAAATACCATCCAACTAGAAGTAACCAACTAAAATATTATAAAGTAAAAAAGTCAAGAATAGTTCCAAGTTTTCAATAATATTAAAGATCGCTCCACCAAGTTGATGAGTTTATGTAGAAAACCATACATGTAGGGGTTCAGTTGATGCAAAGATGATTAGTACATGTAGAATGCCTTGACTGGTCAGCTAACCAACTAAAATATTAAAAGATCTCTCACCTGGACTTCCCCTAGATTAGTCCCTACAGCCAACTGTGTGCCATCCTGTGCCCACTCCACTGAGCACGCACTATGATCCATTCCCAAGTCACACAATTTCGTAACCTGCATTTGTTCCACACATACATAATTTACTCAACATGTGCTAGCTCAAATGCATCCTGAAAGTTGAAACATAAAAGCAATTCCAATTTATACAAAATTGTGGATCTTGTTAAATTTACTCAACATGTGCTAGCTCAATGATAGGCTCAAAGTTGAACCAAAGGAGAGACAACAAAGGCTTGAAGAAGAAAAGAAAACAAAACTCTCTAGAGGAGGTGACTTTGGTAATAACATATGGAGCAAAATGTAGAAAAAGAAAAGAAAAGAAAAAAAAAACAAAGTTAGCGTCCATAGCTAGTTCATACAAGGAAGCATGGTGCTAGACCATGGTTACAAAGCCAAACGGATTACAGATAGAATTAGAAAAACACTAGCTAAAGTGTGAAGAAAGAATCTCACACATGAGACCAATGAGGGAAACTCATACAGGTAGCATATGGGCATGGTCATGCTTGTTCCCTGCTTGCACAGGTCTAATTGCTGTTGGAATACCCAATCTCCTTTTTTTTTTCTGTTTCTAAACTCATTAAAATCCAACTCCTTAATTTAATTGTTGTTGGAATACCCAGTCTCGTTGTGATTTCACGAGTACATCCACCTCCATGTTTTCAGCCAATGCCTATGATGCCCTCCACCTCCATGTTTTCAACCAATGCCTATGATGCCCTCCACCTCCATGTTTTCAACCAATGCCTTATCCAAAGCTGTCTTTGCCACTTTGATAACACATATCATCAAAACCAAAACACCCATCACTTCCGTAGACACCCATAGCCAAAACCAAACCCAAGACCCCATTTCAGCAGCATTTCGAAACGGCATCGGCGGGGGATAAAAGAAAAAGAAAAAAAGAATGGAAGATAAAGAAAGGGCGCGACCCACATACCTGGGCCACGTGGGGAGCGAGCTCCCCCCTCTCTCCTCCCTCTCCTTCCTCCCTCCTCTCCTCCACTCTTCCTGCTTTTCACTCGGCCTCAACCTGAAATGGCAACAGCAGGTTAGCAAAAAAAAAAGAAAAGAAAAGAAAGAGAGAACAGAGAATAGAAATAGGAGGGGAGTAAAACCACATACCCGGTCCTCTCTCTCCTCCCTCTTCTCCTCAGCCCACTCGGTCTCCACCTGCAAACAGCAGCAACAGGGTTTAAAAAAAAAAAAAAACGAAAGAAAGAAGAAAAGAGAGAAAAGGAAAGAGAAAACAAAAAATGAAAAGAAGGATCGAGATCCACTTACCTGGGCGATGGCAGACCCGCGCGCTACTCCTCCTCCTTTCCTCTTCTTTCCCCACTCAACTCTGCTTTTCACCCTCCCCTGCCTCCACCTGAAGCAACAACCGAAGAATGAAAAGAAAGAAAGGGAAAGTGGGATTAAGAAAAAAGAAAAGGGGGAAAGGCCCCAGCCGCTATGACCTAACGACCTAACGCGGGAGAGAGAAGGAGAGGGAGGGAGGGAGAGACAGAGAAATAGAGCGGGAGGGAGGGAGAGACCGGCGCCATGGCGGACCGCGGCGGGGTCATCTACGATCCAACGTCTCTACCAAGCTTGATCTGGGCTGGCGCGGGAGCAGTGGAAAAAACAAGGGGGAAGGGAAAAGTGAAGAAGAGGAGGCGGGGGGGGGGGGGGGGGGTTGTTTGTATAAACGACATGCTCATTAGGCGGTGAGGGATCGATAAGAGGGAAATGAGGGGGAGGGCAGAGCGCGGGAGAGCAAAAAAAAAAAAGGGGGAACGAATAATAAAAATATGCGGGTTAGCGATGACGCTACCTGCGCCGATTCGTAAAATTAGTGTAACGGTTTATTAACGCTTACTTGTGGAGCAAAAATTAAAGAAATCATAATAAAATAATTATTAAATTTAGTAAAATTATTGTAACACTTTAAAACCAATGTTAACGTCCATAAAACGTTAGGAAACTAGTCACACTTAAAAAACGTTACTTACCAAAAATCTTGAGCGTTACTAATATCCTATTTTGGTGTAGTGAATGGCAAGCATCGACGACGATAATGATGTGAGGAGAATGTTCAAAGCAACGGGGAATGATGTGAATGAGATATATTTATATGTCTTCAACGGTCTGAAGAACAGGCATTGTATAGGAGGAGAAAAATGGAGGTATGTGCATATACATGTTTCGCTAAATCAATAGATTACCAAATAGTAAGTATGTCTTCCTACTTGCTTATTGTCTTTTGTTGATGCATTATAGGTATGAACGGAATGTTCGAGGTCACAACTGTACAGAAAAACTGAGTACCTCGTCAAGAACTTGTACGAGAAAGCAAGCCATAGAGCGAACACCCGCATCAGAGCTACCTACCATTGACCTCCATTAAGACAAGGACATGCATTTCCCTTCCATGCGTAATGAATGCAGTCCACATCAGGCGGCATGACAAGATATTTTTATTGATGATATTGATGTTGGATTGAAGAATTATGATGAGATTCGATCCGATGAACATCCTGCCATCGTACAGATTCGTCGGATCCCAGATGTGAAGGTCGAAAGCAATGGTGTCGAGGCCAATCTAGCTAACACTGTAAATCGTTCAAATGAAACTTCAGTTGTTGATTTTGAGGACAGAATGGAGCCTGAAGATGTGAAAACGGAGGTTGGTAATAACTCAACTTATGAAATGTGGGTTGGCCGTGAGTTCCCTGATCGACAGACGTTTAGGAATACTCTTACCAAGCTTGCAATTTATGCCAACTTCACTCTTAAACACCTGAAGACCAACTCGACCAAGGTGACGGCTGGCTGTAAAGATGGGAGTTGTCCTTGGTGGATCCACGCTTCTATTGTAGAATCAGGATCACAATTTAAAGTTAGAACGTACAATCCTAAACATCGATGCTCGAAGCCAATGATGGGCTTGGCACATCGACAAGCAAGTTCCGCCCTTATTGCTAAATTTATCATGGATAGAGTCCGACAGAACGTCGATTTAAAGCCGAAGGAGATAATGAACGACTACCAAATGGAATTTGGGTCAATTATTAACTATAGGAAGGCACTTATAGCAAAGGAGATGGCTCTGCGTATAGTGCGAGGAACATACGAGGAGTCCTTCCAGCTTCTGCCTTTCTACTATATGGAATTGCAGAAAACCAATCCCGGCACAATAACAAGCATAGACACCACGTCTGATGACCGTTTCTGAAGATTTTTGGGCATTTGGACCCTGTATTAGGTCTTTCACGTCTTCGCTGAGACCGATGATTGCTGTAGACGGAGCACATCTCCGAGGCAAGTATCTTGGTGTCTTGCTTGTAGCCATGACATACGATGCGAATCATAAGCTACTACCTATATCCTTTGCCTTTGCAGAAGTTGAGCATCGTGATAGTTGGGAATGGTTCATTGCAAACTTGTTCATAGCGCTTGGAGAGCCACCCAATTTGACTATTGTTTTTGACCGTCAGAAGGGTCTGATTTCAGCTCTCCAGAACACTATACCCTCCACAGTGCACTGTTACTGTTGCTATCACATTGCTGAAAATATTAAAACCGCTTTCAGTGACGGGGCAATTGTTCTAAAGTTCTGGCGTGCCGCGAAGTCCTATAGGCCTCATGTTTATGAGGCATATATGATGGATATACATGCTGTAACGCCCCAATCCCGGATACCGAGAAAACCGTCAAAGTACCGAAATTGGCGCGCTACTTCCCGGAAAATCTGAGAACTTCCAAGATCGTAGGTCCGCAGTGAGGTCCAATTTAAAACTTTTTGAACACTATTACAACAACTGTTAATATTGCGAAAGCATAAAGAAATAAGCGGAAGCAATACAGAGATAGCGGATGCATAAGGTATCATCAAATCATATCATGTATAACGGGCTTATCCAGTCTAAAAATGACAAGTGATAGAAAATCAAGGTTTAATTACATATTTCCAAACACTACCCAACTCACTACAAAAAATTTTTCAAAATCCCAAACAAACAGACACTCAAACCCCTGCCATTGGTACTGGCTCTCCATCCTCCGGCTCAACCTCTTAGTGGGCCGGTCCCCATCCGTAGTCACCTACTACGGCGCCTCTACGAGTGCATACGCATCGCCCTCGAACTCGGGATCAAGACCAAAGCACCAAGAGTGGAACAGATCTAAAGATCTGGCAAGTCATAGTATGCAGATAATAGAGGATGCATGCATCAAAATGAGTAGAAACAGTAATGCAGTTAAGAGAATAGCAATGGTACAGATCCTAGGCAGTTATGCAATATAAACAATATAGAATCAGAATAAGCATAAAAATAAACCTACACAAAATGGCATACTCACACAAGCTGGATACCGCGGGATATTATGCCGCGGCCCTCCCATACTGAACACAGTCACGGCGGAAAAAATCTCACAGTGCTGGGGATTATCTAGCCCCGCAATAACATCATCCATCAACACACACTGAGACCGGACCCGGTATCACACCGTCCGTCTCCAACAATGCTCATCATGATAGCCACACAACACCCTCAATAGCTCCTACCAGTGATGATCAGTCCAACTGGCTGAGCTTAGATCAACTGAGTGAATGTCTATGCCGACTCAGGAAACAATAAAGGTCTGTGTCTGTCTAGGCTTTGCCTTGCGTGAACAAGGTCCTAACAAAGTCCCTAAGAGGTCCAAGTATCCATGGATCATAATCCAAGTTCAAGTCTAGTCAATGGATCCATACTAAGGCCCACCAAATACATGGCCAGGTCTATAACAGTCCATATGAGATACAAGTTCGTGTTCAACAACACATGATCCATTTACATCCATAGTGGGTCACAAGCCCATACAATCTAACCTCTCCAGTATAGGGTAATCTACATCCAAGCTTAGGCCATAAAAGGGCACGCCTAGCCACAGACACGGGTCAATGTTCACCTAATTATATTACCGGGTCACCTCTAAGTAGTCCTAGGTTTGGGTCCTCCATTTTCCATTTAATTAACATGTATAAGCAAAACAAGGACAATAGAGTGATAGTAATAATATGAGGGAGATGACTCTCCAAGTACAAGGATTAATGGGAGATATCAACAGTCCAACCTAAGTAAATGATCCACTTTCAGATTCAGGTCTATCTCAGGTAAATCGATCTTTAAGTGAAACCACCGATGCTAATACTGCGTTTGGTGCTCAGAAGTTATGTGCATCACCGGTAACATATAAAGGTCGAATCATCTTAGATTACATAACCTAGACCTTAATTAGTGGACCCCACGAGTCAAGGTAGAGCCACACCATTGACTCGTGGTTGGCACAGTAATGGAAGTCTATTTGGATGGTCAATGGGCCCCACATATAATTGCAACAATAGAAATTAGAATCTGAGAAATGTCACTGTACACAGTGTGCTCAGCCGACCTCTTGGCCTGGGCGGTCAGCTCGGCACACTAGGATCAGAGAAGCAACACCCTGCAGGCAATGTCTGATTGTCCAAAACTTCCTGTGAGTTCGGCTAACCCCCTGGCCTGGGTAGTTGGCCGTGCACACTGAAAGCTCTAGCTAAAGGGAATGTCCCAGGTTCTAGTCTCCTTTGTTGAAATCTTGTCTTTTCGGAATCCAGCTCGGAGTTTGGCTAAGCACTTGAGCTCCATTGGACACCCAGCTCGGTCACCCAGCTCAGCTCGGCAAAGCGCCTAGCTCAGTTCGGTCACCCAGCTGAGTTCGGTAAGGCATTGAGCTCGGTCAAGTATTGAGGTCGGTCAGTGATGTGAATTAAATCAATCCATTAAAATTATTGCAAGTGCACAGCTGTCTTTTTGAGATAGTGGCAATTACAGGTCGATCCCACAGGGAGCACTACTGAGTTAAAATTTAAATCTGGCTTTTTTAAAATCAAAGATTAATGAATAATTGAGATCCAAGAAAAACTAGAAGAATTCATAAACGCAAACTAATCAAATATATAAAAACAAATAGATCGGAGCATCCAGAATCCACTAAGCAAGATAATTAATCCATCATGCAATTATTCTACTATTTGTCTCAAAATAACTCAGATCATAAACAAATCAATGTTTCAGATCCAGATGATTTGTCTTTTGCAAAAATCAGATTTTAATAAAAAGAATAAGATCACAACCCAAGACCTCCTTCACCTCATAAAAGAATGAAAAATCATAAGCATGACTCATCAAATTAAGCATAAACTATCAAAGGATCTCAACCCTAAGCATAATCTATCAAAATAAGTATAAATCATCAAACTATTTTAATTAGAAATCAAAACAGAGGATGCCTAAGGCATGAAGACAGATCTATTATTCTAACAGAGCATGCACTTAAAAGAGACAAGTAAGTAAATAGAAAAATCACATAGATTAAATTAAAGATATACTTCGCTTCATCTGTGTGCTCCAATCCAGAAATCTAGCCAGCCATTGAAAAGAACTCCATAAGTAATTTCATTAATAGCATATCCTTGTACAATGGTCTCTCAGAAATCTCTTTTCTAAAAATCCTAATTTCTGGAACAGGGCTTCAGAATACCCAAAAATAATTCTTAAATTCTATTAATTAGGAAAAAAAGAAAAAAATGAGAGAAAAAAATGGTGGACGTCCAAGGGAGCGAGTGTCCCCCGTATGCTTCCTTTTGGTTCCTCTTATAACTCCGGTTATCTTACAGATACATTGAATCTGGACACTTTCTTTGCAAATTTAATTTATCTTCATAAATAAGGTATATCTCTTATCTCTTTTGAATTTGAATGAGGTGGAAGCTTCTGGAAACCTCTGGATGACTTGGCTAATCTTTAGATGGGGTCCCACAAGGGATGTGCAGCAATTGATTATCAACGGTGTGTATTTAATTATAATCCCATTTAAAATAAATATGAAAATCTTTAGGCCCGTAACTTTGTCAATTTAGCTCTGATTTACAAATTCTTAGGCTCCACAGATATCTACTCTGAATAAGCTTTCCAACGGTGGGTAAATTTCATCGATCCGACTGTTGGATTGAAAGTTATGGCCATTTAAAGATGAGTTATCCTGAGAAAAACGGGATTAACTTTTGAAATTTGATTTGCAAAGGATTTTTCTCTCCACAACTCTTATTTTCCAAAGGAGATCAAATGTGGATGATTCAAACTCTTCTTCTTTTATTCCAATCATAATTGTACTTTTTAAATTATCCATTAATAATTTCAAATCTACAACTACTGCAGACCCTGTCATGTAGGACATTTCATCTGCTTGAATAGTGGGCCCTATGAGAAGTCTTCTATTGTAGTTAGGACTCTTCGACTGACATGATGAGTGGACCTTTCCTTTCAGTGATATTCACATGGCTTGTATGTGGGGTCCATGTGGTGAGTTCTTCTTTTCAAACTTCAATTCAGCAATGTAGGGCCCATGGTGACTATGTGTGCTTGAAAGTGGGTTCCATGATAGAGGCCTGCAATTATCATTTTCTGCACATTCTAATTCAACACATAAAATACTGAAGAGCCCATATTGAAGCGGAACCCATCCGGACAGAGTCCTACTCCAACTGGGACTCTTCGAAGAAAATTTGCAAAACATTTTAAATTAATGCAGAAAATGTATGAAAAGTATGAAAATTCAGGTTTTTAGGTGAAATTGCATGAAATGATGGAATTAGATGAAGAATGACGCTTATTCGCCTAATTAAACCCCTAATTCATTATAAAATGATGCGTAAATATGCAAATTCATAAACTCAACACACCCCCCAACCAGCATTTTGCTAGTCCCTTAGCAAAAGTTGCGAGCAAAAGTTTTGAAGTTCTTTGACCTAATCTAAGAAAGAAAAGTAAATATGAAAATAAAACCACTTTCGCTGGTATTCTCGGTTGCATTTAGCATATGCAACAAGCCCTTAAACCCCTAGGTTCCCCCTAGTGGATGAGTTGTGCCTCGTGAGGGTTTGCAGTGAATCTACCCATAAAATTCTTTTCTTTCTTTTTTTTTTTTGAAAAAATGTGTTTAAAACCTAACATAATCCAGGGAAACTTCTTCCAAGAGAAAATTTATAGATACCGACGTTTCTCGATTCTCAGATTTTTCAAAGGCAAATCTTAAATTTGGTTCACCAATCCCATCTTTTGGTCAGAAATTCTCGAAATCATGCTTAATTGATTGTGCATGGTGAAAAGTATGTATACATAATAAGCATTAAATGATCCACTAAGAATTTCCATAATAATATATATATTTCAAAACCTGGGCCGCCTAAACTTAGCAAAAAAAAAAAAAAACAGTCTTCCTCTCAAGGTGATAATGACGGCTTTCGCACTACTATTTTTTATAAGGGTGCAAATTTTTTTTCTTCTCTGTTTTTTTTTTTTCACACACATGTGACTATGCAATGCCTAAGTCCCTTAAGCTTTCTAATTAACCCATGTAACGAGCATTAGGCCAATGTCTTCCAAACCAGATGGCTTTAGGACACTAGGTATGTAAATACCCCTAAGGGCTTACTGGCTCGGGTTAAGAAGGCTACGAACCCAAACTAGTCACAAAACTTTTTATTCTTTTCAAGATTTCTAACAAAACACTTTTATTTATTTATATATATATTTTTTCTTTTTCTTTTGTCTCTTTTTTTTTTTTTTTTTTTTTTGCGGTCCCCAACAATAGGCAGCCCTTTCCATGTATCCACCCGTCGAACCAGGAAGCTCTGTAAACTAAGGTTCGGTTTTCCATATTTTTTTTTCAAAAAATAAATAAATAAATAAATAAAAATTGGAAATCTTACCTTCACATTCAAAACCTTAAAAACGTATACAACCTGTGTAAAAGTGAGGGATCAAACTTCAGCACTTTTTCAAAAATCCTTTCCATAAATAAAATAGTGAACCATTGTTTTCTTTTGCCAAAAATAAATATCTTCAGCCAATAAAAATTCTCTCAAAAGTTTCCCTCTAACCTAACAATAGCAAGTCTTTTTTTTTAATCTCCTAAAAACCCAAGCAAAGCGAAAAAGAAAATGTAGAATGAAATTTGAACAAATGATCACATGTCAAGTTCTAACTCACACCCCCAAACCTAAATGCAACAGTATCCTCAATGTTATGAATGCATGTGTAATGTGAAACTGAACAATAAGGAAAATGAAAACATCTTACCATGTGGAGTGAGTGCAAAAGAATGTGATCAACCAGCTCAACTACCTTTCAAAATTGGGTTACCTCCCAAATAGCGCTAAGTTTAATGTCGTCAGCCCGACGTGACAAAAAATGATCAGTCCTGGTAAATTGGGTCTTCCAGAAGGATATCCTCAATGTTTTTATCCTTCAGTTCCAGAAATGGTTTCAACCGTTGACCATTCACTTTGAAAACATCACCATTTTTGGGATTTTCAATTTCCACAGCACCATGAAAGTAAACAGTCCTGACAATGAATGGACCAGCCCATCGGGTTCGTAACTTCCCTGGAAACAGGTGTAACCGGGAGTTATACAAAAGGACTTTCATACCCGGTTCAAAAGATTTTCTTAAAATCGACTTATCATGGTTCAACTTCATTCTTTCCTTGTAGATCTTGGCATTCTCATAGGCATCATTTCTAAGTTCTTCCAACTCATTGAGTTGCAATTTGCGCAGAGTACCCGCAGTGGGTAAGTCAAAATTGAACTTCTTAATGGCCCAATAAGCTTTATGCTCCAATTCAACAGACAAGTGGCATGCCTTTCCATAGACCAACCTATATGGGGACATCCCAATAGGAGTCTTGTAAGCGGTTCGATAGGCCCATAATGCATCCAATAGCCATAAAGACCAGTCTTTCTGATTTGGGTTGATCGTTTTTTCTAAAATTTATTTAATCTGCCTATTTGATACTTCTACTTGGCCACTGGTCTGTGGGTGGTAGGGCGTAGCAACCTTATGAGTAATAGAGTACTTTTTCATCAGATGGTCAAAGGTGCTATTACAGAAATGGGTTCCACCATCACTGATAATTGCCCTAGGTGTACCAAACCGAGAAAATATGTATTCCTTCACAAATTTGATCACCACATGGCGATCATTCTTTCTGGTGGGTATTGCTTCCACCCATTTTGAAACATAGTCCACTGCAAGTAAAATATATAAATTGCCAAAAGAGCTTGAAAATGGCCCCATGAAGTCAATTCCCCATACATCAAAAAGTTCCACTACAAGTATAGGATTCAAGGGCATCATGTTCCTCCGATTGAGCTTGCCAAGCTTTTGACACCTCTCACAGCTCAAACAGAAAGTGGCAATCTTTAAAGATTGTGGGCCAGTAAAATCCACACTGCAAAACTTTTGCAGCTGTCTTTTTAAAGTGGCCCCCACAAGCATGATCATGGCAGAATGAAATGACCGAGTAGTGGTCATGATCAGGAATGCATCTCCTGATGATCTGGTCCGGCAGTACTTAAAAAGATACGGGTCATCCTAAAAAAAAGTACTTGACCTCAACTAGAAATTTTGATCGATCCTGTTTTGACCAATGGGTGGGCATCTCCCCTGTAACAAGGTAATTGATTATATCTGCAAACCAGGGGATTTGGGAAATACTAAGCAATTGTTCATCAGGAAAATTTTCATTCAGAGGAACCTCATCTGATGGCTCTAAGGGTAATCTCGAAAGATGGTCTGCTACAACATTCTCGCATCCTTTTTTATCTCTTATTTCCAAATCAAACTCTTGTAGCAGAAGGATCCACCGGATCAATCGGGCTTTTGCATCCTTTTTGACAGAAGGTATCTCAGAGCTGCACGATCCGTGTAGATGATGACTTTGGACCCTATCAAGTAGGATCGAAATTTCTCCAAGGCAAAAATCACAGCGAGTAATTCTCTTTTAGTGGTTGTGTAATTTAGCTGTGCATCATTGAGGGTCCTACTTGCATAGTGAATCACATAAGGTAACTTCCCAACCCGTTGACCCAAAACAGCTCCAATAGCGGTATCGGATGCATCACACATTAGCTCAAATGAATGGTCCAGTCAGGTGGCTGAATTATAGGGGCTGAAGTTAGTTCTATTTTCAGTCTCTCAAAGGCCTTTAGACAATTCTCATCAAATTCAAATGGGGCCTCTTTTGTCAGTAATTGGCACAAAGGTTTAGCAATTTTACTAAAATCCTTGATGAATCTACGATAAAAACCAGCATGGCCTAGGAATGATCGAATCTGCTTAACTGATTTTGGTGGTGGCAATTTGGAGATCAAATCAATTTTTGCTTTGTCCACCTCAATCCCATTATTAGAAATAATGTGTCCTAGAACTATTCCCCTTTAGACCATAAAATGACATTTCTCCCAATTTAAGACTAGATTCTTTTCTTTGCATCTTTCAAGCACAAGGGATAAATGATGTAAGCACTCCTCAAAAGAATTACCAAAGACCGAAAAATCATCCATAAAACCTCAATGAATCTTTCTATCATGTCAGAAAATATGCTCAACATGCATCTTTGAAAAGTGGCCGATGCATTGCATAGCCCAAAGGGCATGCGTCGGTATGCAAAAGTGCCAAATGGACAGGTGAAGGTGGTTTTTTCCTGGTCCTCAGGTGCAATTGGAATTTGATTGTAACCGGAATAACCATCAAGAAAACAATAATATGCATGACCAGCTAGCCTTTCGAGCATCTGGTCCATGAATGGGAGGGGAAAATGATCTTTCCGAGTGACTGAGTTCAACTTCCTATAATCAATGCATACCCTCCATCCAGTCTGTATCCGAGTGGGTACTAATTCATTTCCCTCATTTTGAACTACTGTTATTCCAGATTTCTTTGGTACCACTTGAATCGGGCTTACTCATGCACTATCAGATATGGGGTAAAGCACTCTGCATCAAGTAATTTTAAGACTTCAGACCTGACTACTTCCTTCATTGTAGGGTTCAGTCGCCTCTGTGGTTCACGAGAAGTTTTTGCATTTTCTTCCAAATGGATTCTATGTTGGACCACAGATGGGCTTATTCCTTTAATATCTGCGATGGACCACCCTATAGATTCCTTGTGTTCATCCAAAATTCTCACGAGTTTTTCTTCTTGGACAGGGTCCAAGTCTGAAGCTATAATCACTGGAAGGGTTTCTAGTGGGCCTAAAAACACATATTTCAAGGTATCCGACAGTTGCTTGAGTTCTAACTTAGGAGGCTTTATAATCGATGGGACAGGTGGGGAAGCAATTGGAGTCAGAATCTCATGCTTCGGTTGCCACCTGGAGCAATCCATGGATGGGGTTGAGTCTAACAGTGTATTAACTTCCTTAATATATTCATCTACATAAAAATCACTTCCAAAGTGTGCCAGACAAGCCTCTAGTGGATCTTCAAGTTTCAAATGGGGTAAGTGATTTTCTACCAATTCATGAATGTAACTGACTTCAAAAATTCCATCATCCTCATCGGGAGGTTGCTTACTGATATTAAAAATGTTCACTTGAACTGTCATAGGTCCCAAAAGAAATTTGCATCACTCCATTCCTACAATTGATCAGGGCATTAGAGGTGGCAAGGAATGGTCTCCCCAAAGTTATTGGGATGTTGGGTTCAACCCCATATGTGTGTTTGGTATCCAAGACAACAAAATTGACAGGAAACACAAAGTCTCCGACTTTGATTAGAACGTCTTCAACTACCCCTTGGGGTATCGAATCGATGCATCAGCCAATTGCAAGGTCACATGGGTCTTTTTCAACTCCCCCAAACCTAATTCTTCATAAACAGAGTATGGAAGAAGGTTTACACTTGCACCCAAGTCTAGCAAAGCTTTCTCTATGTGATGGTCCCCAATCTGGCAAGAAATGGTAGGACACCCTGGGTCTTTATATTTGATCGAGGTTGGACAGGAAATGATCGAGCTAACTTGTTGGGCTAGAAAAGCCTTTTTGGGCACATTAGTAGTCCTTTTGAAGGTGCAAAGGTCTTTCAGAAATTTTGCATTGGCTGAAATCTGTTGGATAGCATCAAGTAGTGGGATATTGATCCTCACTTGTTTGAATACTTCTAGCATTTTATCCAACTGAGCAGTTGATTTTGCTGGGCCTAGCCTCTGTGGATATGGTGCCTTGGGAACATAAGTCCTAGGAGATGGCTCACTAGGTGATGGATTAGTTATGATTGGGTTTGCTTTGACTGGCTCTGGTTCTAACATGGGTTCAGCATGCACACGTGGTTCCTCAATTTCTACTATGTCACTAGATTCTTCCTCAAGTTCTTTTGGTAGTTCAATCTTGTTATCAATTTGTGTACCCGACCTAAGAGTAATGATGGACTTAACTTGTTCTGGGCCTTTTTCTTTTATATCATGAACGACTTGGCCCTTGGGATTGGGTTCAGATTGACTAGAGAAGGTTCCCTTGTCTCTGGTACTGATGGAGTTGGCCAGTTGGCCCATCTGATATTCCAGTTTTGTAATTGATTGTGTGGTAGCATTCAAGCTCTGAACAGTGCTTTGCTGAAACTGAAGGGTATTCTGAGCTAACAATTTCATGTTTTCCTCAAGAGAATCTATCCGCTGATTTTGCGGATTGGGGGTGAAATTGGGCTTTTGGAAACCGGGTGGGGCATTGGATTGAGATTGAAAGGGCTGAAATTGATGTGATTGTGATGGGCCACCCTGAGTTGGACCCTTGGTCCAAGAAAAATTAGGATTATCCCTCCAACCTAGATTGTATGTGTTGGAGTATGGGTCATACCTCTGACAATTATCAAAACGAGTGTTTTGATAAAGCGCATTCACTTCCTCAATAGACTCGGTCTGACCCAAAGTTGTTGGGTCAATCCCTCCATTCATGGACCTGAGTATATTTCAATGACTCCAAAGTGTTTGGAGTAGGCTTTTGGTTCAGTTCTAAGGCCTCTATTCTCGTCGCCAATGTGGCCAATTTGGCTCTTGCCTCAATTTTGGGTTCAATCTTGAACATCCCCCCTTTTTCAAGGAATGGTGGGTTTGATGGGCTCCCTCTTGATAGGTGCCCACTGCAATGTAGTTTCAGCGGTTTCTTCCAAAAATGTCCATGCTTCATCTACTGTCTTCTGTGTAAACTGCCCACCACAGAAAGATTCCACCATCTACTTAGTAGGGTAATCCAAACCCTCATACACAATTTGGACCAATCGAATTTTTTCAAATCCATGGTGGGGACACTGGATTAAGAGGTCCGTTGAACCGTTCCAAATAACTACAAAGTGTCTCCCCTTCCATTTGATGGAATCCATTGATGGCCTGCCTAATCGAAGCGGTTTTCTGCTTAGAGTAGAATTTTTTGTAAAATTCTTCGACTAGCTTATCCCATGTAGTGATGGACCCGGCCTGTAAGGCATAAAGCCAAGCTTTAGCGTTTTATTTTAGGGAGAAAGGAAATAATATAAGTTTAAGGGCCTCTTTAGTCATGTTATTAATTCTCATGGTCCCACAGATGTCCTTAAATTCCCTAATATGTTGATATGGGTTGTACATGTAGTCCTTCAAAGTCATGGGTGGGTCCACTTGATCAGCCATCCTAACAATTTCTTCAAAGATGGAAGACTTTCCGACAACGGTTAAAGCTAATTCAGGCTCTATCCTGACTAACCTTTTACCCTTGCGTACCCACAATTTCTCTCTATCGGGTCTAGAACGCATGCATCAGGTTTAACCTTAAAGAAATGCATGCTTAATCTATGTGCGGGGCCCTAATAGTCTTACTAGATGATGCACAAGCAGTCAAGTACAAAGATTGAGCATAAAAAATTATCCTAGGGTTAGCTTAACTCTCTAGACAGCTCCTAACTGGTTTGAAGAGTGCACTAAGGCCTCCAATTCGGTCTTATGAAGACAAATTGACCAGGTAAGTCCCTAGGATGAGTGGTGGGGTCACAATGCACTTGGCAAGGGTCCCGCTTAAGAACCAAACTCCTAGAACAGAGACTGTCATCACTTTTTTTTTTGTAGGGACAGGACTTACCTAGACATCAACTTGACCAAAGAGCACAACTGGTGCAACCTTTTATGGTCTTCGTCCTACTGAGCTCGAGTCCTATGGTCTCGTTTCTACTTGATTTTAATTAATGGTTAGGTTACTATGTGAGAGGTGGTTAAACCTAATTGGGCAAGGATCTGGTGATGAAATCCAGTCCTTATCTTATTAGGGTCAATTGCCCTTAACTAAGTGTGTGGGTCTAATTTAATTGGTGTGTCAATCACACAATCATATTTGCTGAAATTTAAATCACCCAAACCCCACTTGCAAGTAAAAGATTCGTGGGATAAAGTTTAGAAACTCTTATAGCGGGCCCACGCTAATCCTTAAACTGTCTAAGGATAACCTTTTTTTTTACAAATTTTGCAATTCTGAGAGCAACTTGTTTGCTTAGAGCAAATCCACGCAGTTTCCTATTTTTGTGCAACTCTCCTCTTAGCAAGGTAACCTATCCAAAAGAAACTCTTGTTAGTAAATCCTAAGTTAACTAACCAACTCAAAAAGTCTATCTTATCCTAATTTTGAAAAAAAATATATAAGAAAATTCAAAAGACACCAAGTAAATCAAAACTCTATCCAAAGTGGACTCTAAGTTATTGAAATAAATCAAAAATTCTATCTACAGAATAAAAAAAAATCAGAAATTCTAAATTATCCAAACAAGCTAGTGTCCAGATATGATTAGAGTTTTCAAAAAGTTTCAATTATAAGAAATCCAATCTTATCCAATTCAAATTTCAGATTTTAAAACTCTAACTAATCTAAACAACTTAAGAGATAGAATTTTAAAATTTCTAATTACCTAATTTAAGAATTCAAAGGTTAGCATATTAATCAAAACAACCTAGTCCTAAAAATTTTAAACTCTACCTTACCAATCCTAATCTAATCAAAACATTAGTTAAACCAATCCAAAATATATTTTTTTTATTTTTATTTACTGAAATTCGGAATTAAAGGAAATAATTCAAAGAAATTTTTTTATTTTATTAATTATTTATTCCAAAATTTCAATTAATTATAAAAAGAATATAAAAAAAAATCAGAAAAGACAGAAAACTTAGCAAAGTAAAATACTAACTAATACTAACTGCAAATAACACTACTGATGCAAATTAGATGACTAAACAACTAATGCAACCTAAATATGAGCATGCATATGAATCTAATATAACAAAAATTGAGACACTCAGCTCGGTCACCAGCTCAGCTCGGCAAGCACCTAGCTCAGTTCGGTCACCCAGCTGAGTTCGGTAAGGCATTGAGCTCGGTCAAGTATTGAGGTCGGTCAGTGATGTGAATTAAATCAATCCATTAAAATTACTGCAAGTGCACAGCTGTCTTTTTGAGATAGTGGCAATTACAGGTCGATCCCACAGGGAGCACTACTGAGTTAAAATTTAAATCTGGTTTTTTTTAAATCAAAGATTAATGAATAATTGAGATCTAAGAAAAACTAGAAGAATTCATAAACGCAAACTAATCAAATATATAAAAAAAATAGATCGGAGCATCCAGAATCCACTAAGCAAGATAATTAATCCATCATGCAATTATTCTACTAATTGTCTCAAAATAACTCAGATCATAAATAAATCAATGTTTCGATCCGGATGATTTGTCTTTTGCAAAAATCAAATTTTAATAAAAAGAATAAGATCACAACCCAAGACCTCCTTCACCTCATAAAAGAATGAAAAATCATAGGCATGACTCATCAAATTAAGCATAAACTATCAAAGGATCTCAACCCTAAGCATAATCTATCAAAATAAGTATAAATCATCAAACTATTTTCATTAGAAATTAAAACAGAGGCTGCTAAGGCATGAAGACAGATCTATTATTCTAACAGAGCATGCACTTAAAAGAGACAAGTAAGTAAATAGAAAAATCACATAGATTAAATTAAAGATCTACTTAGCTTCATCTGTGTGCTTTAATCCAGAAATCTAGCCAGCCATTGAAAAGAACTCCATAAGTAATTTCATTAATAGCATATCCTTGTACAATGGTCTCTCAGAAATCTCTTTTCTAAGAATCCTAATTTCTGAAACAGGGCTTCAGAATACCCAAAAATAATTCTTAAATTCTATTAACTAGGAAAAAAAGAAAAAAAATGAGAGAAAACAATGGTGGACGTCCAAGGGAGGGAGTGTCCCCCGTATGCTTCCTTTTGGTTCCTCTTATAACTCCGGTTATCTTACAAATACATTGAATCTGGACACTATCTTTGCAAATTTAATTTATCTTCATAAATAAGGTATATCTCTTATCTCTTTTGAATTTGAATGAGGTGGAAGCTTCTGGAAACCTCTGGATGACTTGGCTAATCTTTAGATGGGGTCCCACAAGGGCTGTGGAGCAATTGATTATCAACGGTAGTGGATTTAATTATAATCCCATCTAAAAATAAATATGAAAATCTTCAGGCCCGTAACTTTGTCAATTTAGCTCTGATTTACATATTCTTGGACTCCACGGATATCTACTTTGAATAAGCTTTCCAACAGTAGGTAAATTTCATCGATCCGACGGTTGGATTGAAAGTTATGGCCATTTGAAGATGAGTTATCCTGAGAAAAACGGGATTAACTTTTTAAATTTGATTTGCAAAGGATTCTTTCTCTCCGCAACTCTTATTTTCCAAAGGATATCAAATGTGGATGATTCAAACTCTTCTTCTTTTATTCCAATCATAATTGTACTCTTTGAATTATCTATTAATAATTTCAAATCTACAACTACTGCGGACCCTGTCATGTAGGACATTTCATCTGCTTGAATAGTGGGCCCTATGAGAAGTCTTCTATTGTAGTTAGGACTCTTCGACTGACATGATGAGTGGACCTTTCCTTTCAGTGATATTCACATGGCTTGTGTGTGGGGTCCATGTGGTGAGTTCTTCTTTTCAAACTTCAATTCAGCAATGTAGGGCCCATGGTGACTATGTGTGCTTGAAAGTGGGTTCCATGACAGAGGCCTGCAATTATCATTTTCTGCATATTCTAATTCAACACATCAAATACTGAAGAGCCCATATTGAAGCGGGACCCATCCGGACAGAGTCCTACTCCAACTGGGACTCTTCGAAGAAAATTTGCAAAACATTCTAAATTAATGAAGAAAATGTATGAAAAGTATGAAAATTCAGGTTTTTAGGTGAAAATGCATGAAATGATGGAATTAGATGAAGAATGACGCTTATTCGCCTAATTAAACCCCTAATTTATTATAAAATGATGCGTAAATATGCAAATTCATGAACTCAACAATCAGGCTCTTAGCTCGGTTAAGCGTGAGCTCGGTTAAGCACGGAGCCCGGTCTGGCACTGAGTTCGGTAAAACACTGAGCTCGGCCAAGACACTAAGCTCGGCCTAAACATTGAGCTCGGCCTAAACGCGGATCTCGACCTGAGCATTGTGCTCGATAGAACACTGAGTTCGGTCAACACTGAGCTCGGCTAGTGTTGAATCCAGCCATCGCTGAGCTCGGCCATCACTGAGCTCTGGGTTTGAGGAAAATTTCATGGTCCTATATCTGGACCAGGTCTGAAATAAGGGACCTACCTGGGCCCCACAAATCCACTAGACCATAGTTTCCCATGCTCCCTCAGTTTCCTCTTTTTCCCTTGTTCCCTCGGACAGCCATAACCCACTCATCTCCTACCTTTATTCAAAACGAGTTCTGTAACAGAACCCATGTTTTGTTACA
This sequence comes from Litsea cubeba, assembly GCA_012931725.1. Lineage (NCBI taxonomy): Eukaryota > Viridiplantae > Streptophyta > Magnoliopsida > Laurales > Lauraceae > Litsea > Litsea cubeba. Next base: position 50,102,210 of record CM022954.1, read on the forward strand.
GAACATGTACAACTCCCAGTTTCTCTTCAGGGTAAAGATGGTGGCCCCCTCCTAGATTAAATCCAGATCAGATTTTCCCCCTAGGGTCGCCCAGGGCCCCTCAATCAGATGTGGGGTCCTGATTTTCCAAAGGTGGTCCCTCCTGGGTCCCGGTCTCGACGCAGCATGATGGGCTTTCACAGTTACATCTCCGGGAACTTAATACGATGACCCAATTCTCCTGGGTTTCTCCTCAGACCATCACAGAAGCATAATCAATGAACAAAATCATTTCCATATCATCCATCCATCATCAACCGGCCATTGATCATCCAAATGAGGTAACCCCATCCATCAATGGCCAAAGAAAACTAACAAACAAGCTCAAAGATCGATCTAAACATATATAAAAAGAATTAAAATTTACAGAATCAAGAGGAAGATAAGTCATGCATTCTAAGTTAGCAGCATAGAGCACTTGCCTGATCTAAAGAAGGAAGAAGGAAGAAAGAGAACCAAGCTATAATAGGGGAAATCCAGCCGTGAGGCTCCTCTGTTGTTGATCAGCCTTGGGGTTTTAGCTGGGGTTGGCATTCTATTGGAAATTCTGGGGAAAGAAAGAGAGAGAGAGAGATAGGAATTTGGAGGGAAAGATGAGGGCTCGCTGGAGAGAAGTGGGGAAGAAGAAGAGAGAAAAGAGATGAGAATTGATAAAGAAGATGAACAGTGATTGCTTGGGCAGGGAGAGTTTTGTTTAAATAGGTTGGGTTTTTGGACTAGGGACAAAAATGCCTTTGCGGTTAGAATAGGATTAGGGTTATGGTAAAGGGTACTTAGGTCTTTAGGTGGGGCTCCTAGAAGATTCTTTGGTGCAAACCCCCTATAATAAACACAAATTTCTAGCTAGGGCCTCTAACAAACTAACTAATTCTAAAATTAACAAAAGACACCCTATTGACTCTACTAATTACACAACTAGACTAATCCTAGGAAAATACATAATTACCCTTGACTAAACCCTATAATTAGTATAATTAAAATACTTAGGCTAATATATAGTTTTCAAATTTAAATTTCCTGGTGGGCCCTCACATTCCTCCCTCGTTAAAGACATTTGGTCCCCAAATGTAAAAACAAAGTAAGAACATACCTGTGGTAGAAGATGTGGATAGTCTCTCGCCACTTGATCACGTAGCTCCCAAGTAGCCTCAGCTGGGGTGTGATGCTCCCACTGAACCTTCACAAACTGAATGATCCGGTTCCGAAGCACCTTCTCCTTGGTGTCGATGATAGCGACGGGCTTGGCGATGTAGGATGCGTCGGGCTGGATGTCGAGCGGCTGGTGATACAGAATATGGTTAGGGTCCTCCACATATTTCCTCAACATTGAGACATGGAAGACATCGTGCACACCCGATAACTCTGCTGGTAACTGAACTCTGTAGGCGACATCTCCGATCCTGGCCTTGATCTCAAAGGGTCTGACGTACCTCCGTGCTAACTTGCCCTTGTCGCCGAATCTGAGGGTGCCTCGAGCTGGGGAAACCTTCAAGAATACACGGTCTCCCTTCTGAAACTCAAGTGGTTTGCATCGGTTGTCTGCATAGCTCTTCTGCCGACTGTGGCTAGTCTTCAGGTTCTCCACTATCTGGTTGATCTTCTCACTTCTGGGAGAGTCTACAGCAGGCCTTGGGTACCAAGTTGAGCTTCAGCACAGCCTACCATCCTCAGACAGACGGACAGACGGGGACGTGCAGCCCTAAGGGGGGTGGAATGTGACGCCCCGGAGTCCCACATCAACTATAGAGAGGAAAGTGATTGGAATTATATATAGAGCTTACACCATTACCTTGCATGAGCCCTTTTGATGTGTTGAGGCCCATCAAAAATAAAATCGTGAGGCCAGTGGGCCAAAGCGCACAATATCATGCATGCGTGTAGGGTGGGGCATTACAAATGGTATCAGAGCCAGGTTCTAGTCTCCTTTGTTGGAATCTGGTCTTTTCGAAATCCAGCTCGGAGTTCGACTAAGCACTTGATCTCCATTGGCACTCGGCTCAGCTCGGCAAAGCGCCTAGCTCAGTTCGGTCACCCAGCTGAGTTCGGTAAGGCATTGAGCTCGGTCAGGTATTGAAATCGGTCAGGCTCTTAGCTCGGTCAAGCGCTGAGCTCGGTTAAGCACAGAGCCCGGTCTGGCACTGAGCTCGGTAAAACACTAAGCTCCGCCATAACACTGAGCTCGGCCAAGACACTGAGCTCGGCCTAAACACTGAGCTCGGCCTAAACGCGGATCTCGACCTGAGCACTGTGCTCGGCAGAACACTGAGTTCGGTCAACACTGAGCTCAGCTAGTGTTGAATCCAGCCATAGCTGAGCTCGGCCAGTGTTGAGCTCGGCCATCGCTGAGCTCTGCCCATGCTGAGCTCGCATCGCTGAGCTCTGGGTTTGAGGAGACTTTCATGGTCCTATATTTGGACCAGGTCTGAAATCAGGGACCTACCTGGGCCCCACAAATCCACTAGACCATAGTTTCCCATGCTCCCTCAGTTTCCTCTTTATCCCATGCTCCCTCGGACCGCCATAACCCACTCATCTCCTACCTTTATTCAAAACGAGTTCTGTAACAGAACCCATGTTCTGTTACAGAACATGTACAACTCCCAGTTTCTCTTTAGGGTAAAGATGGTGGCCCCCTCCTAGATTAAATCCAGATCAGATTTTCCCCTAGGGTCGCCCAGGGCCCCTCAATCAGATGTGGGGTCCTGATTTTCCAAAGGTGGTCCCACCTGGGTCCTGGTCTCGACGCAGCAAGATGGGTTTTCACAATTATATCTCTGGGAACTTAATACAGTGACCCAATTCTCCTGGGTTTCTCCTCAGAACACACAGAAGCATAATCAAAGAACAAAATCATTTCATATCATCCATCCATCATCAACCAGCCATTGATCATCCAAATGAGGTAACCCCATCCATCAATGGTCAAAGAAAACCAACAGACAAGCTCAAAGATTGATCTAAACATATATAAACAGAATTAAAATTTGCAGAATCAAGAGGAAGATAAGTCATGCATTCTAAGTTAGCAGCATAGAGCACTTGCTTGATCTAAAGAAGGAAGAAGGAAGAAAGAGAACCAAGCTATAATAGGGGAAATCCAGCCGTGGGGCTCCTCTGTTGTTGATCCGCCTTGGGGTTTTAGCTGGGGTTGGCCTTCTATTGGAAATTCTGTGGAGAGAAAGAGAGAGGGAGAGAGATAGAAATTTAGAGGGAAAGATGAGGGCTCGCTGGAGAGAAGTGGGGAAGAAGAAGAGAGAAAAGAGATGAGAATTGAGAGAGAAGATGAACAGTGATTGCTTGGGCAGGGAGAGTTTAGTTTAAATAGGTTGGGTTTTTGGGCTAGGGACAAAAATGCCTTTGGGGTTAGAATAGGATTAGGGTTAGGGTAAAGGGTAGCTTAGGTCTTTAGGTGGGGCTTCTAGAAGATTCTCTGGTGCAAACCCCCTATAATAAACACAAATTTTTAGCTAGGGCCTCTAACAAACTAACTAATTCTAAAATTAACAAAAGACACCCTATTGACTCTACTAATTACACAACTAGACTAATCCTAGGAAAATACATAATTACCTTGACTAAACCCTATAATTAGTATAATTAAAATACTTAGGCTAATATATAGTTTTTAAATTCAAATTGAGGGCCCACCAGGGGTGGGGCCTCACACATGCAGTCGGCCAAGAGGCCTCTAGCTATATTGAGGGAATTGGGAGGCACCGTTGGGCAAATGCATACGTACAAGGACGTTGTTATGACATGCTGACTAGCAATGCGGCGGAGTGTACTAACAGCCTGTTAAAGGACACAAGGTATTGCCTATTGTAAAACAGGTCGAGGAGATACGTGCCAAGTTAATGGAGTTCTATCAAAAGCGCCATATTCAGTCAGAGAGTGTAACCACTCGTTTAACTTCGTATGCAGAAAAAATCTTGAGCCAAGAAATGGAGGAAGCTCGCAGGGTTCATGTTCGCATTGTTAGCATGGTCGAATTTCAAGTTCAATCCGCAGAATACAGTAGGACATAGTCGATCTCGAACGCAGAACTTGTACATGTCGTAAATGGGAGATTTTGGGCCTCCCATGCTGTCATGCACTGTCATCAATGAATGCAAGGAACTATGATCCATATGCGTTTTGCAAGCATTGGTATCTATCAAGCGTTTATCGTACAACATATAGTGAAGTTCTGCATGCTACACGGGACAACAAGTAATGGGAAGACACAATTTAAGAAAGAGTTCTTCCACCACTGGTAACTAAACAACCAGGGCGTCCAAAAAAAAAAAAGGATTCGTACCGAAGATCGTGGGCGCCAACAAAGGGTAGTTACGTGCTCTAATTGTAAGGAGAGGGGGCATAGCCAGTGGAGGTTGTCGTAATCCTCCACTGTGATGTAAATGGGTTGTTCCAGGCTTGAACAGCGCAGTTCTATTTTTGGTATGGCTGCATGATGTAAATGGTTTTGTGTAGGCTTGAAGACTGCATTTGTTTTTTGTAGATTTGGTGATGTAAATGGGTTACTTCAGGCTTGAACAGTGCAGTGCTTGTTTTGGTATGGCTGCTGATGTGAATGGTTTTGTGTGGGCTTGAAGACTGCAATGATTTTTTTTTTGTTTAGATTTGGTGATGAAGACTGCAGTGATTTTTTTGTAGATTTGGTGATGTAAATGGGTTGTTCCAGACTTGGTATGGCTGCTGATGTGAATGGGTTCCATGTAGGCTTGAAGACTGCAGTGATTTTTTACTACATTTGGTGATGTAAATTGGTTGTTCCAGGCTTGAACAGTGCAGTGCTTTTTTTTTGGCATGGCTGCTTATGTAAATTGCCAATGTGTAGGCTTGAAGACTGCAATGATTTTTTTTGTAGATTTGGTAATGTAAATGGGTTGTTCCAGACTTGGTATGGCCGCTGATTTGAATGAGGTTCCATGTAGGCTTGAAGACTGCAGTGATTTTTTTTTAGATTTGATGATTTGTATGGGTTGTTCCAGGCTTGAACATTGCAGTGCTTTTTTTTTTTTGTATGGCTGCTGATGTTAATGGGTTCCCTTTTTATCTATTTCTATTTTGCTACTTTTGTAAGTATTGGACGCCAGTATTAAATGTTGGAATGTGAATGGTGCTAACAACTATTTGATGAATATAAATGGAGAATTTTGGTTTCAGTGTTTCAATGGTGTTTTTTTTAGCTTAATAAATAATTTGTTGATCATCGAGTATTGGGTCTGTAGGATTCACACTACGAACCATGCAAACCAGTAGATAGTGAAATATATCACTTGTCGATATCGACAACTTATATCTAGGTCCAGCAGCTGGTGACTTACAACTTTTAATTTTATACCACTTACAAAACTAGTCAATAGCGACAACATACATTTGTCGATATCGACAACTTGAAGCTGTTCCAGCAGTTGCTGACTTATAACTTTTAATTTATACCACTGACGAAACTAGTCGATAGCGACAACATAAGTTTGCCGATATTGACAACTCTAAGCTTTTCCAACAGCTACTGACTTATAACTTTTAATTTAAACCACTGACGAAACTAGTCGATAGCGACAATAAAATGCAATTGATATCGACAACTCTAAGCTGTTCCGGCAGGTGGTGAGTTACAACTTTTAAATTATACCACTAACGAAACTAGTCGATAGCGACAACATAAGTTTGTCGATATCGACAACTCTAAGCTTTCCGGCAGGTGGTGAGTTACAACTTTTAATTTATACCACTTACGAAACTAGTCGATAGCGACAACATACATTTGTCGATATCGACAACTCTAAGCTGTTTCGGGAGGTGGTGAGTTACAACTTTTAATTTATACCACTGACGAAACTAGTCGATAGCGACAATATACATTTGTCGATATTGACAACTTGAACCTGTTCCAGCAGCTGCTCACTTACAACTTTTAATTTATACCACTGACTAAACTAGTCGATAGTGGACAACATAAATTTGTCGATATCGACAACTTTAAGCTGTTACAGCAGCAGGTGAGTTACAACTTTTATTTCATATCACTTACGGAACTAGTCGATAGCGACAAGTTTATGTTGTCGCTATCGACAATCTTATGTGATGCAGCAACTGCTCACTTACAACTTTCAATTGACTATACTAATGAAACTAGTCGATATCGACAACCTATTGCTGTAACAAAATCATTAGTGAGTTTGGTAGAGATTGAAGGTAAAAATGTTGTCCTAAAAGTCCAACGTATAAAATCTTGAGATTCATGTTCACATTAAAGATTAACTCAGTCACATTTGAAGATGTTCAATCAAATGCAATCCTTTTTGGCTAGGAAAATGCATTAACCCTTTTAGTTTGAGGCACTGATTCACCGCATTCATGAGACCATTCATAGAAGCTATTCACAGTTAAATAAACCATCCTCCATTTCATTCATTCGATTATAGGTTCAACATGCACAATGTCCATCTTTCTGAAATATAGGATGTTCAAAAGTGTATATTACCAATAAATACACAGATGCATCATCTTTAAACATGTACACCAAAAAAAAAATGTAAACAAACATGCATCATCCAAGGAAAAAACAAGTTCAAAACATAAGCTCCAACACTGCTTCTCCATTTACGACATTCAGTCGCAGTAGATCAAATGCCCCATATTCACACAATATACAATTGACATCATACGAAGTCACTCAAGTCAGTCAAGCCCAGACTGTTGGCATTCAAAGTCCAACTCCGCTTGAATATCTCTATAGCAGTTTTGCTGCGAAAGTAGGGGATATCTTCTTGAGTAAAGCTGATGTTACGGCGGTGCACACAGTGTTCCGCGAAAGCCAATGCAAAGATTCCACAGTCATTTCCATTTTGCTGATAAGGGATATCTGTCTTTATGAGCCAATTCCATAGATACAGATCCGACCACCCGAAATTGCTATACCTTTCATTCAACCATGCCACCTGCGACATGCACACAATGCATTATTAGAAGTCCGTGTACGTTGCTCCGAAAAACATAGGTAACAAAATACAAATATATCAATGTGTAAAAAGAGATAACATACAAATTTCGATGCTGTGTTTTACCGATCGACGGTCGCCAGCCATACTATTATAGAACTCCCATCGTCTCTCGTCAACATATCCGACCAGCAAGGTGAAGTGTGATCTATGATGGACTACAAAAATCAGCATGCGTGCCTCCCTTACGTCCATCACCCTATGTCCGTGCTTCCCAAATACAGCTTCCACGGCAGAATCAGAATCATCCGACCACCAACTCTACATCCAATAAACAAAAGGTGTTCAGCTAGATGCTACAAATTGAAACTAGCTTGCTGCGAGTGTTTAAATAAGTTAATACTTATGCACACTTGGGTCAGCAATGAAACATTAATCACATTCATCCCTCAATATTTCAAAATAGTAATACATGACGTTGGTATCCATCCAGGTTCCATCTTCAAGCACCTTTTTCAATTCTGAGCTGGGGGATTATTGTGCAGATACTATCCAACTCATCCTTTCTGTAATGAGTCATAAATAAGCCCAATGAATGAACATGTAGAGTCATAGTTAAATTTCAAGGATTAAACAGAAAGTAACTACTCAGGAAGAGGCTTCCCAATTAGAGTGTAACTCCACTTCCCAATTTTGAGCACTATAATGTGATATGGATACTATAATGTCTAATCTATCCATAACATGAAATTTTGCTATTTTCTTAGTAACATCATTAAATCATCCACCCTCTGAGCTCCAAGACTCCCCCCTTTATCTTTCTGGGTTCTAATGCAATCTTGGGTTGTCATGAGAATAGTGAAGCTAGGATATGCTGCCATGGATTCCATCTTCTTAGGTCAGTTTGGATGTGGTTTTTTGGTTTCACAGACAATGTTGATCATTTAATATCTTTCCTCATTCCCATGTCTGAGAATGGTGTGTTATGCAGTGATGTGTAGGCCTCTATTCTGAAGAACTTGTGGATTTAATCTTTTATTCTTTCCTCTTTTTTTTTTTTATAGAAAACAATATTCATCAGAGCTTATCAATATGCATCAATGAAGTTGGAGTCATTCCTTTTTTGTCACCAATGTTGCTTGAACTATGATCTATTATGCCATTTGTTTGGTGAATGATTGAGGATGATGGTGTGGAATAACTTTTAAAAGATTTAAGGTTTACTAGGTAGACTAATGATTGAAAAGCCGCAGGGTAAATGCTACCATTGGCAGGCCTAGTTTTTTTGTAGTCATTGGAACCTTGAGTTCCATTTTTTAATGCCAATGTTACTGATTTGATACCTAGCATTGAAGTATAGTTGTTGAGATTGTAATGTATTAATGGCCATGAGAAGTAATAAAACATGGGAAATGTAAGGAGTGGAGGGTCTGAATGTGCATGCAGGTAGAACAAATCACAACAGCGTCAGTTATAAGTGTAAATCTCTATAGTGTAAGAAGCTTCCTAAGACAAAGACAATGCTAAACTATATGCCATATTCAAGTTTATCTTGAAGTTTAACTGAGATTGAACCTTCAACCCATCATTTCACAAAGCAAACACATGTTCTGGCAAATTAACAGTATATATCTATTCTTATATATGAACAAGTAGTTATTTGTCATAAGTGCAGGGCGCATGAGATTAGGTTTGATACCTTTCCTCGTAGTATTCTTTGAATCCGTTGAGAAAAAAACTTATCAAGCTTGGACAGCACATAATTGCTTTGAACTATAAAATGATCGTAATCTTCAAACTTCAATGGTGCTTTGCGCATACGCGGTAGCCGTTTGATCCTCCACACAAGTGAATCGAGTATAGCGAAGGGTGCTGAAACCACCAAAGCAGACTTGCTTGAGACTGGGACTGGAGAGGTGAATGATGTTCTGCTTATTTGGGGGGTATCCAGTACTTCAATATTTGGTGATAAGATGGGAGAATGAGGCCTACTACCAGAACCCTCCATCGTCAACTGTTGGATGGGCTCGTAAATTGGCGCGGTAGTCCTTTTGGTACTTTTCTTTTTTTCCAGGACTCTTGATAACAGCTCTTTTCCGATGCTTAAACATTATTGTAATTTTCTTCTTCACATCTTCGTCTTCGGACTGCGAGGAGCTACACCCACCCATTGAAAAGTCATCAAAGGTTGTCCCAAAGGCACCCTTAAACTTTGTCAATTTATTCCGGATTGATGTGGTGAGCTTCTCAATAGACACTTTCCTGCGCTCTGCTCTATCACAGGAGCGCTCTAAACGAGCCACTAGATCCTCCGCCTGAAAATGAAAAGCAACCAATATTAATTTATAAATGAACGACCAGCGGTGCAAAGTATTCCATAGCCAAGAAAAATACATTTGAACACTGTTTCCAGCTGTAACTTAATGCCAAGATTAAAGCTGTACATGCTTTTGTGGAATGCAGGGTTCTGCTGGTTTGGCTGTCTCCTCCTCAGGTATGCCGGTCTCCACCTCCTGGCTAGCCCCCGTATGGTCCCTTTGAGATCTCCGGCCAATAAACAGCAACGTGTTTTCACCATACCACATCAAATACTCATCGGAATGGGCTTTCAAATTACACTTCTCCCCACGTAGAACAAGTTGTGTTCTAACAGCCCATGATGCCTCAACCTCCTCGTCTACCTGCGTGCTATAATCAACGGCAACATACCATGTTCTCTCCCTTCTGACAAAAGGCATGTTGAATGGGGCCGGTACTACTTGTTTTAATCGAACTGCTTCATAACACGCCATGTATTGTGTCGTTCCACAATCCAGTAAAACGCAAGGATGGTGGACGGCGAAAAGAGTGCACGATCCCCTTCCCGTACCTTCTCAACAAACTTTTTTCCGTAACCATGATGGGGTCGCTAGTTGAACTGCATACAACATTCAGTTAGGAAACATTAGCGATATCGTACAAACAGTGTGGTATGTTCCGAAAAAGCTACAACTGTCTTTATAAAAGTGGCAATCATTACCCCATCCGCCTTAAGGTTATTCAACTGTTTTCTAACTTCTTTAATTGTTGTGAGAGCTGGGTGTTCTTCAAGCCTCTTCTGCCAGGTCTTAAACAGTGGAAATTCTATATCTTTCTTCCAACTAGCCATTGGTTTGGGACACCGTCCGATCGACATCCTCGTATAAGCCCACAGCTGCACCATTCGACAAAATATTTAGACGTCAAATAAGATTAAATTCATACCACTGACATAATTATACTTAGGAATTAAAACAAACACCTGTAACAGTTGAAGAGGACCTGTGGGTGTCCTAAGAGAGTGTCCTTCTTCCTCAGCTTGTACATTCTTCCCTCCTTTCCTTGTTCAACCTTCCCACCCTCTCCTACCGCGGTCTTCTCCTTGTTCCACCGAGTAGTGTTTGCCAACATCCTGTAAAGATTTGTTAGACAAGCCGGTGCCCATGCATATGGTTTAAAATCTTTAAACAACTCAAGCACATAAGTAGGGCCTCGGGCACTAGAAGTCCGCGTGATGATCTGGCCGGAAAACTAAGAAGAAGAGGTAAGCTCGTGTGGCTTGAATCTCATAGTCCTTGTATTTCTTATTCTTCTTCTTTTTCTCTAGTGCTTCAGCCTTGAAATTGTCCCCAAGCCACTTTACTTTAACAGTTAAGCCGACGTAGTCAACCTTCTTTTGTGGGGTAATACCGAGCAACTCCTGACAAACTGTTTGAACTAGCCTCCCTGGGAAAGTTCGACCCGTTACTCGATCCCATCAATGGGTAGGCCGTATAGATAAGCAACGTCCTCCAACATGACATTTGCTTCTCTGGATGGAAAATGGAATGTATTTATTTCAGGACGCCACCTCTCTACCATTGCCGTGATTAACGCGTGATCTATGACAATACGGCTTATTTCTGCCAAATGATGGAGACCCATTTGCCTCACGTATTCCTTTTGGGTGTTTGTAAGCCCCCATACTGCTGCGTCAGGGTTTGTTGGAATGCACCTGAGGCGATCGAATTCCTGCTAGTATCAAGTATTACAAGGCTAGTTAGGAATCATACACCAAAAGGAAACACATTACTCATTGATAAGGTCAATGATGATAGTTCCATTATGTAGTTACATTATACCTCTCCCTGTGCAATTCCCTCCGATATATGGTTAGTTGGTTATATAGGAGCACTCTCGGAGCCTCTGCGGGCTGTTCTTCGTTCGCCTGCAAAGTAACAAAGGTAACCATTATTATATTAAAAATCATAGGTGCCTTAGCGCAAAGAGAGAGAGAGAGAGAGAGAGAGAGAGAGAGAGAGAGAGAGAGAGAGAGAGAGTTTTATGATGCAAAATGGATTTGCAAAAAAACAATATATTCCAGGAGAGTTCTATATCTAAGGTTAAATATGATCATGAAAGGAAGTTAACCATTATTCAATAAAAACTACGAAAATATAACTCATTAATGTCAGGGGAAAAACTCCTATTCAAGGAACATCCATGCACATAATATCTGAAAACCAAAATCACTTAGAGGTTGAAAGATAACTTCACATTACACTTACTATGTAAGTATCAGGTGGAATGGGATACCAAACTCCACCTCCGAACCCCAAAAGTACAAAAACATGAGTGTCGACTCAATTTAGATAAGAAAAACATCAAGAGAAATAACGACCGCAGGTTCAGATGCGACATGTCATGAAATTAATTAAATCAGAGCCTAAAAAAAGCATTCTTTCATGAAGTGCAATGAAAAGATACAGCAATTTGCATTATCTGTTATGATATGCGATGGACATCAGGTTCACAAGCAGTAAAATCTGAAGCTGAGGATTCAGTTGCTAGCATATGATCATTGCTACTTTCATTTGCTACAAAAGAACATTGGTAGGTTTCTTTATAAGCAAAAATAAAACAAAAAACAGAGACAGAAAACCCAAAAAATAAAAATGAAAATGAACAAAACATGTTCATCGGTTTCCAATTTCCATTGCTTGTTCCTTCAAATCTAAAATATTGGTATAACTGATGATGCCAAAAACAGGGATTCGGACACCACCGGTCAAGATGATTAATGCAAAGCAATAATGAAGAGAGATGAGAGATTTACAGTGGTTCGGTCAAGCGTGACCTACGTCCACTTCAAAAGGGTGATCTTTGATTAATGATGAGGTTACAGATATGAGAAAGTAGAGAAAATCCGTCCCCCCTCAAGTGATGAGAGGGCTCTATTTATAACTCTTTCCCACCAGGTGGGGATGCGATCGGTTCAACGTCTCTTTGGAGCGTCGGACGTGTCCTTGAGGATAGAGCCAGGTGGAAGGCAGGTGAGATCCTCTCCACGAGACTTGGTAAATGCAGGTTAGGGGAGGACTCCGTCGCGATGACTTGGAGTCTGAGATGACGAGGCTTCGCTTAATGGAACCCGAATCTCAACGGGGCTACTGGCCTGACCCACGATCCTAGACGGACCGGGTTGCTTGGACCTGACTCATTATCGCGATTCGGATTCGGATTGGGCTTGACTCATCATTTGCCCCTCAAAGTCCCGCACTCTAACAACTTTGAATGTGGGGCTTTCAACTCATCCGCCTCTTTCACAAGTTCACAGTAATCCAAACTCCTCTTTCTGCTCAGATTTTGAAATTCACAGACCTTCAAGATTCATCTTTTGGTTTTTGAAAAAACCCCATGCTTTAAGGACTCTTCCTCCTATAAAACTCTCGATGCCCTGAACCAGACTCTTTCCAAAGAAGAAAGAAATCTCCAAGAGAGAAGAGAACACCGAAGGAGATTAAGAAAAAGACTGCAACAAGACACACGAGGGTCAGAGTAGTCGTCCGGACTTCGATGTGCGTTGAGGAAGCGGCATCAAGCGATTGCCGAATGAATCCTGATGTGGGCGCCCAACCCGAGGTCAGATCTGGCGCGCTTGACCCTCGGTCGACCTGCTCTGATGAGGGCGGCAGCAGCGAGGCGCGGTCAGCGGGCGAGGGCACCCTTGCGCAGGGCGTGCTGGCAGTGGGCGAGGGCGCCCCTGCGTTGGGCGTCACCGTGCGGGCTGGGGGCGAGGGCGCCCCTGCTCCGGGCGTCGCCGTGTTGGCTGGGGGCGAGGGCGCCCCTGCTCCGGGCGTCGCCGTGTTGGCTGCCCCTCGGTCGACCTGTTCTGATGAGATCGGCAGCAGCGAGGCGCGATCAGCGGGCGAGGGCGCCTCTGCGCAGGGCGTCAGCGTGCAGGCAGTGGGCGAGGGAGCCCCTGCGCTGGGCGTCGCCGAGCTGGCTGTGGGCGAGGGCGCCCCTGCCGCGGTGCTGGCCGTGGGCGAGGGCGCCCCTGCCGCGGTGCTGGCCGTGGGCGAGGGCGGCGAGCATGCGCTGGTCGAGGGCGGCGGGCACGCGCTGGGCGAGGGCTCCCCTGTCGCGGTTCTGGCCGTGGGCGAAGGCGGCGTCCCGGGTCCGGGCAAGGGGGGAGTGGTCCCCACGGGCGGCGAGCCCCTTGCTGTGCAGGGTGAGGGCAGCATAGCAGGCGCGAGCGAGGGGGGAGATTGTGGCGAGGCCGTGGGGCCCCCCTGGGCGAGCAGACGCGAGGGTGCTGCCGTGGGGCCCCCCTGGGCGAGCAGCAAGGGCAAAAGGCCAAGTTTGGCGAGCTGCCAGGGCGAGGGAGGCGCGATGATGCCCCCTTGGGCGAGCAGCCGAGTCGAGGGAGGCTTGGTGATGCCCCCTTGGGCGAGCAGCCCCCGTGATGAGCCCAGCCCAGCCTCTCGCTCAGGTGTTGCATCCGGCCAGGGGTCACGAGACCTTGCATCGGTCTCTGCAGCGAGAGAAAAATTACGTCCTCGTCCCAAGAAATACCAAGGTAAGGTCATCGTTGAGGACGACGGGTCCAAAGTAAGTACAATCTTCAGCACCTTTCAGACAGATAGTGACATCTCCCGAATCATTACTTCGTATCGTATTCCGCCCGTGGTGATGTGTCGTCTTGCTGAAAAAGATGAACCAGCTTGCGACAGCTCCTCAGGTGAGATCCTCGTTTATGAGGATATGCTCGAGGCCGGGCTGAGATTTCCAATGTCTTCTTCTATCTGCCGGATTCTTCACTATTTTTCCCTAACCCCAGGGCGTCTCGTGCCTAACGGCTGGAGGGCCTTGCTGGGTTTTCTTGCATTGTGGAAGAAGGTAATGGCGAGGATGCCTCTCCAGCTGAGTTTCACACCGCTTACAACTTGATGGAGTCTCCTACCCCCAATAGGGGATGGTATTATCTCACCTCCAGGGGATGTAAGCTTCTTACAGGGATGCGTTCCAACTGTCACAGCTGGAAATCTCGCTTCTTCTTCATAGGTGGCGAGTGGGCTTCACAAGCAGATCAGGCTTTGGTGCCCACACGATGGATTAGCGCCAAAAGACTGGGTACGTTTTTCTGTTCATTTCCCCATACTTATGTAAATGTATATACACATTGTTCCTTTATGCATACCGTTACTCTGCAGATCCTCCCATACTCTCCAAGGACCAAGAGGCGAAACTGCAAGCGGTGAGGGATCATCCAGAGAAAGACTTGGGAGCTCTTATTCCCAAAGAAAGTCGTAAGGCCAGTGGACCTTCTCCGGGCTCTTCTTCAGGACCGTCATCCAAGAGAAAGAGTAAGTTAAATCTGCTCTGACCATAATCTTAACATTACCTGAGGTGTTATTCCCTTGTTTCACTTGTCAATACTTCTCTTAATAGGCACGGAGGTGAGCAGAGAGATGATTGGAGACCGGTTCTCGGCCCGCTTCTCGGATAGGGGAAGCCCTCCTTCAAAGGTGGCGAGAACAGGCGATGTCTCACCAGGAACCTCTCTATTGGCTTCTCGCACCGAGCCCCGAGTGTCTCCCACTCGGGTGGTTTTACCTGAGATATCTCTTCAGGCAGGGATCTCCTCCGCTAAGACTGTTGTCTTGCAGCCTTCCTCTTCAGCCACACTTCCTGTCCCCCGGCTATGTCCTCCACAGCCGGGTACTTCTACAGGGGCACCCACCGGGACCGGTCCCCGGCGGGGTCGTTCGTGGGAAATGCGGGATAGGTTAGGGAGATATGTGCTGGCGCATGAGGTCTCTCGGGTTAACGCCTTGTGCACCGAAGGAGTCATTGACTCATTTGTAGAGGGCCTGACTCAGGTGAAATTCATTATTTATTTTTCTCCTGATTGTTACCCCTTCATTTCTTTATAACTATCTCACTTCTTGTTTCTTATCTTTTCAGCTTTCCACAGCATCCATCTGCTTGCTGCAGCGTGCCCAGTCTTGTGGTCAGATGAGTCGGGAGAAGGAGGCTATGCGGCTGGAGCTCTCCACTGCTCAAGAGAAGATTATTGCCCTGGAAGCCGCTGGTAGGATTTCCGCAACCAATCTTGCTGCGTCCCGAGAGAGGGTAAGCAAGCTTGAGACCGGGCTTTCAGCAGCCAATAAGAGGGCAGCCGAGGTAGAAGATGAGCTTTCGAAGACCTGCGAGAAGGCTTCGCTCACCGAGGCTGAGCTTACGAAGTCCCGTGAGAGGGCTTCGCTCAGTGAGGCTGAGCTGATGAAGGCCCGTGAGAGGGCTTCGCTCAGTGAGGCAGAGCTTGCTCGAACCCTTGAGAAGGTGAGGCTCAGGGAAGTTGTTGTAGAGGCTGAGATGAGGACAGCGTCCGAGAGAGCTTCTCAAGCTGAGAGGGACCTGCAGATTGGCATCGCGGATGCCTTCATTGATGGCGACGAGGAGCTTCGAGAGAAGATTTCTGCCGCCTTTCCAGATATTGACATATCAGGCTTTGTGCCGATGGAGGCGCCTGATGATGGTGGTAGCAGCTCTGGTGATTATGAGGACGATGAGGAGGAGGATTATGAGGAAGGGGATGAGAGTGATTAGTGTATAGGGATTTCATGGGTAGGTAGCTTGACTTTTGTAAAGGCAACATCAGCCTGATTTATGCAACTTTTGGTAATAAAAGTAATTTTATTTATCCATCTTTTGTTTTGCAACATTAAATCAAATAAAAAGTGCAAACCTAAGTCCTTTAACAAAAACCCTAATTTGCCCCCTGGACCTCCTCACTGGTAGTACTTCTTCAAGTGTTCTGCATTCCAGGGATGGGGTAAGACCTTTCCTTCAGAGTTCTGGATTCTGTAGGTGCCTGGTCTCACCACTTCTGTTATGAGATACGGACCTTCCCAATTTGGTCCGAGTTTTCCTTCCCGAGAGTCCTTCATAGCGAGAATCACCTTCTTGAGGACTAGGTCTCCTGGTTGGAAGGAACGAGGCCTCACCCTCGAATTGTAGTACTTGGCCATGCGTCGTTTGTACTCCGCATTACGGACCACAGCCATTTCTCTTGCCTCCTCTATCAAATCGAGGTTGAGGCGGAGTCCTTCTTCGTTGGTGGCAGGGTCGTATTGGTGGACCCTTAGGGAATGTACCCCTATCTCGACAGGGATTACCGCCTCAGTCCCAAAAGCAAGAGAGAAAGGGGTTTCTCGTGTAGGAGTCCGCGGAGTTGTCCTGTAGGCCCATAATACTCCTGGAAGCTCATCAACCCACAGACCTTTTGCTCTTTCGAGCCTTGTCTTAAGGTTGCGCAGGACTGTCCTCACCATCACTTCTGCTTGTCCATTTGCTTGGGGGTGTGCCGGGCTGGAGTGAGGTTGTTTTATGTGAAGGTCTGCGCAGAAGGAGTTGAAGAGCCTGTTGTCGAATTGTTTGCCATTGTCGCTGACGATGGCCTCAGGTATCCCGAAGCGACAGACCAGGTTTTTCCAGACGAAATCTTTCACCTTTTGGTCTGTTATCTTCGCTAGGGGTTCCGCCTCAGCCCATTTTGTAAAGTAGTCGATGGCGACTACTATGAATTTGCACTGGCCTCTACTCAAAGGCAGGGGGCCCAAAATGTCGATGCCCCATTTGGAGAAAGGCCACGGGCTGAGGATGGTGGTCAGCTCTTCTGGTGGCTGCCGCGTCACAGTGGCGAAGCGCTGGCATTTGTCACACTTCTTGGCGAGGTCCTTGGCATCTTTCAACATGCTTGGCCAAAAGTACCCTTGCCTAAGCGCTTTATGTGCGAGGCAGCGTCCTCCCGAGTGATTTCCACAAATCCCCTCATGAATTTCTCTGAGGGCGTAGTCAGCCTCTTCTGGGAAAGGCAGCGCAGCAACGGTAGGTTGTAACCCCTCTTGTAGAGAACATCATGTAGGATTGTGAACTTAGAAGCTCTCATCCTCAGTCTCCTGGCTTCCAAATGGTCACCTGGCTCGGTGCCCTCTTGGAGGAAGGCTTTTATGGGGGTCATCCAATTTGGCTCATCGTCATCTGATGCACAGTGGATGTTTCCGATTACCACATCCAACTTACTTTTCTCCAACTGGTGCCCGATGAGCGTCGGTTCCGCAGATGAGGCCTCCAATGATGAGGCGAGCCTGGCGAGTGCGTCGGCGGAAACATTTTCTCCCCTAGGAATATGAGAGAGCTGAAAATATTGGAAACTTTTGATTATTTCCTTTACCATGATGAGGTAATCTTGCATTCTTTCCTCCTTTGCTTCGAATTCGCCGTTTACCTGATTCACCACCAGTTGTGAATCGCTGTAAGCGAGAACGGATTTAGCATCCATCTCAATCGCCAATTTAAGACCAGAGAGGAGGGCCTCGTACTCGGCTTCATTGTTTGAGGCAATGAAGTGGAGCTTCACTGCGTATTTGATGGGTGTACCATCAGGACTCATTAGGATTAAGCCAGCTCCGCTTCCTTCTGTGGTTGCTGAACCATCAACGTAGAGTTTCCAGGCTGGTAGTGGCGATACATTGGACTTCTCAGGAGGTACTTGGAGAGGCTCTCCGTTCATAGATGGAGAGGCATGCGAGTCCTGTGGGGGAGAAGCTTGGGCGCCCGGAGATGAGGTGGAGAGCTGGGCGCCCGTTGGTGGAGAGGTGAGACGGGCGCCCGTTGATGAGGTGGAGAGCTGGGCGCCCGTTGGTGGAGAGGTGAGCTGGGCGCCCGTTGATGAGGTGGAGAGCTGGGCGCCCGTTGGTGGAGAGGTGAGCTGGGCGCCCGTTGATGAGGTGGAGAGCTGGGCGCCCGTTGGTGGAGAGGTGAGCTGGGCGCCCGTTGAGGGGAGCTGGGCGTCCGTTGGTGGAGAGGTGAGCTGGGCGCCCGTTGAGGGGAGCTGGGCGCCTGTTGTAAGTAGAGGAGGATCCTCAGTTTGCTCTTCAGCATACGTAAGCTCCGATACAAAGTCTGCCAAAGCCTGTGCTTTGATGGCAGGCCTTGGTTGATAGTGAATGTCAAACTCACCAAGCTCCACCGACCACTTAGCCAATCTTCCAGCAACATCAGGTTTTGCTAAAACTCTTTTCAGAGGTTGATCCGTGATGACAGTGATTGTGTGGCCCTGGAAGTAATGACGTAGACGCCTCGCAGTCGAAACGAGGGCGAGCGCCAGTTTTTCCAACTCTGAGTATCTGATCTCTGCCCCTCTGTATGCTCTGCTCACATAGTAGACTGGTTTTTGTACCCCACCATGGTCTGTAATGAGGACAGAGCTTACTGCTGAGGGAGAAGCAGAGAGGTACAAATACAACACTTCCCCAGGTGAAGCATGTGAGAGGATAGGAGGTGTGGCCAGGTATTCCTTAAGCTTCTGGAAGGCCTCCTCAGCTTCAGATCCCCATTCAAAAGTTTTCCTAAGAATTTTGAAGAAGGGCAAACACTTATCTGCAGATTTGGAGACGAACCTGTTGAGCGCGGCAATTCTCCCATTGAGGCGCTGCAGCTCCTTAGTCGTTGATGGCGACCTCATATCCAGTATGGCCTTGATTTTGTCAGGGTTCGCCTCAATCCCCCTCTGATTGACCATGAATCCCAAGAACTTCCCCGATCCAACGCCAAAAGCGCATTTCTCGGGATTCAGCTTCATGTTGTAGGTCCTGAGAACACTGAAGGTCTCTTGAAGATGACCGATGTGATCTGCTGCAGCCAAGCTCTTTACCAGCATGTCGTCGACATATACTTCCATCGTTCGCCCGATCTGGGAATGGAACATCATGTTCACCAGGCGCTGGTAAGTGGCCCCAGCATTTTTTAGTCCGAAGGGCATAACCCTGTAGCAGTAGGTGCCCTTCGGGGTGATGAAGGATGTTTTTTCCTGGTCTGGAGGGTGCATGGTAATCTGGTTGTATCCAGAATAAGCGTCCAGGAAGGATAGAAGCTCGTGTCCCGCCGTGGCGTCGATGAGGAGGTCGATCCTGGGCAACGGGTAGCTATCCTTCGGGCATGCCTTGTTAAGTTCACTGAAGTCTACGCAGAGGCGCCACTTCCCATTCGCTTTGGCCACCATCACCACATTGGAGAGCCATTCAGGGTACGCGACTTCTCGGACTGCCCCGGTATCAATCAGCTTTCCCACTTCATTTTCTATTGCTTGGGCCCTTTCAGTGGAGGCGCCCCTTAACCTTTGCCGAACAGGTTTGTGGAGAGGGCTGACATTGAGGCGATGGGTGGTGACGGCTGGGTCTATCCCTTCCAGATCAGCATGTGACCACGCGAATATGCCCATATTCTCCCTCAAAAACTCTGTCAATCGGCCAACCAGAGCTTTCGGGAGTGAAGAGCCAATATACACCTTCTTTTCCGGATGCTCCTCATGCAAGATGATAGGGGTGAGTTTTTCAACTGGCTCCCCTCTTTCCGTGGTAGCCTCATCTCTTGGGTCCAAGACTTCCACCTGCAGCGCCTCCTGCGTCATCTTGGCCTTCATCGAGGTGACGTAGCATTCTCTTGCTGCTACTTGATCTCCTCTTACCTCCCCTACTCCATTCGGGGTTGGGAAGCGGAGGATGAGATGATATGTGGAAGGGACGGCTCTCAAGGAGTTAAGCGTGGGCCGCCCCAGGATGATGTTGTACGCTGATGGACAATTTATCACCAAGAAATTGACCATTGTGGTGGAGGTTCGGGGGGCTGTTCCGGCCGTGACTGGTAACGTAATGGCCCCCAAAGGATACACCTTTTCCCCTGAGAAACCGATGAGGGGAAACTTGACTGGTTGCAATCTCTCTCGACCCAACTTCAGCTTATCATAGGCTTCCACAAATAAAATATCTGCGGAACTTCCACTGTCAACCAAGATCCTATGCACCTGGAAATTGGCGACGGTCATAGAGAGCACCAGAGGGTCGTCATGAGGGTGCTGGATGTTCTCTAGATCTTTATCCGAGAAGGATATGATCTCATCAGTGCTGTGCCTCGACGCCTTTGACGGTCGTGGCTCATCTGGATGCCTCGCCTTTCTGGCGTAGGCTTTCATGGCGGAGAATGATTCCGCTGACCCTCCAGAGATAGTACGAATTTCTCCAATAGGGTGTTGATTTTCGCCATTGTGAGGCTGTGGCGGCGCCTGCCCCCTACCAGCAACATACTGGCGCAGGTGTCCCCGCTGAATAAGATCTTCAATCTGCCTCTTGAGGTCGAAGCAATCGTCAGTGTCATGACCGTGATCGCGATGGAAGCGACAGTATTTGGTCATATTCCTGCGATTTGCTGGAGCTTTCATCTTTCCCGGCCATTTTACAGCGGGATCATCTTGAATTTCCAGTAGAATGTGCCCTACTGCAGCATTGAGAGCTGTGAAAGCTTGTTGATTTCTCTGCGGAGCAGGGAAGGGTCGATCTCTCGGGGGGGCAGGACCGAGTCGGTCCCTGGCTGGTACCCTCTCGGTTCTGCTCCGCTTGTTGCTGGGCTCCTTCTTGTCGTCTCTATCATGTTTTCCTTTATCTGCAGCTCTGGAGGACTCGCCCGTCTGGCCCTAGTAGCGTCCTCCGCATTCATGTATTTCTGGGCTTTCGCCAACAGCTCCGTCATGTTCTTTGGTGGGCGCTTCATTACTGAAAAGTAGAAACCCGATGAACGGAGGCCACCCAAGAAAGCAATCATGGTTACCTTGTCATCGGGTTCTTCCACCTGAAGTACCTCCTCGTTAAAACGAGTGAGGTATGCCCTGAGGCTCTCATTATTGTCCTGCTTTACAGTCAGCAGGTGTGTGGGTGGCTTTTGATGGCGGCGTCCTCCAATGAAGTGTGACACGAAGGACCTGCTTAGTTCTTCGAAGGTGGCGATGGAAGCTGGGGCGAGATTGGAAAACCACTGTCGGGCGGAGCCCTTCAGTGTAGTCGGGAATGCTCTGCACATGATCTCATCAGCGATATTGTGCAGCTGCATCACAGTCTTGTAGGTTTCCAGGTGATCGAGTGGATCCTTCCTTCCATCGAAGGTCTCTATAGACGGCATTTTGAACCTAGGAGGAAGGGGGTAGTTTACTACATCAGACTTGAACGGGGTGTTCGTTCGTCTGACGAGATAATCCACCGTCTCTGGGGCCTGCGCCCTCACTGCATCGAAGACATCTCCGATTTGATTCTGCATCTCCTTAAATTTTTCCTCCCATTGATTATAGGGCTCTATGGAAGGACCAGGGAGATTGCTTTCCTCCTCCACTGTATTATTTTCACTTTCCCCTTCTTGGAAGTGGGGGTCATCAGCCGGAGGTTCTGCAAAGTGGGCTCCACCCTGAGGAGGAGGCGCCGCATAATAAGCATGACCTTGTGGACCAGCCAGGCTCGGGCCAGGTGGGGGGTCCAAAGGAGCTTCGGCAGAGGCATCCTGGGCGCGATGGAACTGAGTCATCAGGGGAACTCCTCGACCCTGGGCGCCATAGGGATGGGCGCCCAGGTGATGGAGATTGGGCTGGGCGCCCACAGGAAGACCCCTTGCCTGGGCGCCCAGGGGATGGGCGCCCGGATGAGGTAGATTGGGCTGGGCGCCCATAGGAAGACCCCTTGCCTGGGCGCCCAGGGGATGGGCGCCCGGATGAGGTGCTCCGTTTCGCGGAGCGGTTGGGCCCCGCGAGCGCGTCGCCTCCTGCTGCTGGATCCCACCGAATGGTGCTCCTCCTTGCCCTGCGAGCATAAGTTGGAGGATTTGCTGGTTTTGAGTCACCAGCTGCTGCATGGTCTCCATCATCTGCTGTGGAGAGGGAGTAGGAGCGGGGGTAATCGGGACAGGATTACCCGGTGGAGGACCGTTCTCTCCCTGTCTGGGAGAGTTAGGCTGAGCGTTAGGGCCCGGACCCGTAGCTAGGCCAGGGTTATCCTCACGTCTTCCTGACCTCGTGCTGATCACCATGATTCTAACAAAGGGGTTTGAATTTTTTCGTTCCCCACAGACGGCGCCAAACTGATGCCAAAAACAGGGATTCGGACACCACCGGTCAAGATGATTAATGCAAAGCAATAAATGAAGAGAGATGAGAGATTTATAGTGGTTCGGTCAAGCGTGACCTACGTCCACTTCAAAAGGGTGATCTTTGATTAATGATGAGGTTACAGATATGAGAAAGTAGAGAAAATCCGTCCCCCCTCAAGTGATGAGAGGGCTCTATTTATAACTCTTTCCCACCAGGTGGGGATGCGATCGGTTCAACGTCTCTTTGGAGCGTCGGACGTGTCCTTGAGGATAGAGCCAGGTGGAAGGCAGGTGAGATCCTCTCCACGAGACTTGGTAAATGCAGGTTAGGGGAGGACTCCGTCGCGATGACTTGGAGTCTGAGATGACGAGGCTTCGCTTAATGGAACCCGAATCTCAACGGGGCTACTGGCCTGACCCACGATCCTAGACGGACCGGGTTGCTTGGACCTGACTCATTATCGCGATTCGGATTCGGATTGGGCTTGACTCATCAATAACAATTAACAAATCAAACTGCAGTCACTTCCATTAATTGTGCAACTCAACCTATGTTAATCATTTCCAACACTTATAAAATCATTTAACCATGAATCTGGTAAATAATGTATCCAAGATAATATTATATATAATGATAAGGAAATTCTAACCAAGTAATTGATTTAAGCACGGTTCTCGTTAAAACCAAATACTGATAAAGTTACCGAACCATATATAGGCACATGGTCAATAAACTTTTTGATTTGGAAGTTGAACAGAAAAACATATCTTGAGTTCTTTTCATCATTTGTCATCATGGCAGCAAGATATATATATATATATATATAGATAGACTGGATTGTTTTTTGCAATAATTTGCAAACTATTACATATTAAAGGAGAAAATTAATATATTATAGTTATTGAGTTGTCTTATTGCTTAAACTTGAAGTTGAGAAAGCATCTGCAGTGGGTGAATGAGGATGCACCCCAAATCAAAAGCAGATTTAGAATGTTCTGGTGTAACAGATGGATTATATGTTCTGCTATGCATTTGGGAAAGTCCAAAATCTAGAAACAACACAAGCTTTGCCTCTCTCCATTTGAAGTTTTTATTAAAAAAAAAAAGAGTGTGAAATGAAATTTTCATTCTCGGTAGTGCCAAATAATTATCATCCATTCTATGAAAATATGCACATCAATTGCAATTTGGAGCACGACCAGAAAATTCGTAAAGCAAAAGAACACATAAGGAATGAAAAGGGAACTAAGTTACTAAAAGACTGAATGGGTAAAGAAACCAGCATTCATTGTCTGGAAGAAACCATGCAAAGACCACAATAACTTCAGTTGCCTGATGGACTTGAACAGGCTAACACAAGTGTCAGTGTCCATCATGTAAAGAACAAGATTCCTGTTTTGAGACATCAACATGATGCAAACTTCTATGTGAAATGAAAGGGTAAACAACTCCATGTAACAAAAAGAAATCCTATCATATATATCTATGTAAGACCCAAAATAACTTAAGCATTCACAAGTCGCATTCCTGATTAAAAGATAACTTTAGCAACACCCCGATTATAGTTGCAACAATTACATATGGATTTGTGTATGCTGCATGATAAATTGCAATTTTACCAAGATCTTAATTTTGATGAAAATAAGCTACCAATGAACAGAACTATGTGCAAATACTACCCATGTAAGTTTGGACAGATCTTCGTGATCGGTTATCTCAAAGCAATGCACCACGCATCTTTGAATTGGAGAAGCTCATTGCCACTTATCTTCAAGAGCAATAATCAGTTCCTTCCTATTTCACCGGGCATTAGCAATATTGGGGTGAACTTGGGTCTCTTATGACCATTGCTCCATGTTCTTGTGGAGCTCTCAATCTCTTGCAGAGAGTCAACAAAATGAGCGTCTTATGCAACAAAATCAGAAGCCACGCAACATTTTAAATCTTTCTTTGCACTTGTAAAAACTCAATTCAATAGTTAAGTTAAAAGCATAAACACTGATAATAGAACTGGGTTTTTTTTCCAATGACTTACAAAATTATTTTCGTGCAAATGACATTCTTCATCAACACTCTTGTGTGACACACATACCCCTTTTTTCTTTAAAAAAACCCATCCAAGGAACCTAATCATACAAAATTACTCTCAGTTCGTTTAATCTAGGGGCTGGGTTTCATGTTTAAGAATATTGAGAAAAACAACTTGTAGTCTCGATCCCATGAAAAACATACATAATCCTGTTTTCTTAAAAAAACCCAATCAACAAACCTAATAAGACAAAATCAGTCTTAGTTCGTTTAATCTAGGGATTGGGTTTCATGTTTAAGAATATTGAAAAAAAAACTAACTTGTGCAGTCTTGATCCCATGAAAAACAAAGAAAGTTCTGTGTAAACCCTAATACAAACAAGAAAGAAAGAGTAAAATACCTCCATGTGCGCTCCAACAGTGAAAAAGCTTTGAAAGATGGCGCCAAATGTAGATTGGGACCACTGCCTGGGACCAACGAAAAGGAGAGGTGTCGACAAGGATGGTGGAAGAGGATAAGGGAAAAAAGAGAACGGAGAAATGGGGAAGAAGGGGGTTTCTTGCGATTTAAGAATAACCGAAGACTTGTCGATATCGACAATACCAATAGTCATCTAAAAAAACCGGAAGGGGCCTAACTGGTCGTTCACTTACGCATGGGCCACTTTGGGAATTTATCCGATAGTTTTCTCTTAAGTAAAAGAAGTTTGTGAAAAAGTCCACCGTACGATCTAAAGTTTTACACTCTTATAGGCGGTCAATTTATTATCCAAACCGTTCTTTTGTCCTAATCCTCGCATAGATTTCCAAATCTCAGAAAAAATTGTCCAAAAAATCGAATTTAGGAGTTGAGACCTTGGATCTAGTCAGATTCACATTAAGAGAGAGAGAGAGGTAGGTGATTATAATAGTGGAATGTTTTCACAGTGAGTGTGCACGCTCGAAGATTTCCCCCAATATAAAAAAAAAAAAAAATTTCCTTGGAAGAACCACGTGTCTAACGCAGCCAAGCAACTTCCCAAATCCCTTTTGGGTGTTTCTGTAGAAGGTCTCTCACTCTCTCTCTCTAACAATTCTTCTACTAAGGTTTTGGGTTTTGGGTTTTGGGTTCTGGGATCTCTCTCTTTTCCCCCGCATCTGTGTGTTTGGCTAGTTTAACATTTTCCATGGAAATGTACCTTTCTTGTTGTCTGTTTTCAATTGAAATAGGCATGGAGATCTGCCGCTTTCGGTGTCTACGGATTCATGCATTTCACAAAATCTGGCTTCCAGTACGTTTTATTCCTCTTCTTCTTCTTCTTCTTCTTCAAATTGCTTTCATACTGTTAATACTTAATAGGGGGCCCAAGTGGATGAAGACCATCGGGTTATCCTGACCCCTGATTTAGTTGCCTCAAATTTAATCCTTTATTAAAAAGGAAGAAAGATTCAAACCAGCGGCAAGTGAAGTAGTGAGAGGGTATAGTGATCAAGGGTGGGACCCATGGGATGGAAAGAAAATTTCTGTTATGAATTACTGATAATTTGTAGAAGAAAGATGAGATGAAGATGTAAGTGTTGGTTTGAGAGGAATAAAGAGAAGGGATGAAAGGAGGAAGATAAAGATCGGTGTTTGGCGGAGGATTATGGACGTATTGAAGATGGTAGGTTGGGCAAGAGATTAGAGTGAGAAGATGGACAACGTGGCCCGACAGTCCCCACTGGACATTATCTGTTTGCTTATTTTCTTTGTTTCAGATTTTTAGATTGTATTTTTTTTCTATTATGGTTGAAGACACCTAGGGTCATTGCTTTGGTGAAATGGTAAAAGTCTTGGTGCTATCCATGATCTCGCAGGTTCAGCCACTTTGTGCAAAAAAAAGTGGAAGGTTAGATTTGTCTCCAGTCTGAACCCTTTCAGGACCCTGCTTCGGCGGGATTCGGAATTTTCATTTAGGACAATAGTTAGTAGCAAAGGTCAATCATTATTCTGTCCAAGATGAACGCCATTTTTTTTTTTTTATATATCAAGATGAACGGCAAAATTTCAAACCATATAAAGTTTAAAATGTCAATTTCCAATACGTACGTACGTATGTACATACATACAAACACTCTCTTTAACAAGTAATGACTAATGAGCACTCATATAAATTGTCTATGCTCTAAATATTCATAGCAACCTGGAAACCATATTCAATTTGAGAAGCTCCACCTTAAGCAAACCATCAGAAATCTAAAATTCACATAAATAAAACTCTCATCTCAAGATCAGAATTCAGAAGAGAAGAAACTATCAAACTTCTCCATGTATAATTTTAAAATACAACTGATAATTTGGTGCATTGTCAAAAAAAAAAAGAAAAACAGTATTGTGAACGATGTGAAGGTGAGATGTTACATAAATTATCAAACTTTGCTATAGGAATTAATTGTTATGTCAAGGTGAAGGTATTGAAAGAAATGCTCAAAGAGAGGGAAAAGAATTGGAGATTAGGGATTGGGTTTAGAGATTTAGGAATTGGGGATTATGGAAAGGGGATTATGGTTTGGGTTTTGGGATATAGGCTTTAGGGACTATGGATTGGGGGTTTTCGGATATAGGGGTATATGGATTTAGGGGTTTTGAATTTAGTGATTTTCTTTTCCATCTACATTGAATCATTCCTCGACTCTCGTATCAAATTCAGTCATTCAAATACGGCAAATAAGCACTGTATTATAACAAAAATCGCTACAGAGAGAAACAAAATATGTTCATCTTTACATCTCTTTCTATATATCGACATTGCTCAATAAACACCAGCATCCTTTCACAAGTAGGCAAAGAGGGGGAGAGAGAGAGAACCTGCCGGAGGGATATCTTCCGGAGCCAAATGGGAAGAGACTGGAGAGAAAGTTCCTTTTGGTAGGGAACGTGACTTGAGAGACAGGACTAAGGAGAGGGGGTGGGGCGATCGATTTTGAGTGGGTGGGGCGGCTGGGTCAACTATGCTGAAGCCTTATGACCCTTTCCAAATCCAATGGGTGCGGATGCACCCACGTGCCAATACATGGGTCTGCCCCTGGCGGGACCCGCACTGGGTACGTAGTGACTTTTTTTTATTTTTAAAATATTTGTAGACACCTGAAATCCATAAACTGGATACTTCAAAATAAACAAGTATCATGTTGCATAGTATGGAATGCTTTTTTTTTCTGGGGGGATATAAAATTCGTCATGACAGCCATATCCATAGTGTGTACCTACCATATCCATCCCACATCTTGGCATCGTAGTCTATGATATGATACATCTTGGGAAAGTTGTTAAACACATGCTAGCATAACAGCCCTAGCTTAAAGTGCGGGCGTGATGATAAGCATTATTGCATAAAGGCGATGCGTGAAAGAATCATAGAAATCAAGTCAGCATTAGATTGAAAATGATTAGTCTTAGGTCCAGCGGACTGGTGGATTTGAATTTTGAGCTATTTAAGGAACTTTTCACATTTTTGATATCACAAAATAATCGGATTTTTTTTATAAAATGCAGTTCATAAGTTCTATGAAACACCTTCTCTATATGAGAATAGAGGATGTTTGGGAAATGAATTGAGGCCATCTATGGAATTACAGTAATTCAGTTGCTGGACTTTGTTTTGTGCAGGTGTTCATTTCAGCTTTAGATTTAAACCAAATTAAGGAACAAAAATTATTAACAAGTGATATTTGAAATGACTGTTGTCTAATTCAGCATAATAGTCACATTTAGGCATAATAGTCACATTTATGCTATTAATTTTAAAACAAATAATGGGACTTAAAAAAAAATTTAACAACTGATACGCTTGAAACAGCCATTGCCAAAGTCCTAAAATAACTTCATGATGAAGCAGAAATGTTGGCTATTAGTGCACTGGTTAGCGTCTTGCGTTGGGTGCTAGCCTGCATTGAACATGTCCAATCTGCTCAAACAAGGTCTTCTAATTTGGTTGCTTGTACTATGTAATATGTTTTCTCCCTTGTTTTCGGGTATAATGCTTTTATACCCTTGTGATTGGGGATCTTGTTGTTTAGGGAATTTAGTCGGTTGTAATCTCTTTTGCTTCTTTAATTTATTTTGCCGTTACCGACAGAAGAAAAAAAAATTGCATAAAGGTCCAGTTTTGATGAGGACTTCAACTGTACCATAAATGTTTGAAGTTTTTAGCATCAAAAAAGTTTGTGAATATATATTATGGTGTTCTAACCATTAATGGTTTCTTGTGAGGATTTATGTTGGAAAGCATAAAGCTTATTTTCTTTTGGAAATTACGTCTTTATTTCCAGGAAGCACTCAGAGAATTTCAGAACAGAAGAAATGCAATAGCTAGAAGGAAAAATTTGCGTAGTTACTGGAGCAAATTCTGGCATTGGCTTTGCTACTGCTGAGGGTCTTGCTTCACGGTGTTGCTTTTATATACTGCATTGGTGCTGACTTTAAGGATTGTCTTTTAGAAAATGCATTTTCCATTAATTAATTTTATTGAAAATCTCAGTGGTGCAACTGTATATATGGTTTGCCGAAGTAAGGAAAGGGGAGAAGCTGCCCTCTTAAAAATTCAGTCAACAACGGGCAACAGAAATGTGCACTTGGAGGTATGATTGTGGTTGTACTGTCCATTTATCTTGAATTTTGTCAAAATCTATTTTGACTATTTCTGGATGCACTGGATTCCTATCCTTTTGTTTGCTGAGATTTAAGATGCATTCAAATTAACCATTGTTCATGTTGCTGTGATACTTTTGGTTGAAAGGATCGTTTCCTACCTTCCCACTGTGCTCTTGTGTTACAAGGAATTGGAAATCACTGGAGTTTTGATACAGCTTTTCAACTTCTCCATGTTATATTAGTGACTAGGATAATGATTGGTTAGTAAACGGTGACCTGACTTAATTATGTGCTTTCGGTTTTTCGTGCTACCCCAAATGCATAGCAGAATAAAATGTGCTCTATGTAAGTATCTAATACACAATTAAAGGACATTCACTTGACAATCATTGGTCTGTGTTTTTTTAAAATCAATTTTCTCCACAATAGAATGATTCATTAATTGCTCCTTGTAGGTATGTGATATTTCCTCAGTCATTGAGATCAAATCCTTTGCATCAAGATTTTCTTCAAAGGATCTACCGCTTCATATTCTGGTATGGTGTGCCCTCTTTTACGCAATGTAACTGGAACCACATATTGCACATATCTGAATGTTCTCTTCTACTTGTTGTACACGTTACCAACAATAATAATAATGAAGAAAAAGGAGGAGGAGGAGGCTGCGGGGGCCGGTGGCCAAAATGATACGTAGCGGGCTACAACGGTGTAGTAGTGTGAATTGAATAAGTGGTAAAAAAATTCGAAGAAATATCCAAAAAACCCAGAATAGTGGAAAATATTAGAATTTGATACCTTTTGCCTATAGTAACTAAAATTGGGGGTGTAGCGGTCCCTTTAGATTATAAAATAACAAAAAAGAGCTATTTCCACAGGAAAGATGATCTCTGAGCGATCTACAAGATGAAAGAACCATATCGCATTTCTGCTATTTGCAATGAAGCCTTCTCTCTGTTTGTGTCGAATCTTCCAGAAACGATCTCAAAGTTGGAGCTGGAAGCCATGTTCTGTAGGACTGGGAGGATCGTGGATTCTTTCATTTCCATCGATCGCAACACCGGCAAGAAACGAGGTTTTGGCTTCGTCAGATTCAAATCTGTGAATGAAGCTTTAAATGCCATTGACCTTAGGAATGGTTGTAAGTGGGGTGGAAGGACAATCGCTGTGAATCTGGCCCGTCCTAGAACTAGAAAGTAGAAACAGGGTATATCGATCTGCAGTCCCAATAGGTCTGGCTTCTTATTCGAAAGACAATCCTTGGTTCTCTTAGTCGGATGTCTAGAAGACTGTTTGCGAAGGATGGATAGTCAAGAGCGACCAGCAGGTTGCAGTCATGGTGGCCCCCTGGGTTGCGGAGGAGGAGAAGAAGGCGTTAGCTTTTTGTTTAGTGGGGTTCTTGAAATCTCCTGCTGCTGGGATTACAGAAGTGGAGTTATGGCTGGCAAACACTTGGGGAGGACGCTCGATTTCAATAAAATGTATTGATACTGATGTGGTGTTATTGCAGCTGTCGTCTGATGAGGAACTTGAGGGGATTCTGCGATGTGCTAGGGAATTCCAGTCCCTTGTTTTTCGCTGTAGAAAGATGGATGGAAGTAATAGGTGCGCCACCACGACCCAAGTGGATTGGATTCTATCGAGTTCCACTGCAGGCCTGGAGGGAAGGGGTTTTCAGACTTCTTGGAGATGTGTTGGGTCGCACTCTGGAAGTGGATTATCGCACGGTTTGGAAGGATATTCTTACTCATGGAAGAGTGAAAATCCTGCGAGGAAAAGTGGGTAGACTGCCAAAAGAAATACCGCTCAAGGTTGGAGACCTACAGGTATCGGTGATTGTGGAGGAAGAATGATAATGATTCGAACAACGATACAGTGGATGTTCCGGACTTCAGGATACAAAGGAGTTGCAGGCGATGTGAGGATGATGACAAGGATAACTGCTTCAAAAATTCAAAATTTGAAAATCCCTCCAGTGGTTTTGGATCAGGCTTGCGAGATTTGGGCCCGCTGAAGTCATCCAGATGGCTGACCCAACAGAACCAGAGCTCGGTGGGTATCTTGGGCTGTAGTCCAATTCAGGGATCTGTGCCCGGGTTTATTACTATTACATTTCAGGACAGTGTTTGAAGTGCCATTTGTCCTACATGGCACTGTACATAAGGGGCTAAAAGTTGGAAATAATTACAAGATTTTGCCATCCCCATCAAAAGCACAAGGGGCTAAAGTTTGAAATAATTACAAGGTTTTGCCATCCCCATCAAAAGCACAAGGTTTTGCCATTAATCTAAGGGCCCGATGGGTTTGGGGGGCTGATGTGTTTGGGGGTGGGGGGGCTGTCCATCACACTTTTTTGTGGTCCCCATTTCACTATTCATCTCACTGTTTTTCTCAATGGATGGTTGGGGAGAAAATGGAAAAAAATAACAGAAAAGAAAAGCAGGGGAGCCGGGTCTGGTTTGGTTGGCCAGTGTTAAAAAAAAATTAAAAGTTAAGAACATTAAAAAAATAAAGTTTTTTGAAATTTGGAGTGTAAACTCTTAAATTATAAAAGTTAAATCATATATACTAAACACAAAAAAAAAATTTAACCTAAACCAGAAATTCTAATAACACTAAATCCTATAAGTAAACCCCTTATCAAAAACCCGAAAAATAAATCGTAAACCCCAAATCCAAATAAGTTGATTTACGACAATTTTTTTATCGTGCCACCGGCACGGGTTACCGCTAGTTTCTTATAAAATGGGTCACGAAGGGCTGTCCACTTATAAAACTTTACCAAATCTTAGCCCATCCTCTAGACAAAGGATATCTCTTTCGACAAAGGGGAAGGGGTGGTCGCGCGGAAGAAGGTCGGCGATCGCGAGCGATGTTGTCTCGTCATCGATTGACCGTCGGTCGATCGTCTCAGAGTCATCCCTGAATTCGGCGGAGTCTGCATCTCAGTTTGATTATGATAAGATGATGCGACTTAGCTCAGCCCTAGCCCGCATATGGGGAGTTTATGCTTCGTCCACTGCTCTGTCAGCGCCGAGGTCCGTGGCTTTTACGGGATCTTTTGTTGGGTGTCCATCTTCCTTGGAGGTCTCAAAGAGTAACATCAGCAGACTTGCAAGGATCTCTAGGGGTTCGTCAGGCAAAGGCAAGACCCATACAAGAAGGAGCTCAAGGTCTGATTGCGATATGTGGCGATTTGAATCCTCGGTAGCAAGTTCGTTCTCTGAATTTCTAAATAAGACCGACGAGGGGTCCATGGGTGGGTCTAGGGCTTTTACTGACTGCTCTCCTCCACTTGATCGGGGAATTGGTGGAAGTGGTAATGCTCCAGTGCACTTTCTCTCCCCTTATCAGGGATGGCTTTCCATTTCCAAGGATGTCAGAGCTCAAAAAGAGCAGGAGGATATCGATTGGAATCTCCATCCAACACAAGGGGTTGATGATAACGACAAAGTTTCCTTGGATACTCCTGAAGAGGGTACCACTGTTAGAGATCTAAAGAGCAAAGGGGGAGGAAACTATGGGGTGAATTATTCGACCCTACATCTCAGAGACACAGAGGATTCTGCGACAATGTGGCTGCCCCAGAAGGTTTGACAATGTGGTGAAGTTGTTGGTATTACCGCTGATAAAAACAAGGGAGGTTGGGAGAGTTTGGTGGCTTTTGCTCACAACAGAGATAAGGAGAAGAGGCAGACCTCTTTGCCAGGTACGTGTAAAGAAAAGAGGCAAAGGGAGTGCGGAGATTAGAGTGCTCTGTCAATTACGAGAGCAGACAAAATCGCTGCAAAGAAACAAATTTATCTCGAGGCATTCAAAGAGGAGTAAGGGGACAGTCAATGTTTGTCCATGAAGGTTTTATCATGGAATGTGCATGGGTTGCGGAGTAGGATGAAGCGGGCGATTATTAAGAAGTCTGTTCGCAGGAATAAGATTGACCTCTTGTTGATTCAGGAAACTAAGCTCATGACTGTTTTAGACTCTATAGTGAAAAAGGTGTGGGGTAGCTCTCCTTCAGATTGGTGTTGCCGAGAAGCAGTTGGTGCTGCGGGGCGTATCATTGTGATTTGAAGTAGTAGGGCTTTCTCTCTGAAGGATCAATGGATTGGCACATTTTCAGTTTTAGTTCTGTTGGAGGATTTTTCTAATAGCTTTGTTTGGCTGCTATCTTCTATTTATGGGCCTAATGATAGTGGTCAGAGGTAGTTAATGTGGAATGAACTAGATGATATTCGTAACAGATGGAATGGGCCTTGGTGTATTGGGGGAGACTGGAACATCATCAGATTTCCTTCAGAAAAGCTGGGTTGTAGTAGATTTTCGGTTGACATGGTGGGTTTCTCCGGCTGGATTAACAAGCATGCTCTTGTGGACTTACCATTGGGTGGCGCTAGTTTTACTTGGTCCAACCACCAGTCCCCTCTGTCTCTGTCGACTGTCGCACCTCGACAGATTCTTAATATCTAGTGATTGGATTGATTTATTTCCTCAAGTCATGCAAACTTCTCTTACTAAACCAACCTCTGATCACTGTCCGATTCTTTTGGATACAAATTTTGAAAGATGGGGTCCTGCCCCGTTCCGTTTGGAGCTAATGTGGTTGGAGGAGAAGACTTTTGTTGAAAAGATTAAGCTATGGTGGAAGAACTATGAGGTTAATGGAAGTGTGGGGCTAAGATTGTTGATTAAGCTTAAAAAGTTGAAAGCGGAAATCAAGGAGTGGAATAAAAATCACGTTGAGGATATCAGGGGTGCCAAATCTAGTATTCTTGAAGAAATGAAGAGTCTGGACATCCAAGAGGAAGCTCGTTGTTTGACTGAGGAAGAGTTGTCGAGAAAAGCATCTTTGAAAATTGATTTTGAAAGGAAAGTGAAGGAGGAAGAAATTAGTTGGAGGCAAAGATCGAGGTGCAAATGGCTCAAAGAGGGGGATAAGAACACCAAGTTTTTCCACGGGATGGCGTCATCAAGATTGAGAAAAAACAGGATTACTTCCCTTGTGGATGGGGATGTGAGGTCATCAGATCGGGAGAACATTGTTAATCATATTAAAGATTTCTTTGATACCCTGTATGCTAAGGAAGAGTGGGACAGACCTGAACTGAATAATTTACAGTTTGACACTATTGGGAAAGTGAATGTTGCTTTTCTAGAAAGTGAGTTTGAGGAGGCAGAAGTGAGAGAGGCTGTGTTCACTTTAAGAGGGGATAAAGCTCCGGGCCCGATGGTTTCCTGATAGCCTTCTTTCATCTGTTCTTGCACACCTTAAAAGAGGACATCATGGCTTTCTTGACTGATTTCCACTTGAGAGGCAAGCTTCCAAATAGTATTGGCGCTTATTTCATTACTCTTATCCCTAAGAAACAGGGCGCTGATCGTTTGAGGGATTTTAGACTAATAAGTCTGATTGGCAGTATATATAAGATCTTGGCTAAGGTTCTAGCAGTGAGACTGATAAAGATTATGCCAACCATCATTTCTCAATCACAAGGAGCTTTTGTGCAAGGGAGACAAATCCTTGATGGGGATCTTATTGCTAACGAGTGTTTGCACTCGAGGCACAAGGACAAATTGCCAGGGGTGTTTTGTAAGCTAGACTTGGAAAAGGCGTATAATAGAGTCGACTGGGATTTCCTATCATACTTGATGGGTATAATGGGATTTGGGCTCAAGTGGAAGGGTTGGATCTTGAAGTGTGTTTCCTCTGCCAGATTCTCTATTATGGTCAATGGGTCTCTGAATGGTTACTTTATTGCTCAAAGAGGCCTACGTCAGGGTGATCCTCTTTCTCCTCTCCTTTTTGCTATGGTTGCGGAGGCGTTGAGTCGTATGATATCAGTTGTGGGCGAGGCAGATATGATTTCTGGATTTAAACCGGCGATTAGTGGCCCAATAGTCACTCATATGCAGTATGCTAATGATACTTTAATTTTTTGTGCTGCAGAGGAAGAGCAAATAAAAAATGTTGTAGTAGTCCTCATGTGTTTCGAAGCAGTTTCGGGCCTCAAAGTTAATTTATCTAAAAGTATTATAGGCATTGAGGTGGAGGCTCATTTGGTGGAGGTCCTAGGCTCCTAGCGATCATAATAGGATGCAAGGTTGGGTCCTTTCCGACCACCTACTTTGGGTTGCCCTTTGCCTTGGGAGGCCTACCCAAAAAGTTCGGAATCCGGTGGTGGAGAGAGTAGAACAGAAGTTGGCTACATGGAAGGAAAAATACTTTTCTCTCGGGGGAAGAATTACCTTGATTCAATTGGCACTCTCTAACCTTCCAACGTACTTCTTGTCCATGTTCAAATGTCCGGCTTCGATTGTCAATCGAATTGAGAAGTTGCAGCGAGATTTTCTTTGGCAAGGAAATGGAACTAAGAAAAAGTATCATTTGGTTCTGTGGAACAAAGTTTGTAGATCTAAAAGGGAGGGCGGTCTAGGCTTCAAATCTCTAAAGATTATGGACCAAGCCCTTCTAGGGAAATGGTTGTGAAGAATTGGAGATCAGTTAGATAGTTTGTGGAGACATATCATTTTGTTCAAATATGGGGTGAGACGGAATGGTTGGGACATTGCTGGACCATCCCACAGAAGCTCAAGTTGGTGGAAAGATATTGTGGGCATTAAGGACTCATTCAACTCACAAATCAATTATTAGGTTGGGACAGGTGAAGACATCTTTTGGCATGATGTTTGGGTGGGGGATACTCCCTTAGCAGTGTAATTTCCGGACATGTACAGATGCGTTAGGAACAGACACGCAAAGGCAATTGATTATATGGATAGGGTTGCGGACAGGGTCCTTTGGGGTCCAATTTTCAGAAGAGATTTGACTGAGTCGGAAGAAGAGAACCTTATGACTCTCCTTGACAAGCTTGGTCAGATTTTTATACCTGTTCAAGGGGATGATAAAAGAGTGTGGGCTGCCTCCAAGGATGGTGTGTTTTTTGTTTTTTCTTTCTTCGTGGTGCCGTCAAACATTCACAACTTTCATTATTGGTTTGACTACCTTTGGAAGACCAAGGCTCCTCCTAGAGTCCTGGCGTTCGGTTGGTTAGCTCTTCGAGGCAGCATCCTCACTATGGACAATCTCCGTCGCCGCGGGGTGGTTTTAATCAACGCTTGCCCTCTATGCCTATCGGAGGAGACTGTGGATCATCTTTTGCTTAATTGCAGGTTCGCTCATGCCATTTGGACTTCTACCCTGGATTGTTTTGGGTGTAGTTGGGTCCTCCCTCGATCCATCTCGGAGCTCTTTCATGCTTGGAAGTTTGGATTTCAATCTAAGAGAGGAAGGCTTCTTTGGCGTTCGTCTTTTGTTGCAAACATTTGGACAGTTTGGAAGGAGAGAAATAGGCGGTGCTTTGAAGATTGTTCTTCTCCTTTTGCAGTTGTTGTTACGAAAGCCATATTTCTCGCTACATCCTGTGTTTTTGTGTTGCCCGAATTTTGGGTAGTGCCTATGGAGCTTATGCTGTTTAAATGGAGGCAAGTAGTATCTTTGCTTTCACTTTTTGGGGTCTTAGGCCTTCTTAGGAGACTCTTTCTTTCATCTTTTGCTTCTTTGGATGGTTTCTCTTCCCTTAGTATCTCTCTTTGCTCTTCAGTTTATATCTTTTGTACTGTTTTGCTTTGATTAATACACTTCACCATTCGAAAAAAAAAATGATTATAAAATAACAATATTGATCTATTGTTTTCCATGCATTCATGTTATTTAGCTATACTACGTTAGATATTATTATGCATTTTTTAATTCATAATTGAAATAAGCAATTTAGCACAATTATGTATAACACAAAATATACAAATTATTTTTTTCTTAAATAAAGTGTAAAGCTTAAAGTTCAAACCAAAAGATAAATTCATTTTCATCAAAACAAACATTTTACTTTTGTTGAGAGTTGAGAAAAGAATACTTTTACTAATATCTAAGGGGGTGTCTGTGAGGATATACCTAGAGAAGAGCCCTTGAGAGGTACTCTATATATCAGCTTCAATTCGGCGAAATCTTGTGTTATTTTGTTTTCTTTTTAAGTATCGAAAGGTAGAAGAGTTACCTTGAAATGTTGTTTGGAGAGAAAAGAGAAGAAAATGCCTGGGCGTGTTTGGCACTTAACTAGTTAAAGTGAAGTGAAGTGAATCTAGACAAAAAATGACAAGGGGTCACATCAAAAGTACATAATTTCAATATTCCCTCCCAATTTTTCAAAAAAAGTAAAAAAATCAACCTCCTTTCTCCACTAAAAGACACAAAAACTCCACTTTTCTATACAAAAAGTCAAAAAGATTCTATACGAAACAACTAAAAACAAAACACCATCATAACACCTTATATTTTATTCTCTCTTGATTTGATGCTTCACCTCACCATACTTCAATTCACCACACATCCAAACAGGCCTTACTATGTGTTTTAAAAAATGGTGGACAGTAGCAGTCTAGTCTCATTCCATAGCCGCTTGTAGTGGACTGTAGTGGCCGCGGCCGCTACGAATGAGAGCGGCGCTAAATTGTATTTAGCGTATCGGTCTTGGTCGCGCAGCGATCACTATTTTGATCCATGGTTAAGTTCAAGTATCAAAACAACGGTTGCGGCAGGCATATCGGCCAGTGGACAAAACTCTATGTACCAAGCAATGCATAGCGGCGTAGCGGTGTGAGTTTTTAAGTGATCAAAAGAATTTGAATCTTGTGTAGCACCCAATCTTGTATTCTTTTAGTGATTTGGAACTATATAAGAGTAGAGACAGCTTTAGAAAAGGCTATTGAGGCGAAGAAATAAGAAAAATAATGTTTCAAATTAAAACTACTTGGCTCTATTAGGTTTTAAACCGTAGCGCTGCTATTCTCAAAAATAGTGTAAACGGCCCCAACCGCTACGGCCGATAATGTGGCTGCTACGCTATGTGATGGCCGTTATTTTGAACCATGGTTAAGAATCTTCGATATGATCTGTTTATATTATGATTTATTAGTAACTACTGATTCTTAATTCCTCATATAAGTATTCTCTCAATGTAATTGAAATAATCGGTTGTTTTCACACACGCACACATGTTATTTCCCATATATGACTATAGCATCTCTCCTGCACATGATTTAAATGAAATTGACCACAAGTTTCTTCTGTAAACACAAAAAATTCAGGCCAATGTGGTGTTTTTTTTTTGGGTCCAAGAGTTGGCCATAGTTTATCACAAAATGTCAGTGACAAAATTGCTGAACACATATGCTTGATATTTTCATTTTTAACCTTTTGGGAATTGCATTTAACACTTCTCTATGACCATTTTATTTATACCATAAATTTTATTATCTCCCAAGGATCTATTTTTTAATTGAATTAATTATTTAGTATTACTGAGTTGTTTTAAGTACCTCCTAGAGCTGATGAGAAATCTGATGGTGACAATATTTGGCTTATCTAGGTGAACAATGCTGATTGAGCAGAACCGAGTTACTACTTCAGAAGGGTTCACCTCCTGTTTTGCTTGTCACCTTTTCTCCTCCTTTCTTGTGCAGTATGATAGCTAGGGGCTGCTTCTTGTGTAATTTTCATGTTTCAATTGCAAAACTAATTTGTGTCTTTGATTTTCATTATCTTCCTGCTACCAGGTTCGAATTAAACTTTGCTGTCAATGTAATGGGAACTTATGCTATGACAGAATTAATGGTTCCATTGTTGGAAAAAGCAGAATCTAAGGCTCGAGTTATTACAGTTTCTTCTGGTGGAATGTACACTACACCCTTGATGAGAGATTTGCAGGTATCTTGTTTTTGTTATTATTTTAATTTTGTTTTAAATCTTGAAGCAAATTTGCAAAACTTATCCGGCAAAATGGTGACCAGATTAACTTTTTGAAAAGAAAAGAAAAGAAAAGAAAAGTATAGATCTATCTAACAAAGATGCTGCAATAAAACTGTATAAATTGAAATAGATCACCCATGTCAGCCAGATATATCACACCCATATCGAGACATCTATTAGAAAAATTAAAACCTTTATTAATTATCCTTAGTGTATGTATTTTAACGGTAGTTATGTTCCAGTAATGTAGCTTTGATGTTTGTCACGTGCATGCAAAAAATATTATGTACTTTCAAACTGAATAATAATTCCTTTTTCAGTGATGGCTCAGACTGAAACCAACGTCTGTATGTCATACTAAAACATCTGGGTCCCAAACACATAGGCTGCTTTCCTTAGATTTGTGCACTTGAACTTTTGATTTTCTTGACCATTACTGAAGCCCTTGTTCTTGATTCAGTTATCTTGTTTATAACATTTGAGGTCAGAAACTCAATATTGAGTCATAGTTTTTTAATTATTGTTTGAGTGCAAAAATTGGAGTTTCTTACTTCATTCATATTATTGCAGTTCAGTGAAAACATTGATGGGACACTACAATATGCTCGGAACAAGATAACAAAATCAAGAACATATGAAAGATGAGAAGTTTCAGAATTCTATTCTCTTGTGTCCTCTCATTTGGAGATCGATTCTTAATTTATAGGTATATACATCCCTTTAATCAAGGGCCTAGGATAGGAAAACAACTAATTACATCAATTTGGGTTCTAAGTTAGGAAGAAAAGCTAATTACATCAATTAGTAAATCTCAGTTAGGAAAGCAACTAAAGAAAGAGATATGTACAACTGTATACAACTGGATATAAAATTGACCCAATCTAAATCCACGTGAGATGAATGGGCCTATAGATGAGCTGGGCCTTGGGCCTGTTTAACACTGGGCCTTGGGCCTGTTTAACACCCCCCTTCAAATTGATGCGGGAGAATCAACAAGCATCAATTTGCCAACCAAGAACTGATGGCGTGGGCGCGGAAGACCTTTAGTGAGAATATCAGCAAGTTGAAGTTCAGTGGAGACATGCGGAAGGCTGATGACATTATGTTTAAACTCATCACGTATGAAGTGACAATCAACCTCAATGTGTTTAGTGCGTTCATGAAAAATCGGATTTTCAGTAATCCGAATGGCACTTGTATTATCGGCATAGAGGGGTGTAGCTCCTTCTACTGGAAAACCAATATCAGAGAGCAGACCGCGTTGCCAAAGAATTTCGGAGCAGGCAGCAGACATGGCTCTGTACTCAGCCTCAGTAGAGGATTTGGAAACTGTTCCTTGTTTCTTGCATTTCCAGGAAATGAGACTATCACTCAAAAACATGCACCATCTTGTCGTCGATCTGCGAGTATCTGGACAACCAGCCCAATCAGCATCTGAATAAGCTTTGAGAGAGAGAGGATTGTTGGATGGAAAAAACAGCCCACGAGTCGGTGTGCGAATAAGATACCGAATGATGCGACGAACAGCAGCCAGATGAAGGTGATGAGGAGCAGTCATGAACTGACTCATCAGATTGACCGCATAAGAGATATCAGGACGAGTGATCGTGAGGTAGATCAAGCTACCAACTAACTGGCGATATGCAGTAGGATCTGAAAGAAGATCACCCTCCTCTCGACTGAGCTTGACATTCATTTCGACCGGCGTATCTACTGGAGCGGAAGCAGTAAGGCCAGCCAAGTCAATGAGATCAACAGTATATTTGTGTTGATTTAGAACTATACTTGTAGTCGATTGATGAACTTCAAGACCAAGGAAATAGTGTAGAGGGCCGAGATCCTTCATGTGAAATGTCTCACTAAGAGAAGCTTGGAGCTCCTGAATCATTTTCACATTAGGACCAGTAATGACGATGTCATCTGCATAGACAAGTAGTACAGTGATCCCGGATGGAGCATGATGTAGAAACATAGAAGGATCATACGAGCTCGGATGAAAATTCAAGCGGAGAAGATCAGCTTGGAATTTCTCAAACCATGCACAAGGAGCTTGTTTCAGACCATAGAGGGAGCGACGAAGTTTGGCAACCATACCTCGGATGAGCCTCCCTGAGGCAGGCGCATATAAACATCTTCTTTGAGATCACCATGTAGAAACGCATTCTTGACATCCATTTGATATAGAGGCCAAGACTGTGATGCAGCAACAACAAGAATTGTGCGTACGGTAGTCATTTTGGCAACCGGAGCAAAAGTCTCATCATAATCAATGCCATATTCCTACCGATTTCCAAGAGAAACCAGACGTGCTTTATAGCGATCTAAAATACCATCAGATTTTAGCTTAAGAGAAAACACCCACTTACAGCCAATAGGTTTGACACCCACAGGAGACGGAACAATATCCCACGTATGATTTTGCTCTAATGCATCTAGTTCTTCTTGCATAGCCTTGTTCCAACATTGGTCCTGTATAGCCTGAGGATAGGATTGGGGAATAGAAGAGGAAGACAAAGTGGCCATTAAAGAAGTATGTGAAAACCCATAACGGGATGGTGGTACCGAAAGACGAGTGGAACGACGCAATGAAGAATGTCCCGAGGTATCAAGTGCCGGGGGTGGATCAGATGCCGAAGGAAGATTAGGAGGGGGATCCCTGGTAGGCGCTTCTCTGTTCCGTCGATGATACACAAAATTTTGATTAAATCGAACAACTGATGGGTTGTCAGAAAAACCAGGTAAAGACACGAAAGAGGGGGAGGAGGCAGGAGGATCAATATGTTTTTGAAAAAAATATTGTTCAAAGAAAATGACATTCCTAGAGGTACGTAAACGACGAATGTGAGGATCATAACAAAGGAACCTTTTTTGGAAGGGTGCATAACCTAAAAAAACACACTGAGCTGATTGTTTGTTTAGTTTTGTTCTCTCAGAAGGAGGAAAATGTACAAAGCAAATGGAGCCAAAAACATGAAGATCATCATAGGATGGAGAGGTCTTGTACAATCGGTAATATGGACTTTGATTCTCAATGGAGGTTAAAGGCATACGATTGATCAGATGAGTCGCTGTAGCCAATGCCTCAACCCAAAAACGGGTAGGAACCGATGATTCAAGAAGAAGGGAAACGAGTGACATCAAGGAGATGTCTATTTTTCTTTTCAGCGACTCCATTTTGCTGTGGAGTATATGGACAAGTTCTCTGAGAAATAATGCCTTTGTTTTGCAAAAACTTTTGAAAATCAGAGGGCACATATTCTCCGCCCGAATCAGATCGCAAGATCTTGATACAGGTGGAGAATTGAGTCTCAACATAAGCTAAAAACATTTTAAAAACATTGAAAACATCATATTTGGAATGTAGAAAGTAAACCCATGTGAATCGACTGAAATCATCAATAAAAGTGACAAAATATTTATAGTGAGCATGAGAAAGAGCGAGAGCAATTCCCCATACATCGCTATGAACTAGATCAAAACATTGAGTGCTGTGTGAAGTGGAAATAGGAAAAGGAAGAGTTTTGCTCTTTCCCATTTTACAAGTAGTACAATCAAAAGGCACACATGAAGAGAATCCAAGAGATTTCTTTAATAAACCAGAATTTAACATAAGGGACAAAGCCTTGGAATTAGGGTGTCCGAGTATTTTATGCCACAATTGGCAGTTATCTCTAATAGAAAAACCAAAACACATTATTGTCAAATATATTCCTAGAAACTTTAGAAAAATCCAGCGGAAACAAGCGTCCACACTTAGGCCCCCTCACGATCTCCTTCCCGGTCATCTGGTCCTACACAACACAACCAGAAGAAGAAAAAGAGATGTTACAATTATTTTCAACAAGTTGCCCGACAGACAATAGGTTTGAAGTTAAATTGGGACAAAGGTAAGCATTTTTCAATGGGATTGGACCGGAGATATCTCCGAGAGCAGTAATGGGAACATTTCCTCCGTTAGCAGTTTGTATTTGAAGGTGGCCATTGTATGGTTGCATATTGGAGAGAGGGGTACGAGAATACGTCATATGATTAGACGCGCCGGAATCAACGAACCAAGTAGAAGATGAAGATGTGGTACCTGAGAGACCAAAGGCAGAGAGGGCATTGACAATCATCTGTTGAACCATTTCAGGAGTCAGAGAAGATGAAGGCCCATGCTGTGAGGATGCTGATGTAGGAGCAGGCATAACAGAAGAAGCAACATAAGCATGCGGAGGCTGAGACTGTGGAGTCTGATACTATGTAGAAGAACGTTGTGGGCGACGACGACATTCAGAGATGATGTGTCCCGACCTTTTACAGTAATTGCAGACTTTCTGTTTGCATTGAGAGGCAAGATGCCCAAATTTTTGACAACTATAGCACTGCGTTTTGCTCAAGTCTCGAGGCGGAGGCTGAGGGGCTTTATTTGCTGAGAACGCGACTGAATAGGTTTCAGTCTTTTGTTGAGCTATATGGGCCGAGGTTGCCATGCACTGTTCCTCGCGTAAGAGTTCATTCAAGCAGACAGCCAAGGAAGGTAGAGGCGTCCGATTCATCAGGGCAGATCGAACACTTTCATATTCATTCCGTAATTTCATCAAAAATTGATCTCGCTGACTAGAAGCCTGAAGATCGCAAATGAAGATCAAAACATTGGCAGCCACACCTGCATACTTAATACTATCGTATTCCGACCATAAGGTCCGGAACCCGGAATAGTAGTCTTGGATCGACAAGGTCCCTTGTGCATATTCAGCAATCGCACATTCAAGGTGAAATTGTCATGCAGAGTTGTCTTGATGGTACACTTGCTGGAGATACTCCCACATTTCTTTAGAAGTGGAGTAGGGTTTGAGGTTCATTATCAGGTGCGGCTCAACAAATCCCGGAATCCAGGTTTTGATTTTGGCATCTTTAGTATGCCAAGAGGAGATCTTCTTCTCATCCTCAGTCGGTATAGGGTCATAACCAGAAATATATCCCCATAATTCCTTAGCTTCAAGGTATATTTGGAACTGAAAAGACCAAGCAGGGTAGTTCTTTCCCGTGAACTCGATCAAAGTCACCTCAGATTTTTTCATCTCAAAATTAGATTGGAAAAATTGATTAAAACAGTGATAAAGACAACAAACAGTCCAGCAACAGTGACAAGAGGAAGTCTAAAGTGTATAATAACTTTGTTGTGAGTATGAGCCAAGATCTAACCAAACAGTGAAGGAAAAACAGTCAACGCATAACAAAAATAGTGCAAAAACAGCCCAGACGACCTTAGTTTTCACTGTATAATGTCCACGTGGGCCCCACTAATGATGCTGGACAAAGATCAGATCACAGACCTAAGGAAGCACAATAATCTGGCTTCTAATGGAAGAAGAATGATCCAAATCTACTGAGTATCCAAGATTTTGGACGGTCCAGATGAAAACAATATTAAAAACTGGAAAATCTCGAGAATGAGAAAGGATCCAACCTGGAGGTGCAGA
The DNA here is from genome assembly GCA_012931725.1 of Litsea cubeba. Lineage (NCBI taxonomy): Eukaryota > Viridiplantae > Streptophyta > Magnoliopsida > Laurales > Lauraceae > Litsea > Litsea cubeba. Next base: position 50,146,350 of record CM022954.1, read on the forward strand.
AAAATCCTGAAAAAATCTTCAAAACCCTTAGAAATTCCAGGCGACCAAGACTATCTAAGTTTCTGAAGTTGCTGTGATGATCTGAGATGGGCCACCAGCCACTAGGAAGAAGATATGGCTGTAATGTCGTCTGGATGTGTCTGGACTTTCGAAACAGATCCTTGATCTATTGTTTTTCAAGAAGATTTGATATCTGTCTACTCAGATTGCCTTGATACTATGTAAAAAAAATTTTCTTGAACAAAGCTCTGATACCATAACAAAATCAAGAACATATGAAAGATGAGAAGTTTCAGAATTCTATTCTCTTGTGTCCTCTCATTTGGAGATCGATTCTTAATTTATAGGTATATACATCCCTTTAATCAAGGGCCTAGGAATAGGATAGGAAAACAACTAATTACATCAATTTGGGTTCTAAGTTAGGAAGAAAAGCTAATTACATCAATTAGTAAATCTCAGTTAGGAAAGCAACTAAAGAAAGAGATATGTACAACTGTATACAACTGGATATAAAATTGACCCAATCTAAATCCACGTGAGATGAATGGGCCTATAGATGAGCTGGGCCTTGGGCCTGTTTAACACTGGGCCTTGGGCCTGTTTAACACAAGAGAGTTCAGGTTAGCAAGTCTGAATTTTTTTTCAAAATCATATTAAGGATGTTTGGTATGTGCACAGTGTAATGTTTACCGGTTTGAATAATAACAGATTTAATATGCATAGAATATAATTCTTTTATATTATATGATTTTTCTGTCTGGAAAGTTTGGCAGTTGTATAGCAGGTATGATGCTGCACTGGTAACATCATATGATTTTAAATATCCCTTTTATGTAAGTCTTGGAGATGTTCCATAGCTTTTTTATTTTACCTATTTCGTATTTAAGTAACAATTATTGCAATGCATTTTAATAAGTTCTCCTCCTGCTGCTCAAGCAACCACTTTGCTTACCATGGTTCCACTCAATTTTCATAGAGCATAAATTAGAGAAGTCTTCAAAACGATCTCAGTCTTCTTGATAAAGCAGTAGTATGAAGGTCACCACCTCAATTATGTCGAGATTAATCTTATTACTACATTTTACTCACACTAGTATGCCTCGTGGGATGATCATTCAGAGGATACTCAATCATTACTATATTCTAAACCACATATTTTTACTAACAGGGTCGTTTTTATAAGACAACAATTAGACATGCTTGTTTTATGGGGTGGAATGTTGGGCAACAAAGAAAAAGAAGCTTGAGCACACGTGGCATGCATATGCTTGCTAAAATGGGTGTTTGGAGTTCCAAGGAAGGATAGAATTTGGATTGATTATATAAGAAGCAACCAGTAGTAGAGCAGTAGCTATAATAGGAGAGAAAATTAAAGGATGCTGTTTGAGATGGTTTGGGCATGTCTGCAGTAGCCTAGAAACAACTCTTGTATAATGAGTCTAAAGGGAGCTTCAAGCAAATAGGATAGCATGCCAGAAGTAACTCTTGTACTACTTGTTGAAGGGCTTATAGTTCAAGAAACTAGAAGGGGGGAGATAAATAAAGCCCTTAGATGAAGTAGTGAGAAAACGCATGTTAGATTGTGGATTAAGAGAGCCTAGTAGCCTGCATTCAAAGGGTTGAGTGGAAAAACCATGACTTGTGAAGGTGACCCTTGAATTGATTGGGTAAACAATGAAGGTGGGTCTGATGAGGACTTTTACAGTCTCTTCCTTCAAGGCTTTAACCCTTCTTTAGCCACCATGCAAATGCCCCCACCCACCCCTGCACTGCTTCTCTGTGGTCTGGTTAGAGCCTAGCAAGGGTAGAAGCGTTTTTGCCAGGCAGGTTGAAAGAAAGGTGCTATGGACAAACTTTCTGCAAGAGGAATTGCACCATTAATGCATCTACCTGGCCGCCTATCTGTGGAGAAGAGAATAAGTGAATAGTTCACCTCTTTGTACATTGTGACTTTGCAAATGGCACATGCAATGGGGACATTATCTTTTTGGCATCTTGTGGTTACAACAAGGCAAGTTGGAGATGGTTATTCTTTTGGGATTCATGTCGTATTGAACAAAGTGAAGGATGTTATGGAAGACATGCTTGCAAGCTATAGTTTTGGAAAGATAGAAATGATAGGATAGTTTTAATCGATGATGCATGGATACTTTAAAATGGGTAACGTATCGTATTATATCGTATCCGATACTTCACTTTTTATGTGTAAAATTCACATCCCTGCCATGTCCATGGCGTGTCCCTACCGTATCCATGCCATATCTAGGTAGGTTTTAATTACAAGGAGAGTCTTTTGAAAATACATCTAAGCTCATCAAAGTCAAAGTGCCAAATTAGGCGGTGGTTACCAAAGAAATCTGGGGGTAGGGGTTAGAGGATAGATGACATTTTGTCAAATTGAGAACCGTCGAAAAGCGGGATGATACATCTTGCTAGACTGTTCCATTGCTAGGTTTTAATTACAAGGAGAGTCATTTGAACCACCCACAGAATCTGATGAAGCACCATTGCTAGACTGTTCCATTGCGTGTAGAGTATTTAGATTTCTAATTGAGGGATTTCTTGTGAAGGCATGATACATCTTGATAAACAAAAAAGATATAAGTTCATGATGCCATTGTTGGAGATGATAGTTTTAAAATACTTTGTATCTTTTTTTGCACTGTTGGAGAATGTAGGTTGCAAATGGGATTTTCTCATATTGAACCACTTATATTTTAGTCATTCTCTATGGAAGTACTGTTTTTTTTTAAAAAATTCTTCTAAAACTCATATTCATAATATTTTGGATGTAGATGGAACCTTGATTTTCTTAAACCCAGGCACTGGGCTCGGGACTGCTCCGATGTTGGAGTCTCTGACATATAGTGAGGACTTACAGTTCATTCTTATGCTATGATCTCCAGTTCTAGTGTGCAGTGGAGTTAGTCGGACACACTGTAGCACAGGTAGGTAACCAAATTCATTAGAGTGCTTGGCATTAATTGTGTTGCCATGATAATATGTCTGGTTGGGTTTTGCAGAAGAATTTGGAACCTCTTCAGCGTAAGCATTGCTATGGCTGGGGCCTCCATCTATCAACTTATGGGCAAACTCCAGTATACTACTGTTTCAAATTTAGTGATGAAGCCCTAACACTGAACATGTTTTATCTACTTTCAGACACATTGGATAAATCTATCCTTCCTGATACATTTAAATAATTTAAATGAAGTTGTTTAAACCTGAATGAAGACATATAAAAGTATATGTGCCCATAAGCAGACCCATTTCTCACTCGGTGCATGCTACACTATATGTTTTATTTCTTCAGGTTTAGCCTAAACATATGGTTTGGTTCATAGTTAACACTAAGTCCAGTGGATAGGCATTTGTTGATGTAGATCTGAGCTTTAGGATTATGCCCTTTTGTTATGTTTAATCAGATATGCAGTTGAACTTCTTGTGATTTGAATGCTCAAGTATTTATTTTTGCAGCTCTGTGTTTTAATTTGCTGAAATGTTTGTTCTACCTTACAGCATCATCATGTTTTTTTGGTGCCTTTTGTCAGTCTTGAAGAAAGGATCCCTTTATCTTTTTCTTTATTTCTTTCAGACTCGTGTGAGTCTTGAATGTGAGTGTGAGTGTAAGCGCATGAACCCAAGTCCCTCATGTAGGGAAAAAAAGGTGCCTTTTTAACATTCACATCACACTCAACAAATCCAAATTGCTTAAAACATTTATCTGTTGTTAGTTCAAGTAGCTTGCTTATGATCTGTCATCTCTACGTGAATACTAAACAAATGGATTGTCTAGATTTTAAGATGCATTCACATGAATGGTTAGAGAAGTGAAAAAAAAATTCAATTTTGTGAAGGTGGGTGGTGTTGTAGAAGGATTTGGATCCTATTATGGACATAAGTTTTAATGGGTTGAATAGTTCATGTGACTTTTTGTGTGTTTTGAATAGCAATTGGAGACTGTAATGGCAACATGGCTTGTTGCTGTGTTTTCAGTAATGCTAAAAGTTAATTTTTTCTGATGGTGTTAAATCTAATGCTATTTTTGATGGTTTGATGAAAGTTTCTCTATGGCACATATTCTCATCATTGAATTTGGGGGTTTAGAAGAAGATTTGGCAAATTGGATCATGGGATTCTGGGGTGAATTGGTCTTGATCTAAATTAAGCATGTGTCTTATATCTGTTTGACACATCATGGTACGTACTCATTGGATTGAGATTGTGGGATTAGTAATTTTGTAGTTGCAGCTATTTACTTTGGATGTTTTCTCTTAGCGGATGCCTAATGTTCAAGCTCTCTTATTTGGTGGGGTCATTGGAGTTATGAGTGGCTATGAAAGAGGAACTCAAGATAATGTCTGAAACAAAGTAAAATTTGTATTCATGGGGCAGCGTTAGTGATAGTATTGAATTCGCTGAAGTATTCACCGTTTATATCATTATATATGGTTAACCTTAGTGTGGAATAATTTGAACAAGGGCTTTATTTTGTCATTGCTACTGACTTTGAATAAGCTGTGGCCAAATGCCTTATTTACCAAATGTGTTTGTCACGACCCTAAATTTTTATTATGCAGATATACAACAAAGTAAAGTTGTTAAAAGCAGGATAGAGTTATATTCCTGTTATAATTGATTGTGCCATTGTCTATTTGTTGAAAGATTATTACTATTTTGATTACAATTGTTTGATCACATATCATATGTTATTTCTTTCTTTTTTATGTTTCTTTTCTGTTTTGCAATCTGGCGTCTATAAAGTGGATGTAGATTCAGAGCAGGCTAACATATACTGGAAAGGTAGATTCTTCAGCCTTGATTAAAAAGCAACTAAATGGAGGCAAATATGCAGAACTGTAGTCTCAAAAATTCAATCAATCAGAAATCCTAACAACCCAATGCATCCGAGATGACAAGAACTCCAAAGACTAGAATGAGGGCCTTATCAATGCCTCAAAGCCTTCAAAAACCAGCACTGAAGATGATGGTTATGAAGATGAGGAAGATAAAGAGTTCAAACTTATGAGGGAAAAAATGGATCTGCATGGAGCTGGCTTGGACAAGCAAATAATAGTAAAATAGGCAATGTTAGTGTAAATGAGAATGTAGGAAGGAAAGTGGAGGGATTCGTCCTTGTGGTTTATTTTGTAATGACTATTCTTTCTTTTTTTCCTTTTTTCTTTTTTTTGTAGTGAAGCATAAGCTAATTTATTTTAAAGACATGGAGATTTTCTTTTAAGCAGCACTTCTCGGATGGTTATCTCTTACGCTTTTTTTTTTTTAAGTAAAGATTGTCTTTTATGCTTGGGATATAATAAATGAGATTTACGAATGTGAGCTTTATATATGTAAAACTGCTGTAATATAGAAAGAACCCCTAGAAATTGTAGGCAAACATGATAAGCTGAGCTCATTCTTTCCGCTAAAGAGAGGAAAAAAAAATACGACTTCATAATATAAAAGGGAAACACTAGAAATTGGAATGGTCAAACATGAGCAGTGGAGAAACAAAAAGGGAGCATCTGGTTGTATACTTGAGTTAAAAGGAGTGGAGCTCCACAATGGACCTATTGAAATCCCACAATGCTCAGAATAAACTTTCTCTTAATCTAGAGTGTATCCCAAAATCTTAATCCAATAAGATTTGTCTGTGCATTTTAGATGTTCAAGCTCAATTTAGATACCCAAGGCCCAAGCATAAACCAAAGCTCAACATTTCAAATATTAGAGGAGGCTCCATGATAAATTTATAGGAGTGATACATGGGGCAATTTAGGTGTTAAAGGTGAACCAACTTGCAATACACAAGCCTTGATGGTAAATTCTAGCAGTTCATGATATCTCAATATTAGTTTTAAGTGGGCTTGGTTTAGTCCCTTTTCCTCAGTTAAAATAGGGTTGGCATTTGACATGGAATAACTTTGAAGATGAGCCAACTTTATATCTACTATTTACCAATGGAGATTTTCACCTAAAAGCAGATCCAACATGTGCATTTATGGTTGAGCTTGTAGGGCTCACTTAGATGCTTTTCTACTGTTGGGGTAGGATAGATGGAAATATAACTTTATCAAATTATTCTGGCCATTGATTTACCTTATCGCTCATAAATGAGTCCCTCCTAAGAGAACCTCCTATTAGATGGGGTACCAAAATGAGAGTTTTCTTTTATTTATTTTTTTAGATTTTGACAAGACAAGATATAGAAGACCATGAATTCCTCGAAATGGTTTTGACCAAGACTATATCCCAAATTATGAGTATTGTACACGGGGTCCAATTTTTTTCCCAATTCTACCCCTTTTGTGTGATATCGGCATATTGCATAAACTAAAGGTGAAAATAAAAGCGGATCGTTTTTCCTCTAATTTTTTTGGTACCCGAGCCTAAGCGGCTGAGAGCATGGGAGCTAGGAGTCCCCAAAGTGGGAAGAGTGCATACCCAAGGTTGAATCCTGGTTAGCAGGGTGACACGCATGGTTGCCAACCAAATGAGCAACCCTCAATTGCCAAAATAAGCCGTTAATGATGAGAAATGTTCTCTTATGAGTAACGGTATATGCAGTCCAGCTCTATGGGCCCACTTGGGCTCACTTTTGTTAGTGTAGGCCCTTTCAAATCAGTCTTTCACATTTAGGTTACTATCCTTGAGCTGGCCTATGTTGCTTCAGGTAGGGTTCTCAAGTAGTCAGGCCAGCACACCACACTAATTAAAATTTTCATTTACAACCATTCATTCCTGCTTTTGACAATGGAGAGGTTGTTCCAACCAATAAGCTTACCCAAGTTTATTGAGAACAACAATCTATGGCCGGGCCATAAAGCTTGTCCAAGACCACCCCGATTTAGCTATTGGTCCTAAGATTCAGTACTGTCCAGTTCTATGGGCCCAAAGGACCTGACCAGAAAACTCCTTGCATGGGCCCTTTTCATAGACCCCGAGTAATCCGTATAGCCTAGCACGTAGTATTTTAATGTGAAACATAAATTTACATAGAAAAGCCTATGATTAATAGCATTTGCAGTAGATATATTAATAATAATATATTAGAACTTCTATAATGTAAAAATATACTTCTGCTCTGAGTGTGGGGTCAAGTGAAGTCAGGTCACACCGAAGTCGGGTCTTACACAAAATAAACTAAAATAATTGCATCAAACAACCAAGTGCTCAAAATTATATATATATATATATATATGGATCCCCAAATTTAAGACTTAAAATAAAAGTACATTGAATTGAGTGCTATTTAATTCATTCTCTTCGCTCTATTTTGGCTTCTACATTGAGAATATTAGAAAATGAGGTTTGTGGTTCAAGAGTTCACAAGAAAAATCATCTCCATAGGTCTTATTTGAGACCCCCCCCCCCAAAAAAAAAAAAAAAAGAAAAAAAAAGAAAAAGGAGAGCATATTTGTCCACACTCGGGGCAATTAGTTCAGTCATTTGTCCAATCCCCTAGGCTTTTGAAATACCCTAGTGCCCACCTCCCGGCTTCGAAAATAAATACACTCCTAAATTTTACTTCAATAGGATTATAGGAGTTGTTTTGCATTTTGAATATTTTGGCCCAATGTGAGTATCTAAGGTTGACTCAAAATAGATCGGAAATAAAGAAACATAATTCGCATAGCCAATCCCAACCTAATTGTGACAAGACATGATGATGATGAACTTGAGTATCTAAAGCCCAAGAGCTCATTCCAAATCTTAGTTGGATTTTTGAAAACCTCAGCTCACATGGCATTTTCAAGTAGGTGGCACATGGGAGCTCCAAGTTATTTTAAGATAGGCAGTTGTCAATTATGGTAGTTTGTTTGTTTATTTGGATATTTAAAAATAGTATAAAAATAAAATTTTCATTCAGTTTATAGATAAAAATGACACGTTACTTATTATTTATAGAAAAAAGTGGCTTATGTTTGAGGCGGGTTCGGCACTCGATCACTTCGGATTCCAGATGAATATGTGTTTTATAAAAGCATTAGATTTTTGGAAGGTTTTAACATACTACTATACTAGTCTTTCTTAAATTTGATTTTATTAATTTTATAATCAGAATTAAGATAATGTCATCAGTATTTTTTTTTAAAACTTCTTTCCCCCGGATCTCGTAATATCACAGGGGAACTGATAAAATCTTTAGGACAAATATATCAAAACCCCTTGGAATTTTGGTGTTTGTGTGTCGGCCGGTCGCCTCCCGCAAAACCAAACCCCTGCCCAAGACAGAGGTAGATGTCATATATATATTGGAGAGGCAAAGGCAGGCTTTTGCAAGCTTCCCATCATCGTTTGCAGAAGAAGAAGACCGGGGGCATTCTTCTTCTCCAACCTAAAGAAATGGCTTTAGTGACCGCTTCGATTTCTTCCATTTATCGCTCGAGAACGGCCATCGCTGATGCAGTGAAAAAGGGAGCTACTGGTATTACCACTTTGTTTTCCTACCCATTTCCAATTTCTAGGAATTCTTATTCTATTACTGCAAAGGTATTGAATTTTTATGAGGACGCATCCAGCCGAACCCAGTTCTTAAATTTTGTGAAAAATCAGTGTAAACCAGAGAAGTTGAAGCTTCATGATGCATTGGGTTGGTTCGATCGTATGGTTCTCATGAAACCCTTGCCCCCAGTTGTTGTTTTCAATCATCTGTTGGGGGCTCTTACCAAAATCAAACATCATTCCACTGTTGCCGCTTTTTATATGAGGATGAAATCGGCTGGGATTGCACCCGACTTGTTTACTCTTAGCATTCTGCTCAATTGCTACTGCCGATTGAAGAGGGTCGATCTGGGGTTCTCCATTTTAGGAGATATGCTTAAACGGGGCATCAAACCTGATGTGGTTACTTACGGGTACTATCATAGATGGGCTCTGCAAGAGTGGGAAGGTGGATGCTGCTCTTGAGATGCTCAAGGCTATGGAAAAGGCAAGATGTAAAACAAGCAACGTTGCATATAATAGCATCATAGATGGGCTTTGCAAAGGAGGGTTGATGAACGAGGCCATAGACCTCTTGTCGGAAATGGTGGAGAAGGGGTGTGGACCTGACATAGTTACATACAATTCCATCATCAATGGGCTTTGCAAAGAGGGGTGATGAAAGAGGCCGTAGACCTCTTTTCGGAAATGGTGGAGAAGGGATGTGGACCTGACATAGTTACATACAATACCATCATGAATGGGCTTTGCAAAGAGGGGTTGATGAAAGAGGCCATAGACCTCTTTTTGGAAATGGTGGAGCAGGGGTGTGGACCTGACATAGTTACATACAATACCATCATCAATGGGCTTTGCAAAGAGGGGTTGATGAAAGAGGCCGTAGACCTCTTTTCGGAAATGGTGGAGAAGGGGTGTGGACCTGACATAGTTACATACACTACCATCATCAATGGGCTTTGCAAAGAGGGGTTGATGAAAGAGGCCATAGACCTCTTTTCAGAAATTGTGGAGAAGGGGTGTGGACCTGACATAGTTACATACAATTCCATCATCAATGGGCTTTGCAAAGAGGGGTTGATGAAAGAGGCCGTAGACCTCTTTTCGGAAATGGTGGAGAAGGGGTGTGGACCTAACATAGTTACATACAATACCATCATGAATGGGCTTTGCAAAGAGGGTTGATGAAAGAGGCCGTAGACCTCTTTTCGGAAATGGTGGAGAAGGGGTGTGGACCTGACATAGTTACATACAATACCATCATCAATGGGCTTTGCAACACTGGAAATGTGAGTGCTGCTCTCCATTTGTTTAGGAAGATGGAGAGGGGAAAATGTAGGCCTAATACTTGTACGTACAGCACTATCATCGATGGTCGGTGCAAAGAAGGCTTTTTGGATGATGCCCTAGCACTCTTTTCAGAAATGGTTTGGTAATAGTACTTCTCCAAATGTTGTCAGTTATACCACTTTAATTCAGGGACTTATCTGTATGGGTCGGTGGGAAGAAAGCTTAAGATTATTCAATGAAATGATAAGTAGGGATATATCTCCGAACGCCTTTACTATCAACATCATAATGGATGTAAAGAGGAGATTGTGGGAAAAGCATGCAAATTATTTGACTTGATGATTCAAAGATGCGAGAAGCTTAATGCTATTCCTTATACTACATTGATGGATGGTTTTGTTTGCACGGGAAAATGGATGTTGCAATGAAAGTCTTCAAGTCTATGGTGGCTGATGGCATTGAGCTTGATGTGCGCCCCTACAATGTCTTGATTAATGGGTATTGTAAAAGTATGAGAATAGATGAAGCCATAATGCTCTTCCATGAGATGCGTCATAAGGGATTGGTCCCTGATATTATCGCGCACAACACTCTTTTGGGCGGTTTGCTTGGTGCAGGCAGAGTTCGGGCAGCACTAACTCTGGTAAATGAGATGGGAGCTTCTGGCCAAAGTCCTGACCGAATTACATACATTACATTGTTGGATGGGCTTTGCAAAAGAAATTATATTGCAGAGGCAATGAATGTATTTCAAGCTATGGTTAACTCTAACTTCCAACCATGTATCAAAACTATAATATCCTTATTGATGGTTTGTGCAAAGCTGGG